>OZ024753.1:45999264-46004264 GCA_964016885.1 Eledone cirrhosa
CAATGCAGCACCTCCATATATGGTCATCCTGTAGTCTGTAGATAAATGAAAGACATGAGTTTTGGCTGAGTATTTCTAGGTTGGCTGGAATACATAGAAAGCAAGCTTTCTACTTCTAGCTTGGTGTAGTCCTTGTGTTTGTAATGAAGCTGGAACTGACAATGAAAAGAGCGATGATGAAAAATAAGAATGAGAAGATGATGGTGATGATGATGGTGATGATGATGGTGATGACGATGGTGATGAAGATGGTGATGATGATGGTGATGAAGATGGTGATGACGATGACGATGGTGATGGTGATGACGATGGTGATGACGATGGTGATGACGATGTCGATGGTGATGACGATGGTGATGGTGATGACGATAGTGATGACGATAGTGATGACGATGGTGATGACGATAGTGATGACGATGGTGATGACGATGGTGATGTCGATGGTGATGTCGATGGTGATGTCGATGGTGATGTCGATGGTGATGTCGATGGTGATGTCGATGGTGATGTCGATGGTGATGTCGATGGGGATGTCGATGGTGATGTCGATGGTGATGTCGATGGGGATGTCGATGGTGATGACGATGGTGATGACGATGGTGATGACGATGGTGATGACGATCTTGATGACGATCTTGATGACGATCTTGATGACGATCTTGATGACGATGGGGATGTCGATGGTGATGTCGATGGTGATTGTTATGGTGATGGTGTAAAAGAATAATAACAACAATATCGAAAACAACCCCGATTCTGAAGATATGAAGCAGATGAAGAGAAGAAGGGGGAGGATGAGATGTGAGCTGTATATTATTTTATTGGAAATATTGAAATAGCTACAGGCCGTATTCTGCTGTCTTTCAACTTTCACACATCCATTGTAGCATGAAATCCATATAAACGTGTATGCATACGTATGATTGTATACATGTATATATAATTATATGCATATATATATATATATCTGAGTGTGTGTAAATATATTTGTATAAATATACATATATGTGGGGGTGTTGTATATGTACAGCTCCCCGCATACTCTCTCTCTCTCTCTCTCTCTGCATGTGTGTGTGTGTGTGTACATATAAAGGTCGTGACAGAACAATATGACTGAAAGTGGGGAACCATAATGAAGGAGAAGAAAAGGGGGTGAGAGGGCGAGAGAAAGAGAGAGAGAAAGAGAGCGAAAAAAAACGGGAAAGAGGATAGAGAGACAAAGAAAGAATTTGAATAACAAAAGCAAAATGTCGCTTTTACATGTGAATGATTGTCCTAGAAATGTGGATCTCCGCAGTTATTCCATCTTAGTAATGTTACATCTTATAGTATCTCACCTTGTTAACAATAATTACGTGTAATTACACTGCTAATGAACTGGCAAGTGTTAAGGAAATTACGTCACATTTTCTTTACTACATCGATGTATAATTAGTCCTACACGACTAATATAATTAGATACATTTAATTATCTAAACCTCTACAGGTATATGTCAACACCCTTAAAGCAGTGTCATATCACTCTGCATTTATTTCCATAAACATCTCTCGCCTTTTAATGAAATCACACGTTCCGAACGAGGAATACACACAGAGATACACACTTTCACACGTACATACACACACACATACACCCAGAAAAGAATATTTTCAGAGGAAACTTATACATTTGGGAGAGCATGGTAGAGGTGACGCCAGTTGTCGAACGATTCCTCGCTTTAAAGATCGGGAATCATAATTCTTGAGTTTAGAATTCCTCTCAGAGATTATATTATACACACACACACATACTATATATATCTATATATATATATATATATATATATATATACACGAACGTACGTACATACATACATATACACACACACAGATATATATTAGTGGAAGTAGGAATTCTATAAAGAGCTCAGCGGTTTCGGCTAGAAAATGTAATCAGACGAAACCACCGAGCTCCAATAATATACCTGCTCTGCATCTTACAGTGTATCGAGTACATCTTTGATTTCCGCTCTTCTCGGTCCCAGTACCGCACACTATCAATATATATATATATATATATATATATATATATATATATATATATAGTGAAAAAATCGAACGGGAACAAAACAGAGAGGCAGTACGAACAAAGGTTTATTAGTTTCACGCTCTTGAGAGTCACCCCCTCAATATATATATATGGAGGGGGTGACGGAGCGCGTTTTATCATCTACCACAGACACATTATGCGCTGTACATGTTTCAGTATTCTGCCAATTTATGTTAAATAATTTAGTCAACTGATCTGAACCAAATTATGGATCAGTTCATCGTAGCTCTACTAAAATCATGAAATCCTACATCACCAGTCAAAACAAACACATTGTTTCTCTCTAACCACTAGAGCGGATATGCAATGTTGAATCAATATTATAGAAAATCGAAGTCATCTCAGCCATGTTCAATAAAACAACAAGGTATTAAGGTCTACGTGATTATGATCAAAGAATTCTTCAATCCTGATTCGCCCTTCCAATAGGTGGATAAGCTGTCACAAATATCAACTGCGCATGACTTCATAGAATGCTTGACGTAAGAATCCAGTCTCCTCCGTTCGATTCCTCGGCAAGCTGCCGCGTTGTATACTGGAGTAAATAACTTTATTTCATGTTGATCCAGTACACGTAGATTACATTGTGTACCACCAGTAACTGGTGACTTAAACTTGCCACAGACCAGCGTCCCTGCCCAGGGAGAGGCTTGTACTCTCAGCCGTTAAAACGCCAATGAAGCCGGGGTAAGTATTGGCCTGATGAGCCTTCTGCTTAGAATAGACTTTATCTAATTAATTACTCTATTAAACGCTGAAATTCAATGCAGTATATGCATGGATTATAACCCATGGTTCGATTGACTGTTTCTCAAGAGCAGTACAGCAACAACGACAACAACAACAACAGGCCTTAGAAACAAATTGAGAATGTGTGTTTACATACTTATATAGAATCCTAGATATACAATAGTTGATAAGGAACAAAACCTAAATATCATAAAAGACCGAAGGATCAATGCTTGATCGAAACATTTCCAACTAGACGTCTGTTGGATCAGCTGATGAACCTGAGCTTTAAAGCAAGCTACAACAACGAGCTCAACTACAAGGACGACAACATTAATAACAACAAAAATAATTATATATAAGAACTCGTTTGCTTTTTTGTTATGGTTCATATATATTTTATTTTTGTTTGTTTTTGTTTTTTGAAGTCCATAATTTCTGCTTCATTCTTAAAACCAGATAAAGTTGTCGATGTCATAATTAAAATGACAAAGAATTAAAATAACACTGTATTGTTATTTTAAAGGATTGTTTTGTTTTGTCTTTTTTTGTATTTTATATAAATAATATTTCCTTTAAAACTCCCTCTCACCCTTCTACCTCCTCTCACCCTCCTACTCCCTGTTTCTCTATGTATGAAGCTATTTTTAAATTTTAATTAAATCTCACTGATTTTGAATCAATTATGCAAATATATTACAATGGACTGATACAAAATTGATTTCTATTCAAATTCCAGACACGGTATATATATGATCGATAAACCAGCTGTCATTAGACATACTACTGCTGCTGCTGCTGTGCTGTTACTATTAATAATAATACATTACTAGTACAATTACTAGTACTACTAATGCGAAGATGTGAGCAAGGTAATGTTTGAACTCGTCTCCTTACATACAGAAGTTTAACAAAATCTGTGTGAATCCCAGGTGATCCATCAGCTACAACTATACCCTCATTAATTCATAGTAGTAGTAGTAGTAGTAGTAATGTTGGTAGTAGGAGTAGTAGTAATAGTAGTAGTAGTAGTAGTAGTAGTAGTAGTACTACTACTACTACTACTACTACTATGTCTATTGGCATAAGTTCTTTTATCTATACATTAAAATCGAGAGAAAAATGAAATAAAAAAAATACTCGACTAAAACGGTTGCCCACCACCATCAAAGATAACGAGGAATTCTCCAGGAATTCTGCAGTTTTTTTTAATTTACAGTTAGTGCATATAGGTTAATAGAAGGTGACTGTGATAAATACATTAAGAAAATAACTGGTAATATATCGCTTATTGAACCACAACTTATTGACCTCCGGGAGACGGTAACTTCCTTGTAAGTTAATATCTAAGAGAAAACTTAATCTATGAAGACTTAATATGTTAACACATTATTTGCCTAGTTTGTTCTCATAACAACAGCAACAGCAACCACGACAATCTCAGTTTGTTTCTGTGTGTCTGATTTATTGTTGACATGAGTCTGTAATTAAATACATTTTAATTAATTATATATAACATATAACTTTTAATTTAATACTGAGTGTATACAGCGTTAAAGTTTTCATAGCATCGTTAGAGTGTCAGACGAAATAGTTTAGGCGATTTATTCTGGCTTCTTTCATTTTTATTTCAATTTTCACAAAGAGACATTATTTCCCTTCATTATTAAATTACAGGTTTATGGAGATATTGTTTCATGGATGCATAATCTGATATTTGTGGTAAAAAAAAATCTCTCTCGGGCTCAGAGGTTCATCGGGCCGGTGCGTCTCCCGGTTTCCCTGGTGTTAAAATACTGAGAATACATGGCTACAAAAATGACCCTGGACAAGACGCCAGTCCATTGTAGGGTTATCCCTCCCAACTTTTGCTGGTACTCAATGTGAAATGAAGTGTTACCAGCACAACACACAACCAAGTCTAGGAATCGTACCCACGGCATTATGATCTTAAGTCCACAGCACTTACACGCCTCCACACCATTTATAGAACAGTGGAAGTAGAACTAAATCATAAATTACCTCAGTTGTGTTTTCCATAGATATCTTTGTTACAATTACTGCTTCTGCTGTTTGGAACCATATCGTGTATATTTGACCAAACTTTTCACCACAAAGACACACTAAACATTTGACTGGTCAAAGGGTGTTTATATCTGCATTATAATTAGGCGGTGAATTG
>OZ024753.1:46019296-46029296 GCA_964016885.1 Eledone cirrhosa
TTTGTTATTTTCTGATGGGGGGAGCAAAGAGTTTTGTTATTCCTATTTTCATTAATCAGTTGCTACTGCTGGAGAAAGTTCTAAGATTCTGTGGAATCAGTTAACATTAGAATCTCACCGATAGCTTGATAGATAATTACGGGTTATGATTTCTAAAGCAGGAATCGAACTCAAACTGCATTCTCTGATCTTTTCATCGACCATCATTGTTTATAGTCAGTGCTCTTACCTTCGAAGTCACCTAATTTTGCTGTTTTAAAATCATTCGAAAACTATATCCCATTAATGCTTCATATCATCGCTACATCACATAATTTTGTATTCTAAATATTTTGATTGTGTTGTTCTTATCTATATAATGTTTTTACCTTTAATTCTTTTGAGAGATCCGACTGGTGACGGACTATAATGGCACCAACGAAATATCGAACCACTACTTTCCAGGAAATTATAAAAAAGGGGGAAAAGTAAAATCAAATTTATACAAATTAAACTCGGTTTAGAGTGCCTCCGAAATAGATATCTTAAATATTTTAATAAATGAGATTTTTTTCATTTTTCAATATCCTAATTAAAGCTCATTGTCAGAAAGTGTAGAATTATTTGACATATATTCTATAGAATCATAATTTTAATTGACAAAATCAGTTGTTCTCGATGTCAGTGGCATCTGTGGTTGTCGCTTCCCTTAACCGAACTTGTTTAAATGTCAGTCGATGTTTAGAATCAATTGTGTTTAAAATCAATTGTGGTGCATGGTTTTCAACAACAATCATCACACGCCACACCACATCCACACATACACTCTTACTAATGAATATTTTCTATGAGAAGCTTGAGGGTAAAATCAATTAAAAAATGGTATTATTAAATGCCTTTCAGTTGAGGTTACGTATGAATATTACATATATAATATAATATATGTTTCGCATAATATAACATACACTATTGTACATACATATATATATATATATATATATATATATATATATATAAACAAAAGGTATCACACGAGGACGCAATAGCGTTTCCGCAATGTAATAAGTAATTCCGCTAGAAATAAGTAATTCCGATATGTATTCCCTGTTTGTCCAAATATTATTATTAATAAAAAACACACATAGACAACAAAAACAAAAACGTAAATTACAACACGGTCCAATACGCACGTCACATACATGAACATCCACAAATATATATATATATATATAAATATATATACACACATACTTCGTTCGTGCTCAGCATTCCGTTATTGGTTTTCAGTTGTACGTATTGATCAGGCACTAATTAAGTACGCAAATTATGATGCAATATATATATATATATATATATATATATATATATATATATAATTTACTTTCGATGAGAGACAGATAGGGAATGCCATCGATGTATGCTAATGTTAGAATTCAAAATTTACACTTTCATTACACGAATTTCCTTGTTCGGCTGACAACTCGTCCTGTGTGTATACGTGTCTGTGTATATGTATGTATAAGTATCAAGGAACACATGCTTACTGTGTCACTATATTGTACACACACACGCCTATCTATCTACATACATACATACATACATACATGTGTGATGTCAGTGAATGCATAGATCGTTAGAGATGCAATAGGCAGGAATGCAGGAATGATATACGTCTTTCTTGTTAGATTTAAAACTAATCTAATTGTAATCTATTGATTACTACAAATTTTATCGTATTCATAAATCGAGGTGTAAATTTATCGATCTGGTAAGTGTGGATGAAAAATGCCCGCAAAGTGTTCTTTTCAATATTACTGTGAATGGTCTATGATTGCTCGTTTAAATGGCGGTTTGTTAAGAAATAGATGAAACTTTTCACAATAACTTCTCTGAAGTTACGTACTTTAAAGGATTTACATGTATCTCTTTTATATTTTAGTTTTTGTGAATTCACTTTTCAGGATTTGAACATATTTGTACCGATGTGCTCCGTTATCTTGTGAATCTACCATGTCGTTTCATGTAAGACATGTTTTAATACATGTGTGTGTGTATGTATATATATATATACATGCATTAAAACATGTCTTACATATATGTATATATATATCAAGATAAATTAACGGAGCCATAGACTCTCGCTATTCCCTGTAGATTATGTGCTCACCGGGGCATGCGTCCCCTGGTGGTGTCCAGCAGAAGCAAGTACACGACCAGAGGGCGCTAGGCCCGGTGTTTGCATAGCTATGACTTCCTAAATGTTTCCTGTAAACATACAGTGTTTCTTTAGAAATACGAAATTTCTATACATATTTGTATAAAGCTATGCTTGAAGCGAAATCCTATATATATAATGGGTGCAATTGGATGGCGTTTACAGGCGATATGCCAAGATGAGCCCTCGATGCTATTGGGGAGCAGAGTAGCAATAATAATTAAGGAACAAAAAACATCAGTGTAGCATCATATACATATTTAATCATATATTAGATATGCATATGATGCAACAGTGATTCGTTGTTCCCTAATTATATATATATTGAGAGAAACAAATTTCAATTAATCAGCTTTATATTGGTATACCCACACAACAGGATTTTCGCTTATTTGAAGCTCTAAACCAGATTCAATTATGTTATAATTCTATAAGATGTAGCTGGAAACTTCTACGAGTTCCTCATCAGACACTGTATGGATTATAATCTGTACATCTCTGTTTTCGTTTAGAGTTAGTGAATTACACAGTCTGGGAATATGAATAAAACTGAATTGAACATTTTATCTCTCAATAAAACTGAATTGAACCTTTCGTCTCGGTTTTACTATAAAAACATTGTAACTTATATCAATACTAATCTGATTGCTGTACAGATATCCACTAGTGTCTATATTCAATATCCTATTCACGTGAAATATTTCAGTATTATAATCGGTATCAACAAAAAATGTCTTTATAAAAACAGAATATATATATATAATAAACACACGCAGAGAGAGATAGGGGTGGGGGGGATCTATCAATAATGTGTCATTTCGTATGAACTGTAAAGACAGACTACTCTACACATTGACAATGGCCCAGCAGCTGGGGTATCTCAATAAAAACGTATATTTAATGGTTCATTTCACCTCTATACTCTCTTAGCTTTTTATATTTTTTCCCATTGTTTACAACCAGTTTTTCTTCAATATGTATTAAACCAATAAGCGCTGCAATATAATATATTCAATGCACAGTTATGATTGCCATTAAGGAGATTTACTTACCTTGTGAAAATGCATCTTCTTCGGTCATTATTTGATGTTGATGACAAACACGTTTGTAGTTTTCTTTTTAGCCATGACGCATTGTTATAATTTTATTTATTTTTCTGTGGAGGATTAGGAAAATAATATTCGTTAAAACTATAGAATAAGAAAACTTAAACAAGGAGACGACAATATCGAACATAAACATAACATTTTGTAATAGTAATCACATTGAACCCAACATGAAAGATTTCCTGTGGGATCGTTTGATCTGTTACGATTGACAACCGAATATGTTTTACTTTTCTATATTATATTTCTCATCTTTCTATATTATTTTCAAAATTGGTTAAATTGAAGAAGTTTAGCAATATATAAGGAGATATCTATGAAATAATTGTTTCTACTTTTGGCACAAGGCCAGTAATTATCTCAGTGCATTACTGGTACTTTATTTTATCGACCCCGTAAGGATGAAAGCAAAGTTAGCCTCGGCAAGATTTGAACTCGGACCATAAAGGGCCGTAAGAAATAATGCGATGAAGACGAAAATGAAATAAGTCGACGAAGATGAAGAAGAAGACGAAGAACATAAATGTAAAATATAACGGAGCAGAATAAAGATATATGTATGATTTCAAAGTTTGATATTTCCAAAAAGAATGTACACAATATATATGAAGAGGTGTAGGTGTAATAAAGCGGATATGTCTAATAGTGAACTAATGAATACATAACAAGAAGTGAGATAGGAAATATATATACAAAAATATAAGTGAAACATAACGAAGGCTTACAAAACTACGTCAGATTATGTTGTGTATAACATTTTAAGTAAGTAGCCTTCACATGAACTGGATTGTTGCCATATCAAATAGTAAACATCACTCAAAGTTAACGTTTTAATATAGACCATAAATAATACAAGAAAAGTTATACAAGATAGCACAAAAGAACGGGGAAATGAATGACAAATAGACATTAAATAGGAATCTGAAGATTGAATATGATTTTGAATGAATATATTCAACATTAAAGAAAAACATCGATAATTTTTGAGCCCTTATCTGAAATATAGTTTCATATAAAGTGATTAGAGTTCAAATGCGTTCATGAGCAGTTCAATTCTGATTAGTAGGGTGTCGTAGTTATATAGTGTGGATGCTGGGTATTTTATTTCGATGCAACCAATCTCTCCTAGGGTGCGAAAACAAAAGATTTCTTACAGTGAAAAAGGGAGTCAGAGAGAGGAAAGTGAGAAGAAATATATATAAAGAATCGGCCCAAAGAATGGACTGGTACTCAGTTTGTTCACCCTAAAATTATCAAAGACAAAATCCAGCTCAGCGGAATTCCGACGTTCCAAACATTCTTCTAGTTTCCCAAATATCCGATTTGAAATAGTGAAAATAATATCACGACTGTGAATGTATGATGGACATCTTTTGTCAGTATTTACTTAGATACAAATTGAAATGTTGCAATAGATTTAGAGATACCATTTTGAAACTGAGCTTGGACTAATAAACAATAAGAGGGGGGTTTAATATATAAAGTTCATATGGCAGAACTAATGACGGAATTCATCCTATTTCAAACGAGAAAAAAAGAGCAGAAAGAAATACAGAAAATTAAGAAAGACGGCAAAATAGAGGAAATGAGAGTACTAGAAAGTAATAATAAATAAACTCCAGAGATGGTTGAAGGTAAATGAGAGTACTAGAAAGTAATAATAAATAAATTCCAGAGAGGGTTGAAGGTAAATGAGAGTACTAGATAGTAATAATAAATAAGCTCCAGAGATGGTTGAAGGTAAATGAGAGTACTAGATAGTAATAATAAATAAACTCCAGCGATGGTTGAAGGTAAATGAGAGTACTAGATAGTAATAATAAATACAAAGACAAAATCTAGAGAGGATTGAAGGTAAACATAAACCTGTAGAGCAAATATTTCTTACTGGCAAAGATAAAAAAGTATAAGCAAACTATTTCTACGTTCACCTTAAAGTAGGATCTTCTGAAACATATCTATCCCTAGATACAAACAAATATTTCGAAATGTTTACGTGGAGATATTGCCTTTAAAAATAAAAAGACTTAAAGAAATCATATAATCTCATCACAACTATTGAGTATTCCTGGAGTGAAATTTGAACGCTCCATGCTCAATTACACATTATAAAACATCTTCAAAATATGTAGTTAAATACACATATATATATATATATATATATATTTACATATTTGACTAGATGCTGAATTATTTACAATTTTCTATGTATAGCATATATCAGCTTGAAATAAGAAAATTTAAATTCAATATCAAGTGTAGTTACGACAAACTTCACTTGTGATATGTCGTGATCAATATCAGTGAGGAATTAATATGTTGAAAAAAAAACAACATTGTCGATGATTATCCATGCAACGCGTACCTGGATTACAACACAATTTCGACAGTTTGTTACAATATATACAAAGATTAAAACAAACATGGATATATGGTAGAATAGTATATATACTACAATAATAGTATATATGTACCTGGGTGTATATTTGTGTGGAAACAATGTAGTTTTTAATAATTGTTTTATCAATGCACTGGATTTCAATCTTACAACTAGTGTATTGGTGACTTCAGTATTTCACATGCAACAAAGATATGATTAACCATCATTTTAAATATGTTTCTTTAATGGGTGAACACGTGCATGAAATCTGAGAAAAATTATTTATCTATATATTCAAATGTCATCTAAATATATATATATATATATATATATATACATATATACACACATACAGGATGCACCTCAAAAATGTATGCACTTTTAAGTGATTTAATGTTGAAGTTTGTATATATTTTGGGGGACACATATATATATATATATATATATATATATATATATATATATATATATATATATATATATATATATATATATATGTGTGTGTGTGTGTGTATGTGTGTGTGTGTGTGTGTGTGTCAGTTCTACCTACATGTATGATTGACTTATCTAAACTACACACTGTCTTTCAAATTTGACACAATACTTAACATTTTACGTACAGTTATAAATGAAAGAAATACCCTTTAATCTTTCTTTAAATGCCACAATTTACTATATTGACATTTTCATTACATACCGTCATTTTAGCCAACTACTTATATCTCTATTTAGCCAATAATCTACTTCACTTAGCTTTCTGTATATTAGAAATCTAGAAGTTCTTCACTGTTTCCTAAATTATCTCCCATGCGAGAGTAATTTACCAACAATAAAGCTATACAAAGGAATGATAGTTAAAGATACACTTTTGAAAATTTATGGATATCTAAATACTGCAGATTTCATATCTCCCTTTGCATGTCAGATCACTTAATGTATATACCCACACACACATATATATATATATATATATATATATATATGAATGTATGTATGTATGTACGTGATGAGTCTATGCTCAGTAATTGCAGGAATCCACAGACACAGGAAGAAGCACAGTAGTATAAGTAGTGTAAGTTTAACAAGTTTATTTAATAGCAAGTTTAAGCAGACTAGCAATGGAAATACGTCAATTGTTGTGTAGATATTTAAGATTTACAGACAGTGTCAATAGTAAAGGTTCACCAGCTGGTAGGTCAACCCGGTTTAATGAAATATTGGTGGACAGGATTTATAAGACGAACTGATGGAATGTGTTGAAATGTTAGACGCCAGCTGTAACTGGGACTATTTCATTATACAGTGATGACGTGCAATGAATTACTTTGCACAAGTCTGGTGCAAGAACAAAAGCCTTACACTCTACTTCTTTCTATTCCTACTCTCTCTCTCTCCTTTCCTCCCTCTATCGTTACATCACTAACTCTCGTAAAACACATCAGCTCTATTAAGACTTAGAGGGGTGGCATCTGCCACATTAACGGTACCCAGGTTACACTATATTTCAGGACTCGACAATGCGTTTCTTTTTTCGTTTCGACGCTCTATCAATTCCGCGAATCCTCTGCCCCGGATTTTCTTTTCCTGCAGTAATACAAATAATAATCTTTTTACTTTATACTTTGTAAATTAAACACAAAATAGTTCCCAATAGTTTTGTCTCTCTGTTCAATTTTGGGTTTTTTCTTAATAGACATTTTTCTTAAAAAGCGTCAAACAATGGTTATTATATTAACGTTAAGGGTGGTGGATTGGCAGTATCGGTAAGGGTGTGAGTTCAAATCCCGCCGAGGTTAACTTTGCCTTTCATCCTTACGGGCTCGATAAAATAAAAGTACCAGTAATACACTGGGATAATTGCTGGCCTTGTGCCAAAAAGTAGAAAATTATATTAACGTTAAAATATATAACAATACCTATATTATTCTTGTTATATTATTATAACTATATAAAGTACCAGTAGTGCACTGGGTAATTGCTGGCCTTGTGCCTAAAGTAGAAACAATTATTATAACTATATAACTATATAACAATAGCTAATATAGATATTTTGATATCACTTTTTAAAATAATATCAAGTCCACCACAATCATCTGCCTGTCTCTCTCTCTCTCTCTCACACACACACACTCTCTCCCTCCATGTTCACCACCACCATCATCGTCATCATCATCATCATCAGTCTCATTCCCCTTTAAATTAGTCTGTCGGACCCTCCCTCTCTACTTCTCCAAGTCCAGCAGCACCAATACCACCACCACCATCATCATCAGTCTCTCTCCAATACTATTACTGCTGCTACTAATACTACTACGAGTTTGTCTCGTTGGTTTTTTTTTCTTAATCATACACGTATTTCTCGATATAATACCATATTAAATATACATCGATAATAATCCAGGTAATCCGCAATTCTGTCACTCATACCTCTCCTTCCTCTTACTTCTCCTTCACAGCCACCCTCTCCTTCTTTACTACATTCTTCAACTACTTCTCCCGCCCCTCTTAATCCTATCATATCCCCTCAACAACTATCTCATAACATTTTTTTCACGCCATTACATATCACATATGTGTGTGCGTGTATATATATATTATGTATATATATGTGTGTGGTGTGTGTGATGTGTGTGTGTAACTACGTATATATATATATATGAAAACTAGGTTAAATTCATATTTTCATCTATCGAATATATATGTATATATATGTGTTTGTGTGAGTTGTTGACGGTCGTAATGATGAGTACTCAATACTCAATACAATTATGTCTAAATGTTTCTCTAGAGTTTCACCTGCTTGCTAACAGAATCTTGAGACAACGCTAAATGTTTCAATATCAGAGACAGTATAAATAAGTATGACTTGAGATAATCGGAGATCTAAGAATGTAAGCATTGTTCCTCAGAGTAAGTTGTACATGAGTCAGAATAGACTAAATGTGAGTTTCAAGAGGAGGTATCAAATATGTTGTTTTTTAAGGTGGATTTATAGAATATATATAATGGTCCCCTCCCCCAGAAATAAAGGATATTACATTATTCTATATCCATAATTTGATCAAATATCGCAGATGTACAGTAATGACAATACAAAAATATTGAGCATCGTGATTTATTTACATTTAATTAAAACCATAGCAGTGTAAAGTAAACAAATAAAGTAACCAAAAAGAGGTTACAGGGTACAGAAGCTAATAATGATAGCAAGTATTTGGTCCCCACCCAATTCAGAAATGCTTCCACCGACGTTGTGTGTGTGTGCACATATATATATATATATATATATATATATATATATACATATATATATACATATATATATATATATAGTAATAATAATTTGAAGAAGATCCCGTTAAGGGTGAAAGCAGCGATTCTTTGCTTAAACTTTAATCTATTATTTTAATAAATATATATATATATATATATATATATATACCCTCTGAGTAAGAGAGAGATGTTTATAGATTTACCTGTATACGTCTCTGTATTGTGTGTGCGAGCTCATGTGGTTGAAATAGTGAGACAGAGTAGATTCCTAAATTCATCATTGCCTATACTACATATTAGATTGTAGATTAAAATATTGGAAATTGATTGATTGAGCTGATATTAAGGAAAGTAAGAACATAGATTCCCTAATAAAGAAATATAGAATTCTCTTTCTCTGTACGCGTGTGTGCGTGTGTGGTGTGCGTGTGTGCGTGTGTGTGTGTGTATACGAGTGCATTGTTGCCGTGAAAAACGATGACAGCTTTATGAATTATGGAAAGTGCGCTATGACGTAAAAACATTGATGTGTTTCCTACATAAAGACTTCACGTGTTGTAATAGTGAAATATTAGAAATATTTCAGAAACTTGATGATGCGGACCTCACACTAATATTGATGGATCACAATACTATATGAGCTCATAAACCTCATAACAGATTTTATTACTTCTCTCTCTCACACACACTTCCTCACCCTCACTATCAATTTTCTCACGTCATTTCCTTCCTCATCTTCTGTGTGTGTGTATATATATACATATACAGGGTATCCCTCAAAAATATATATACACACTTTGATTACCTGTACGGGGAATATTTATGAGAATGCTATTGAAGTGTGTATACATTTTTTTGGGACACCCAGTATATATATATATACAACATATGAATAAATGGAAACTATATTTATAAAACCATAATTATTTTATTATATATATTTCAAGGGCAACCAAGGCAAATTATGGTGCGCTTTCATCAGATAAAATACAGATTTGTTTTATAAATAAATATTGACATACCCGGAAAAAAAGACAACCTGAACGG
>OZ024753.1:46034296-46071796 GCA_964016885.1 Eledone cirrhosa
AATATCACAGTACCTCATATATAGTAGCTTTATATATTATATATATATATCGCAGCTATATCTATATATATTATATATGTTGCTGTACATTTTTTTCTCGAATTTGATGGATGTCAATTGTAGCGCATTATCAAGTGCATACAAATTGATAAATACATAATGTTTCTTCTCTTGTCTAGCATTTTGTTGTTATTGTTGTTGTTGTTGTCGTTGATGTGCTGGTGGTGCTGGTGATTTTGTTGTATTTATTGAAGTTTCATTTTTGTTCTATATATTCTCGTTTCGTTTAAAATAAACAGTATCTCCTCAGACATTATATATATATATATGTATATATATATTTGTTAACAGAAGCACTAAGACTGCGTTACAACATAATTTATAAAAGCATACAGTGTATGTGTATGTATATATGAAATTAACAAATTGTTAGGCTTGCTATCAAAGAAAAAACATGGTCCTATTTGTGGATTTATATGATTCGTTAAGCATCTGTATAGTCACTTACTGTATAGGCACTAAACTGTGTGTAACATTCTCTACGCTTAAAGAAAAACTGAATGGTACCTAAGCATTCGGCTATGCATGTAGCCATCTTCTGAGAAGAAATAGATGGAATAATCTAATACGTTGAAGTCTAATAAGGCAATAACAAGAGAGATAATTAAACAGAGATACATTTCTGATCAAGATATTCAATTATATTTTGTTTTGGAATGAAAGTTTCAACGAATGTGTGTTATTGTAAATGTTACTAATGGCTGTATCAGTCCTTAGAGGTTAGAAATAGCGGTTTGCTGGTAATTAGGCGAATACTTTGAATTTGGAATTATCCTGAGATTGTCAGACAGTTACTATATATACAATTTCTAGTTTAGTGACGTTCGTAGTGGGTTGTCCGTATTTAAACCAATTTGGTCACTCAGAATCGCAGTGAGAGTGGTCTTTATTTGTGAAACATGTCGTAAGGGAATATGTAAACTTCCTTATTGCCATGGATAAGAGTAATTTGCTTAATTAAACATACAACGTATAAAATATGTAGGTTAACGACAACGACAGCATTATATATATATATATATATATATATATATATATATATATAATGATATTAAATAAATGGAAACTATATTTATAAAATACATTTATTTAATATCATTGAATATTATACTCCAGAAAAACTGTCGAGTGCTCTGAATTAGTTATAAACATTTATATTTGTTGAATTACCAACAAATTGAATATCCCGTTTGCGTATATATATATAGTGGGGTTGAATGTTTATTGGTGTATGTGTGTTGTGTGTGTACGTATATATATATATATATATATATATATATATATATATATACATACACATACATATATTAGTCTGTGTGTGCCAATGTTTGTGCTGTGTTTATGTCTGTATGCATGTATATAATTATATATGTATACATGTATGTATTTGTAATTTAACGATGTTACATTTGCACGTTAGCAACAGGTGTCGATTTATCTGAGTTTTCCCATTCAACAGTCAATGACACACTCAATCAGTCAATGACACACTCAATCAGTTCATGAGTGACAATTAATGTTGATATCATGATAGGACTGTGAACTGTGTATGACAACCTCTTTACTCTGTATAGGAAACAATAACACAGGAAAAAATACATTTACCTGAACTGGTAGAGACTTCCTTTGCCTCATGTTAAAACTGTGATTATAAGTACAACTGCAAATTTTCAGAAAGTACATAATCCAAGGGGCTGCGGAAACATCATCATTAGCGCTGCACCACGTGTGAAGATCCGTAGACATTTAGGTAGTGAGGCAGCTGTGGGTGTCACATACATTAGTGGAATATATCGCCTTGCTCGCGGACACTCTGTATCGCTTGGTTCAGTAGTCGATCTCACAACCTAATGTTATCTAGCAACAACAGTCTATTAGAGTAGTTTGGTGGGAGTAGGCTAAAAATACGACACTGGGTTCGATTTACTCGAATTTTCCCTCCCCCCGAAATCGCTGGTTTTGTGCCTATAGTAGAAATTATCATATATATATTATATATATATATATATATATATATAAATATTTAAGGCAAACTCACAGCTTTGTTAACACGTTGGAAAGAATGGTGGGATTAAACTTGCCTGTCAGACTTTTGAGTTCTCTACCAAAGTACCAGCCTAATACAGGTGTTGATTCCTTCTCCATATCTCTTTCTTACTTCCACTTTACCACTCTCTCAGTCAGTCTGTCTTTCTCTTGCCTTCCCTTCACTGGAATATATTTGCTATCTTCAGAATTAGAGAGGTGGCTTTGACGGGTTTCAAGTGCCAACGACACTGTATATATATATATATATATATATATTCATATATACACACTGGTATTACACAGTGACGCTGCTAGGTCTATATATTTATATATATATATTTATAGTATATATTAGCTAAATAAATTGAAATCTTATTTGCCGAGCTGGGGAATTATAAGTCAATTGAGATGTGTTGAAGCGGACAACAACTCTCACTAAATACAGCGTGAAATCTAATTTGATAAAATCTTTATGAGATCTAATTTAACTTATATACACATACACACACACACACACACACACACATATATATATATATATATATATATATATATATATATATATATATATGTGTGTGTTTGGAAATCGATGTACACATATATGTATATTAATGAATTGTTTTTTTTTTCTTTAATTTAGTTCAACTTTTTATCTATATATCGTAATTAAATTTTATTGACATAAAATTTCCTTGTTCTCTTTTCTTCTTTGCTTCCTTGACTTATGCACCAATATCTCGTAATGCAGGGTGGTTTCATGAGTTCGATTCCTGGCATGGGTGTTGCCTTGTGCTCCACATCTAGAAAATTTATTTTATTTTACTGCGGCCCATTCGGCTGAAATAAATAGTGATCCACCCGCATCTGTTTGTTGACTCCTTCAGGTAGATACTAAGAACTTTTCCATAGCCCCTGTTTTTGGTGGGATAAATTGAGGAAGGGATCTACGAACCCGAATCCTAGCCTGAATGCTTGAAATAGAGTTTTTCATATCTGTGCGACGAATTTAATCTACTACAAAACGTAGTAAAAACAAGTGTAATACTATTGCTGTATATATAATAGAATGGGGCATCTTAAACTTCGATTTCTTTTAATGTTGTGATATTGACTGCATTTTTTTATTATGTTAAAAATCTTATTAATTTTGGGAGCAATTTATAAGTTTGCTATCTATGGGGTGGGATCGTGTGTGTTATATGTCACACTATTGTGACGAATAATTTGACACCTCATGAAATGAATTTAAAAAATAGAATAAAATGATTTTGTGTATCTTTATATGGAGAAAATGACTCTAGGCTTTGATTATCAAACAAATGTAATTGATGTTGAATATTTTCAGAATTTTTGGCAAAATGATTAAAACAAACAAATGTTATGGAGATAGTCGCATTTTCTACCCCCTCCTACGATATGGACTGCTTTTATATTCTTTCACCAATGTTAGTGTCTTTCTTTTATTACAGTCTGTGTATAATGGTATTGTATGTATTAACTAGCAATAATCTGATCAGATCCACAATATTTTGAGAGGAAATATGTCAGTGTTGAGATATAACGTATTCTTCACTATTTTATTTCAACACTAAATTTACGGTGCTCAAATTTGGCAACATTTCGCTTGACCTTTCATCCTTTCATCTCTATGGAGTTTGTAAAGCATGCCAGAATGATGCAGTATTGCTGACTCACTTCACTATATTCAACGACAGCAATGATTAGCCATCGGAGATTAGAAGTCAACACGGAAAATAATCAATAATGTAAGGCATCGTAAAAAAAGGGGGTACAAGATAAGAGGACTGCTATAATGCCGAGCTAAATAGGTTATTCTGTTCAATGTCCCCATTCTTCTCCGGAGATTAAGCAAGAAAATAATGTGATACAATTGAAATTCTGTTAATACTCAACATTTTATTTTAACCTTTTATTCCCGTTTTTTTTTTATTATTCCGAAAAGATGATAAAACCCGAATCAAGTTCAACGCTAAACTTCATAAATATGTGAACCTGTGCCAACGTTAAAAATCAATACTGTTTAGTGAAATATGGATGATCGATGGTAAAAATCAATAGATTAACAGTGTTACAGGTAAATCTCATTACTTTAGGAGTTCAAACCTTGAAATGGTTGACATTGTCTTTTATCATTTTGGGGTAAATTAAATAAGTACCAATGAAGTACTGTGATCTATATAATAGACTATATGCCAGACACATATTATAAAGTAATATTATTATAAAACACAATATCAGAGGAATGCTACAATGCAGAACTAAACATGTTATTCTGTTTAGCTTCTCCATTCGACTTCGGATATTAAATGAAAAACAATGTAACACAATTGAATTTCTCTTATTACTCAATAGTATATATTTTTTCTGAATAATTCAACATTATTTTTTTCGAAATATAATGAATAAAGAAACAAATTCTCCCATAAATCCCATTGAATCTTTGTTTGCACAAACGAAAGTCTTTGAAAAAAAATATAGATGAAAAAATCTGACATTTTGATTGTCATTGTGTAAGTGCATTTTTTTAAATATATTTTTTTTACATTACTCATTTCATATTTGCAATATTATTTATCACCAATTTTTTTGTATATTAAAGATGTTATAAGTTCACTACAAACTAGTTAATACCTTGCATAGCAAAGGTTAGTATTTCGAATTATAGTAACAATCGATTTTCGTTTACTTCATTTACAAGCTTCGTTTACTTTTCTGTTTTTTTTTTATGTATTTCAACACATAAACTATTTCCTGGGTAGGTAATACTTTCCATTTGTGTATTTATTTTTCTTTTCAGATCACAATCAGAAAATATAAAATGTACAATATTCTATGTAAAATTTAACTCTGCCAACAACAATAACAAAGAAGAGTTGTAAAATATTAGATAAAAAGAAACATTAATCCAGTCACGAACTCCAACTGTTTCTACGTCGAATACACCAAAGCAAAGAGTAGGTTGCCTCTATGTGGTAGTGGATTCTACTAGACATAGCTGCGAAATATTCCTCATGCTCGTTATGTCATTCAATTTAATATTTCTAGAAAGAAGGTATCTAATAATATTATTCGAGATGTGTGAGAAAAAAAGGCCAGATTTTCAGACCGGATTGACTCTCGTACTCGGTATGTCCGATCAGAGCTAAGCTTAAGTCAGTCAATAGCAGTAATTTCGATTTATTTGTCTATAAATCTCTCCTATTGCAATAGCCTGGGATTCAAGGGCGCTCAACTCTTCAACAAGCTGCCGAGGGATCTGAGAGATTTGCATGACGTGGAGGTGGATGTCTTCAAGAAACATCTCGACACCTTGTTATCCAGGATCCCGGATGAGCCCACAGCAAGACACGAGGGAAACCTAAGGGCAGCAGCAACAAACTCCCTCTTACACCAGTGGCCAACCTATACAGGCTGGAGATAAAATGTGTAGCAACAAGGGCGGTGCCCCAGCATGGCCTCAGCCGGATGGCTGAAACAGGTAAAAGAGTAAAAGAGCATGTGTCTAGACTCTACGCTACACGTATCAACTCACTGTGTGACGTATCTGACACTATAGAGATTTATAAAAACGAAAAACAGTTCGTTAGAGATAAGTATGACTTGCCAAATACATAGGCGTTAAAATAGATGTTAAAAAATGACATGTGTATAGAGAGTACACACACATACATATATATATATATATATACGTATATATATATACATATACGTATATATATATATACATATACGTATATATATATACATACGTATATATATATATATATACATACGTATATATATACATACGTATATATATATACATACGTATAATTGATACGTATATATATATATAGTTATATATATATATATATACATATACATACGTATATATATATATATATATACATATACATACGTATATATATATATATATATATACATATACATACGTATATATATATATATATACATATACATAGGTATATATATATACATACAAATACATAGGTATATATATATATATACATATACATACGTATATATATACATATACGTATATATATAAATATACATACGTATATATATATACATACATACGTATATATACATACATATGTATATATATATATACAGACATACGTTTATATATATATACATACATACATATACATACATACGTATATATATAAATACATACATACGTATATATATATATATATATATATATATATATATACGTATGTATATATATATATACGTATGTATGTATATATATATATGTATATATATATATATATAGGTATGTATATATATATATATATGTATGTATATATATATATATATGTATGTATATATATATATATATATATATATATATATGTATGTATATATATATGTATGTATATATATATATATATATATGTATATATATGTATGTATATATATATATATATATGTATATATATATATATGTATGTATATATATATATATATATATATGTATGTATATATATATATGTATGTATATATATGTATATATATATGTACGTATATATATGTATATATATATATGTATATATATATATATACGTACGTATGTATATATATATATATACTTATGTATGTATATATATATACGTATTTATGTATATATATAGTGGCTGCCAACTCGTTTTCGAGTACGGCCTCTACTTTATATCCATGTAGGAGAACCCTTACCGATGCGCTGAACGAGTGTGACTTTTTAGTCCAGCCAGCGACTTGAAAACTCTGGTACAAACACTACACTTGTGACAATTATTGACACATAATGCTGGGCCCATGGTACCATGTGACGACAAGTGCAGAGAGATCTCCAGATATAAAGCAATGCCTGTGTGTGCCGTGAAACTTTTATAGTGAGCAAAGGCACTGCACAAAGCCAGTACGTATATATATATATATATATATATACGTACATACGTACATACATATATACATACATATACATACATATGTATGTATGTATGTATGTATATATATATATATATATACATATATATGTATATATATATATATATACATATGTATATATATATATATATATATATATATACGTATATATGTATATACGTATATATGTATGTATACATATATACGTATATGCATATATACGTATATATGTATGTATACATATATACGTATATACATATATACGTATATATATATATATACATACAACAAAGGAAATTGATTAATGTCCGGATATTTTCTACTAATTCAATTAAAATCTACAATAAATTATACTTAACATTGGCAACATCGGTTACATGTATGCCCCCCCCCCTCCCTCTCTCTCACTCTCTCTCTCTCTCTCTTTATATATATATATATATATATATATATATATATATATATATATATATATATATATATATATATATATAAATGAAAGGTATAGAAATTGTTTTAGCGAGAAGCTAACATATATATATATATATATATATATATATTTATACATATATACATATATAGATGTAAATATCTATGTGTAAATATCCATGCATGTAAATAAATATGTATGTATAATAATGTACATATATATATATATATATATATATATATATATATATATATATATATGTTCGTGTGTGTGTGTAAAAAAAAAGACTGCACAGTACAAGGAAGACATATATAATATATTTATTTACTGATTGATATCGTAGGAAGAGTCTTTATGTTTTGGACAGAAATCCTACATCAGAAGATGGAATGAGAAATAAAAGGTTAAATATTTAGAGAGTAAGAAGAGAAAGAAACGTCGAATATGTTTTTGAGAATAAGCATGTGTGTATTCCTACAGGTAAACATATCCAGGATATAAAGTATCTCAAGTCCGTATGTTTTTCTGGTTCATTTTCATCGGCGCAATTTAAACAATTTGGTCCGTTGTGTCAACGAAACGTACGTACCAGGTATGTCACCGTTGCAGTAATTGGTCTCAATAATTATATAGATATATATTTGTGTGAGTCTGTGCGTGTGTGTGTGTGTGAGAGAGAGAGAGAGAGTTCGTGTGTGTGATAGTAGTGGCAAATAATTATTATAGGCAAATAAAAAAAATCCTAAAATGAAAATATAAATATATGAAACAAAAGAATTAGATTTAAAAACGTGAAAACAAAAGTCATTAATTAATGTCTGAAAATTGTAATTATAGCAACGGGGAAATAGAAAAACAAAATGGAAGGCAGAATTCGTAAATCATAATTAAATTTTAATCATGTCTTAAGAGGGTCACTAACAGTAATGTTTCAAATATCAGTTTTATTTTATACAAGTTTACACACACACACAAATCTTCTCCCTCATCAGCTCTCAAACCAAAATGGTTTCGCACAATTTAATTAAGAGTACCATAGTGCAGCATCCTAGCTCCGCAGTGCCGTATTTTGTGACCCTATCTCCCCATTTCCATACTGCAACATCCTAGTACTATATTTCCATACTGCAACATCCTAGTTCTATATTTCCATACTGTGTCACTCAAACTTCCCAGAGCCTTACTTTGTCTCAAAAATTTACATTGTCCATTTATATACACTAGTGCTATACCTTTCCGTGTATCTTCAGATAATTTTATTCGGAAAACAAAATATTTAATTGGAATCTTGTTGTTCTTTGGATTAGCATAGTGTTGCCAGAATCTTTCTGGGCAACAAGTTTGTTCGCCATAGATTTAAAATAATTGTTTCTACTTTTGTCACAAGGCCAGCAATTATCCCAGTGTATTACTGGTACTTTATTTTATCGACCCCGTAAGGATGAAAGGCAAAGTTAACCTCGGTGGGATTTGAACTCAGACCATAAAGGGTCGTAACTCTTTGCTGCAAAGCATGGCGTCCGACCCTCTACCGATACTGCCAATCCACATTAGTGGAATATACACCTATTGGTTATGCCATTAATTGCAAACTATTCTATCCACAACTTGGTAACAAGAAGATGTAAACTCTTACAGTAAGAAATTAGTATAATACTAACTATCGATTACCTCACGAGAGAGGTAATCGATACGTACTATATTATTGTGAACAGTGTTAGCTATGTTTTGTATCAATATCATCGCGTCATCTTCACTAATCCGACCGTCAGCTTGTGCAACATTTTTCACGACGAGATCATTTTTGTCAACATAACGAGATTACGTTGCTAAGTTAATATTATGTGCAGCTTGTTTGTGTTTCAACTGTCTATGCCAGCATACCTTGAAAACATTGACGATGCCTGTAGCAATCACAATTCCATTCTTACGAAAGTAAAAAATAAAAGCTTGACACCGATAAAATCTGTTCAATTACTAGATTATAAATAGGTTGAAGTTGCAGGGTTTTAGTTACTAGATTGTAGACACAACGAAGAATATCTTAACTCAAAGAAATAAATTACAACTTTTTATTGCCATATAATGTTAAGGACAAATATACCATCTAATGATGTCCCTGTCAGTGTATGAGAAAATTGTTAGCGCTATCTGACATTCTCAGACTCGAAATACGCATACATATATAAACAAGCGTGTTCGACAGACGGAAACGCTGTGAATTTAACCATATTTTGTATAATACTGATTTGCAGGCGGTGTGTTTCTTTAGATCAGCCCTTGTTGTTAACTGGTAGTTCATTCTATCGATCTTGGAAAGGATAAAAGACAAAGTTATCATCGGTGGGATTTGAACTCGGAATGTAGAAATTCAACTAAATACAGCAAAGCATTCTGTCTGACAATCCACTGAAAGGTCAATTTACCAATAAGTTGAGAAAGATTATATAAATATGCGAGGTGTTGCTGAAAGGTTCCTGGCTTTGGGTAAAAGAAAATACAGGAGGATCTGTTAATCACAATTTTATTCAACATATTCCCTTTTCAGATTCATATAGTTAGTGTAGAGGTCCTTCGGGTTTTCTGAGCCCTGTAAAAGAACTCGGTGGTTTGGGCTTCCAACAAGACCTCTATAGCCGCGATCATGCGAGGAACTCTTCAGTGTCCCCCTCCTAGTAATACTTTAAAGATCAGAATTGTTTCTGATTGTTCACCAATATTGACAACAAGAATTGACTTTACGGTTCTAACGAGTTTATCTATTAGTGGTTTACCGGCCTTCCAAAAGCCTGACAGTGTATCAATAAATCCCCGTTCCAGGTAATTCCTTAATTCTACACCCGCTTTGGAAAAGCTTAAATTCTATTGTCCATTAATTCTGTAGTCCTGGCGCTAATATTTTCTTTATCTTTAAAATATCTGTTTTGTCATACCGAAGCAAATCAAGAAAAATATACTACAATTAATACAATCATTTTTTTCTTTTAATTTGTATCTTTGTAGGCAACATATTCAACATTACATATTATATTATAGAAAAAGAGAGGAGATCGGTAATATTATGAAAGAAAATAATCTCTTGATAGCACTCATTTTATATAACTTTGCATATCGACCGACTACTATATATTATGTCAATGTAGTTGTTAATAGGAGGAGGGGTGGCAATTTATTTTTCAAACATATAGATGAAATCCCTTGTCAAGTTTTACCTTGAAATATTAAGGGATAGTAATTTCTGGAATGTGTTTGTAAATGCATGAAAAAAATTAATGTGAAGCTCCTGTTTATGTTTTTGTTTAATAGCTTGTATTATATGTTTACCCTCGCACAAAAGCTATAAACATTCAGCATATTCATTTGATGAAGCCATTATACAGTATGCTAATCACATGGTACAGAGATTATCGCTTTTGTAAGCAGGAGCTGTGTGTATTTTTTTTTTTATCGGGAACATTTTAAAAGGTCCCCTTATTGTGTGAGAAGGTCATAAATAACAATCAATTTTAATAACTACATCAATTTTCCTGCATCTTCTTTATATTTCCCTCTCTCACTTTTTCTCTCATTCGCTCTCTATCTCCCCTCTCTGCCTATATACATGTGTATATATGTGTGTTAAGTATTTTCGAGGAAAAGGTAAAGGAAAGAACATATATATATATATATATGTATATATATATATATATATATATATATATATATATACACGTGTCACTGTTAATGTGTTGAACATATGCATGAACGTATGACTTTAGAGACGAAAAAGAGCTTTTTGCCATTCTCTACAAAACGGTTGCCTTATGAATGAAACTCCCCTCCCCAGTCAAATTGTAATGTGTGAGTACATGTATATTTACCAGTTTAAAATGTGTATGAATATACATAAATAAAATATATTTAATTGAAAACTGTATACGGAGCAATTAATATATAAATATATGTACATAATATCTGGAAGTATGAACTTTAAAAACTTAACCTATTTTTTTTACTGTTATTAAAGCTGCAATATCAATGCTTTTAAAACGACATACTTTAAAGATTAGCTTGGCCACATTTATTTATACACAAATGTTTGTGTTGTGTGTGTATGTGCGAGTGAGGGTGTATATCTGTTTTTTAATGTATATATACATATAAACATGTTTATGGATGCATATATATATATATATTGAGGGAGAGTGGAGAGGCGGAGAAATAGAGAATAAAAGCAACATTTCTCATGGCTTTGTCGAATTTACTAACTTTCATTAAATATTTTTCAGAATCCGTCATTAATGAAGCAGTTTAAATACACAAGGGTGCTCATTAATAACGGACAGAAACGGGCAGAAAATAACTGCACTAAACAAGCTAAAACCAATACGAAGAGAAATGAATAACATTATGAAGAGACATAAGACTCTCCATCTTCTTGTATGCACAAAGACAGGTTTCTCGCTGAAGAGACACAGAGATAAATACAGGTACTAGAAATGAGATGCTGCAGCAAATTTGTAGCCATCTCATACACTGACGATATTTTAAACGAGCAGGTCCACAAACAATTCAACCTCATTTTAGCTTTCATGAAAACCTCATAAGTGTGACGGGGCAAAAAGTTGAGATTTTATAACTATTAAAAAACCCTGGTGGTCCTCCAAAAACCATCCTATGAGTAATTGTTGGTTGGACTAGAGAGCGTGAAGCGAGACAACGTTAAAGAGCGAAGTAAATCTTTAGCTGAGACACACGATCAGCGACATAATGGAGACAACTGGTGGACTGCATGTGAAATGTGAAGCTGGCGTAGGTGTTATTACAGGATTTGTGGGGCGACTATATTATACGATCATTGCTTTGTGTTTTAGTTTGAGACAATCACAGGAACGGAGAGGACTTGATGCCGAGAATAATAGAAGTTTCTAAAGGCACCATTCTATAACACACTATCGAATGCCACACATTTAATAATAATAGTGTCTCATTTTGTCACAAAGCCAAACAATTTGGAAAACGAGAACATTGATTATCTCCACTGGTCTTTATTTTAGCGATTTTGGAAATGCAAATGACGGACAAAATTGAATTTGGCAGGTTTTGAACTCAGAATGTATCACACTCCATATAGTAATAATAATAATACACATATAATAGAGACATATATATTTTATATATTCACAATACACATTATTAAACAACTGTAATTCGTATTTTTGAATCCTTTTGATATTTTTCTATGGAATAATGTTGGTGTCCTTGATTCCATATAAATTTCCGAACTTCACTGACCGCAAGGGAATCTTTGTTATACGTAAGTGCCACTTCAAATACCTCTCTGATTCTGTCCTGAAAATGCGGATATTCTTTGAAGCTTATATTATACTCAAGATCCGGAGAAATAGCAGAAAAGGATTTACAATAGAATCGTTTGAAATGAATGTTGTACCAAACGATATTATCATTATGGTGGAGTTTCTACTATGAATTCCCTTTTATGTGAAGTGTTGCCCACTTGAACTTTACCTGTTTAGTTACACTTTATAAACGCACAGACACTCATAAACACACATACACTCACTCACACATATATATATATATAATGTGTGTGAGTGTGTGTGTGTGTATAAATATTTCATCTACAATTGTTTTCCTAGGAGGAAAGGAAGGTGGGGGTAGTTCAATACGGTACGGTTATCAATATATTAGTAGAGAAGAAACAATTGTATTTCATATAGAAATGACTTCTACAAGACTATAAACACTTGATTCGTTTGAAAGCACCAAGACACTGCATATATACACGACACATACGCACATATACACATACTAACATATATATATAGAGAGAGAGAGAGCGAGGGAGATATATGTATATGTGTGTGTGTAGCTGTGTGTAGATGCGTGTGTGTATCTTTATGAAATATATATTCTGCGACTGTGTATGATCTTGCTTGTGTGTATGTATGTGTCTATATATCTGTAATTCTGGTAGAAATATTACGATACTTTAGAGTTACATCCGTCGTTATCCAGCAAATGTGAGTCTAAACCTTGAATAGAAACTGTTAGATAGAGCAACTTACTTCCACAGAAATTACACCATATACGGCCTAGAAATATGTAAAGCACGTATACGAGCATGTGATGAAAGATTGCCTGTTTCAGAGAACCATGAACAACGCCGGTGTATAGGATAAAATACATTATAATGACACGTTTTCTGGCTAAATATCAAATAACTATGACGATCAGATGCAGAACGAAGGAACAACGTTTGTATTTCAATGTGGTTATCTGATCTCTCAGAAACATCAACCAAATCACATCCAGCCATTTGTGAAAGTCAGAATCATTTCGATTAATGTTGTATTCCGATCCAAGGGAAGTAATAATGGGGGGGGGGGGTGACGACATTCGTGTCTCGGTCAGATTATTATTTTGAATGTAATTATAATTTTTATATATCTATGTGTTATGTATATGCATGTTTGTGTGTTTGTGTGTGTGTTTTTCAGTGTATAATTATATAAATTATTGTAGAGAAAGTTTGTATTTATTACGTTGTGGGAGGATGTATATTTTTAAGGGAGTATGAGATGTATATTTGTGTAATCGGGTGTGTATTTTTGTGTACATTATTTAAATAGATTATTGCATTTAAACTATATCAAAGTGCAGGGTGGTATGTGTATAAATATGAGACAGACGTAGTTTGTGTAAATTATAAGTGTGTGTGTGTCTGGGCTTGTGTACTTTCATGTTGACAGATATGATGTGCTTGCACCCTCTAAATATTTCATTTTGTTCAAGTATTTATTATAGGATATAAAACCCTGCAATAACCTGAATTGTTCCTTTATGCCAAGTAATCATCTCTCAGATCCTTTAATATGAGGACCTGACCTGACAAGGATATCCCATATAATCATATATAACGCCCCTTTATCCTTTAGCTGATATGTATGTGTGTGTGAGGGTATCATATACATAAGCGTGTGTGTGAGTGTATGATATATATATATATATATATATATATATATATATATATATATATATATATATATATATATATGTGTGTGTGTGTGTGTGTGTGTGTGTATATATATATATATTTATATACATATATACACATAAATATATATATGTATGTATTTATAATGAATATGTATATATGCCAACATACATGAATTTAATCCCCCTCACAGACACACACAGGTATGTATGTATGTGTGAACGTGTGTATCTATGTGTTTATTGTTGTGTGGGTGTATATAGATACCATTGTCTATATATCTGAATATGTTGAATGTATGCATTTATAAATGCAAATATACATATGCACGTATTTATGTGTATTTATATATTGAATGGCAAGAGACAATGGAAACCAATACAGTGTAACAGCATGAAATGTAGTAACATAGTCTAAGATGAAAGTCAGTGACTGACACGATCAATATATTACAAAGATGAAACAATATATCTATACTTATATATATGTCTTTATATAGATAGATAGATATGTCTTTATATATATATACATATATATATATATATATATATATATATATATATATATATATATATATATATATATATATATATGTGTGTGTGTGTGTCTTTATATAGATAGATAGATAGATATGTCTATATATATATATATATATATATATATATATATATATACATATATATATATATATATATATATATATATAATGATGTTATAACCTCATTCTTTTGCTATTTCTTCTCATCTCTTTCATCTCCAATATCAATGAGAATCTATTGTAATAATAATAGAAATAATAATAATAATTTTAACGAGATTGGCTGTGTATACATATAATGTGTCGTTATTTCACTAACTAGTCATATATATATATATATATATATATATATATATATATATATATATATATATATATATATATATATATATATATATATGCATGTATATGTGTCTATATGTGTGTATATTTATAGTCATACAGAGGATTATTTATATATATAAAGGTATACATATTTATATATATATATATATATATATATATATATATATATATATATATATTTATATATATATATATTAGTAGCGTATGTATGTATTTATGAACATATATATGTTTGTATGCATGTATGTATGTTTATATGTATATATGTGTGTGTGTGTGTTTGTGTGTGCCAACATATATAAACAGAAGCAAAGACAGGATGAGAATGTGAGAACGAGAATCAAACGATACAACATTTATGTGTTTTGTAAGTTTAGTAGAAATATGACTACATAATGTCTACCAATTCTCTACAACATCCTTGTCATCGTTATTACCATCTGCGTCCGTGTCATCTATGTACACACACTTACAAAATTCTTTCCTTCATTAATAGCTAATTCATTTTCTGAACGTGATATTATACATAATGTGATACTATACATAAACACATAAACATACACACAGACGGACATATATACACACATTTACAAATGCAGACACAAATATATATATATATATATATATATATTAACAATTATGATAACGACAATAGTTGTTTATATGTACATAATTATGTGTGTATATAAATGTATATGTACATATATAAATATATATGTACATAACTGTATATATATATAACTGTATATATATATATATATATATATATATACATATAACTAAAGATGAGTATTGACGTACATGGGAGTCGAACCCACACCTTCGGTTATCCAGACTGTGCTACCATTACACCGTTACACAACATGATATGTTGGTGTAATGGTAGCACAGTGGTCTGGATAACCAAAGGTGTGGGTTCGACTCCTATGTACGTCAATACTCATCTTTTTCCATTTATCTGAGTGTTCTAAACCCCATTATCAGGCTAAAATTTCTTTAGTCAAAAATACGGTGAAAGCTATTCTATTTTCTTATATATATATATATATATATATATATATATATATATATATATATAGTAGCAACATCCATTTTATGGGAGGTGTGAATATGGAAGAATATAAAGCATATAGGATATATTTCAGTATACGAGAGTCTCGTTATCAATGTTTTATCAGAAAACGGTGAATGTGGCATACAGTTGTTTCATTTCACCCTTCTTCGGTAACAATTATTCTGAACGTGATATTATAAATAAAGTCTTAACAGAGCTTCATGCTATCTGAGTAATCAGACCCTTCTCTAACATAAGTCTTAGAGATCATATATTTGCTAGAGTTGCTAATCTTTCAGGTATATCCTAGTATTGCCTCAAACATAAGCAACACTGGCAGATATAGGATCTCTAAGAATTTATGGTAGAGTAGGTTTTGAAACCTTAGGTAGCATGTATCTGTCTTGAGGATATATTTATATTATAGTTTAGCTCTGTTCTTTATATACTCGTATATATATATATATGGTGGCTGCCAACTCGTTTTCGAGTACGGCCACTACTTTATATCCATGTAGGAGAACCCCTACTGATGCGCTGAACGAGTGTGACTTTTTAGTCCAGCCAGGGACTTGAAAACTCTGGTACAAAGACTACACTTGTGACAATTATTGACACATAGTGCTGGGCCCATGGTACCATGTGACAAGTGCAGAGAGATCTCCAGATATAAAGCAATGCCTGTGCCGTGAAGCTTTTATAGTGAGCAAAGGCACTGCACAAAGCCAGTCCCACTCTCTTAACCAAGATGATATTTACCAAAAAGAAGAACAAGTCAACATCATTGGATACCATCAGGGTTGCAGGTGTTATATCAGAGTTTTCCTTCTCCTAGAATTCTGCCTTGACAAAGGCTAAGGGGTCATCTCTCCCGGTGATTTTGGATGGCCATTGACTCTTAAGAGCTCCTTTGCCCTTTGACAGGTTTTGTTTTTAGTCCTGCAGGATGTCCAAAGTCACCCTCCTCACCAAGAAACCTTGGTGGGGTTGCCAGTTTAGTCGCCAACGACCCGACCATGAGACAGGTTGTACTAGGATACATGTTACCAGTAGCACCAACTGGTGACCTGACATATATATATATACACCCATACATGTACATACAAACATATATATATATATATATATCGATTGATTGATGTATTGATTGATACGTCCTACTTTTGATTTATACGTATACATCGTAAATCTCACACGCAGGCATTCGTATGCAAAAAACATGCACACACCAACGTACACGTGTATGATTGCTTATTTGTGGAAATGTTCAATGTATATTTTATGTATGTGTGGGACTGTGTATGTATGTAGTATGCTAATGTGTGTGAAAATATTCTATGTATGTGTGAGACTATGTGTATGTATGGAGTGTGCTGATGTAAGTGTGTGAAAATTTCCTATGTATGTGTGGGACTGTGTGTATGTATGTAGTATGCTGTGTGTGAAAATACTATATGTATGTGTGAGTCTGTGTGTATGTATGTATGTATGTAGTATGCTGATGTGTGTGAAAATATTCTATGTATGTGTGAGTCTGTATGTATGAAGTATGCTGATGTATGTGTGTGAATGTTCGTTTCTGTTTCCGAATTGAATTCACTTTCCTTGTTTTAATATATTAACATAGAAAAGAAATATGTTGTGAAATCTTTGTTTTAGGTGAAATTTTTACTGTTATATTTCAAGGAATTTCCTGATATTTCCCAATATTGAAATGTCAAGTGGAATACTATAACATTGCAACCAATAAATCTTAGCTATACATCCCCGTACAGAAGAACCAGTGTTCGCTTTCTATGGTTAAACCTTCTGTTATAGTATACACTATATATTTCTGTATATATTTGACTGCACGTATATATAAACATACAAAGACACAGACAAATGTACATAAATACACACAGACACACACAAACATATATATATATATATATATATATATATATATATATATATATATATATATAAGAAAGAGAAAGATACTAAAGAATTTATATTGATATAGAGAATATCGACTCACTGTACCTCAGACACTCGATGTAGATTTGGTCTTAAAATAACCAGAACAGGGGTCACTCATGGAGATAATGGTATGGATACAACAGTGCATAGAATCAAGCAGAACATTTCATACATTACATTAGCATATATATATTTATTTAAAGGTTAAACAAGGTTCAATGAATAAAATTTTACAATAGATTAGAATCACTCCACAGTAATGTATTTCCGGAGTTATTAATATTAATTCAAAATATTAACAAATATAGACATTCGTGTGATCAAGTATATTTTATTATACATATTTCAGAGGTACAGAGCTATGTTCAACAGTACGTCCTCCTTTATTTTATCTGATGAGGACGTACTATTGAAGATAGCTCAGTACCTCTGAAATAAGTATAATAAAATATACTTGATCACACGAATGTCTATATTTGTTAATATTTTGAATTAATATATATATATATATATTTATATATATATAGGTATATCCATATATCCATATATACAGGTATATTCGGTTGAAATACAATATATACATTTTGTGTTTATCTTGCAAATATGAAATATTAGGGTAAGGTTTGCAAGAGGTCATTGCACTTTACAAATTATATCAAGGTAATCATTTGACAGGATTGTATATGTGAAGTAATATAAACAACACCACACACACACATACACACACACACACACACAGATACATACACACACAGATACATACACACACACACGCACACACACGCACACACACACACACACACACACATACATACACACACACACACACAGAGATACATACACACACACACACCATGTTTTCAGGGGCTGGGTCACTGTAATAGACATCTGCTGTGTGGTTATAGTGAACGGTTACCTTTCGGAACCATTCAACATTATGCACTGTATATCATTAGTAGTAGTAGTAGTAGTAGTAGTAGTAGTAGTAGTAGTAGTAGTAGTAGTGGAGGTAGTACTACTATTATTACTAGTAATAGGAACAGCAACAGTAGTATTTTCAGTAACTCCTACTACTACTACTACTACTTTTAATACTAACACTACTACTACAGTAATTATTATTATTACCTTTATCATTATTCTGTCCCCAACATCATGGACCCTAGTGTCCAATAAAAGAAATCCTTCTCTTATACTTCGTTAGTTTTGTTTCTTTATTTATTATATTTTCATTGGTTTTTGTTTCGGTTTTGTTGGGTTTTTTTCTTTTTCTCTCACATTGGAAAAATAAAAATATTACAAAAATAAAAAAACAACGAACCAAAAAATAAAAGAAAAAAAACTAAAAAATTGAAATAATATGAAATAAAATAAATATTAATGGCAGGAATATTTCGTCTAAACAAGAAACGCATAAAATGTGAAGGTATTTGTAGAAATATTCATGTCAATGTGAGAGAAAAATAGATTAACTGTCATTGGAGGAATGGTAAAAGGATAAATCAAAATAAGATAATCTCCTCCTTAGATATTACGTCATGGTATATCTTTATAGCCATTCATCATAGACCGGTCGTGCTTTTTAATAAAGAAAAAAAATAATAAAGGTGCGGAGATGGAGAAGGGAGTGGAAGATAAAAATGAGAAAATAAACAAAGCGAAACGAGACTTATTAAAACATGGAAGTGACAGTTTTTATACCTAAGATATTTTAGCATCTTTGATAAAAAGAAGAAAAACTAACAACAATAACATACGTATGTGTGAGAATGTATGTGTATGCATGTGATAATGAAATGTATATATATATATATATGTGTGTGTGTGTGTGTGTGTGTGTGTGTGTGTGTGTGTGTGTGTGTGTGTGTGTGTGTGTGCTTTCTTTCATGAACGATTACAACAATATTTACTTAGTAAATAATAAACTAAACCTAACCAGATTTTCATATAAAACACCAAGAGAACATAAACTATAGAAAACAGATATAAATAAAGCAACGCTATACATCACATATAACCGAAACAAATGTCTACTTGGTATAATTTATTGTTAGCCGAATACATTCTGCCATTCTTTAAACCCTATAAGTATGTTTGTGAGTTATATCTACTACAAATATTGTAACTATTTCCTTAAACAACATTCGGAAGTACTTTTAAAATCCTAAGCTCGTTGTTCTTTCATCGTATCTATAGATATCTTGTTTATAGTGTGTTTATAGCATGAAACATGATCCGTTTCAGGAGGAATAAAACTGATCTAGCAAGGATATTTTCATGTATCTTATTCTTGTAATAGTCTGTCCTCTTGCAAATTCTTCTTTCCGATGATTTATTTATACCGACCGACTTGTAGATTTTTGTTAATGAGATTGTTTTTATCGTTGTTGTTGTTGCTGTTGTTAATGTTCTTGTCATGGTTGTTAATAGTAATGTTTATGTTTATAATGTTGTTGTTGCAGCTGTTGAGTTTTGTTGCTATATTTTAGTTCCAGGCCAGTGCCCACACAGCATCCTTTATTTTATTTTATTTTATTTTATTTGTTATCTATGACTAATTCCATGTTTCAATATTTCCTTCATTATTTATGTTAATTGTCTGTAGTTTGCGATACAAGGGACAAACTATTTCACTGTGTTTATTGTGTTGTTTTCTTATGTTTTTAACGTTTAACACTGAAATGAGAAAAAGATTTTTAAAAAAAAAAACGAGGAGCCAATAATGAAAGGAAGAGGGAGGGAAAAAGAGAAGAGGGTATTCTCTAACGGTATATATTTGCTGTGACACGTGGACATGATGACGGGCAATATTCGTACACTTTTAGCTTTGGACGAGGGGGAATGACAATGTCCATGACCTTTTTAGGATGCCTCCGAGACTGGTGGATGGGAAGTGAGAATGTTATTGTCAGACCAATATTCTTTCTAATATTCTGCTAATGTTACAAAACCAATAAAACTAGTGCTGATATTTCAAAAAATTCTTTATATATAAAAACAGTGAACGCTGTCTCCCCATGTTCAGAACGAAGCACCATTATAAAGGAAAGGAAAAACAATTGGATGAATAGTGGTAATATATCGTACAAACATATGTGCAAACAAAGGAATTCAATCTAATAGCGACTAACGATGGTGCCTCTCAAAAGGTCAAGCAGTATCTAGGCAATATGTCAGAAAGCTCAATAACATCTAAATAAGGAAAAGAGAACGTAAGAAGGAATATAAAATAAACCCCTCAAAAATTACAAAATTCTTCAGTATTTAATTTTCAACAATTGCTGAGGTATTAAGTCAGTGACGAAATGTTTACACCTCAAGAAATAAACGGAAACAAAACATATTTGCTGCCGCCAATGTATTTTTTTTTCCTCTGCAACAGAGTTTTAAATAATAAGAATGTGATTAAAACATTCTTTCTCATGTGTAATATTGCAAAACAACAACAGCCTCAATAACTAAGTTTGGTGTATATCACGATCCCGCATACTCTATAAATTATCTAGTTTCACGTGTAAGTAATTCGAAACACTACGGTATTATTGCATTAAGCCTCCAAAATCTACAGAAAAGTCTAGAATAGTGAATCCGAACCCTTATAGATTTTTCTCAAAAATCACCAGACTGGTACCTATATTTTATGGATAACATCCACCAACCCAATTTTAATACGACGTTATTTGAGAAACGATTAGAGAGACGATTCATATTAATATAATATATATAAATAAGTTTAATGAAATTTTAAGAATCAACTTGTCTGGCGGAGACATTGTTCTGGATAAGAGAATTAAGATGTTAAAGAAGCTGTGAGAAATAACAACACAATAAATTTGTATGTTTTTCAGTATCTACTTACATCTTTACTAATGATATACTTAATTCTAGTGGCGCCGATTTCAATAGAAAATTGACCAAATATATATCCGTTATATACCGGTGTATATTTACTCAATTATAACACTCCAATAGAAAACCTGAGCATGTGATAATCACAATAACTGATATTAAATTCTATTAAAGCTAGAAATCATGTGTGGGTTATAATTTTCTTATTTAATACACTTCCTTACATCACATTTTATATTATAAAGAGGTTGTTCAGTCCTTGCCTGAAGACATCGCTATTGAAGTAATACCAATTCTTGTCATTTCAAATGATTGTTAATGCCAACAGAAACACTACATACGTAGCCTGCAACAACTTATGTTGCAATTACAGTTTCTGTATTTCTTTGTCGAAAGAAGAAAATATAAAGCATGTTGCCGAAAGTTACAAGGAATGAATAAAAGAAACAGAAGAAAAGACGTAAAACAGCACTGGAGGCTAAAATTCATTGTCATCTTATATGCTAAATAGAGAGACAAGTCAGTATCAATCAATATTTGATATGCTTAACATAGAGAAAATATAAAAGAGAACGAAGACACAATGGAAGTTCCTTAAAAAATCTCATTCAGAAAATGCATTTAGCCTAAATTACTACAGCATCTATTTTAAAACGATGACATTCAAAGGAAATAAAATATAATAGACAACACAAAAACACTACAAAAGTCAAAAGCAAATGAGTGACACAAGAGAAAAATGGTGGTTCATCATACCAACCATACTAATCATAGTTTTCAATGTAATGTTAATTTTATAATATATATATACATATATACTTGCATACATGTGCTTATATGTATGTATGTATGTATGTATGTATGTATGTATGTATGTATGTATGTATGTATGTATGTATGTATGTATGTATGTATTTGTGTGTATGCATATATGTATGCGTGTGTGTATACAGAGAGAGATAGAGAGAGAGAGAGTGTGTGTGTGTAAAACTAACACAGTACTAACATCACGCATTGCATTGAAAATTATTGGTCGAAAGACATACAAGCGATATTTACAACAAAAAAGAATGTTTCAATTTCACAATTGCGAGAAAAATTTTAAGCAAACAAAAATCATCAACGAAAATAATTTTAATTTAAATTAAAATGCATTAACAAACTAGAAATTTAAAAAAAAATAGAAAATAATAGTAATAATTGTTTCTACTTTAGGCACAAGGCCAACAATTTGAAGGGGTGGGGTAAGTTGATTAAATCGACCCCAGTGTTTTACTGGTGCTTTTTTTTTTATCGACCACGTAAGGATTAAAGGCAAAGTTAACCTCGACGGATTTGAATTCAGAACGTAAAGGGCCATAATTTCTATGCTGCAAAGCATGGTGTCTGACACTCTACCGATACTGCAAATCCACCACAATAATTCTTTCTACATCAGGCATTAGGGCAGAAATTTAATGGACACTACAAGGAAGAGATTTATATTTTTTTTAAAAACTAAAATCAAGAGAAGTCCCCAACAGGAGGAATTATACATAGGGGTAGTTTAGGAATTCTACAGATCTGAAACAACCCTAATCAACAAGAGCACCCTAGGAAGGTGTTCCTTCATCTGTGAAGCCTCAAAACTACAGAGACATGCTGAGAGTAAACCCATTCACTCGGACAAGTCTCACCACATTCACCCACCTTTTAAAAACATTCCTGGGGTAGGGAGCAACATTTCCTTCTTCAAAACCACCTTCCTTTTCAAGTGTAACTTAAATAAGTAGTAGTAGTAGTAGTAGTAGTGGGAGGAGGAGGAGGAGGAGGAGGAAGGGGAGGAGGAGTACAATTTAAATAAAAAACAATGTGTATAATGATGAAGAGAGGAATTAATCAACATAGTGTTTGATTCCGCTTCACCTTTCGTTTAATTGCATTATTCTTCCAAATATGTGTTGTTGTTGTTGCTCTATTGCTTTTGTCGTTAATGTTGTTTAATATTGTTGTTGTTGTTGCTCTATTGCTTTTGTCGTTAATGTTGTTTAATATTGTTGCTGTTGTTGTCATTGTGTTTGGGGATGTTGTCGTTAGTTGGTAAATGTCAAAATTTCACCTTTCAACTTCAATGCTGCATGCAAAATATCAACGGTTTAATTTAAACTATCCAACGTATTGTGTCCTACAGAAAATAGGACAAATACTCGTTTTTTTTTGTTGTTGTTGTTTTTATTGTTTTAATGTCTGTTGATTATAATTTCCGATTTCGTCTTCTTTCTTTACAATGTTTTACTTTATTTTTATATATTTTTACTATATTTATATATTTATTTTTATTTTGTATTGTTTATATTTCCGTAGATTTTGTGCATTTTTCTGTTTTTTTCTGAGTTTTTTTTTTTTATTTCCTTCCTGTTTTTATTTTAAGGTTTTCTTGTAGGAATATATTTCGTTATTCACTTCGTTCCGTCCCTGTTTTTTAAGATGTCAAGATTAGAATAGAATTCAAAAGAAATTCGTCGTCCTCCCTTTCATCTTCAGTTTTGCTGTTGCTCTTGTTGCTCTTGTTGTTGGTCTTGTTGTTGCTTTTGTTGTTGCTCTTGTTGTTGCTGTTGGTGTTGCTCTTGTTGTTGCTGTTGGTGTTGCTCTTGTTTCTGTTCTTGTTGTTGTGTCTAAAGTTCTTCTTCTTCTTCTTCTTCTTCTTCTTCTTCTTCTTTTCCCCTCCTCCTTCTTCTTCTGCTCATCCTCCTCCTCCTTCTTCTACTTCTCGTTCTTCCTCCACTTATTCCTGAGCGTATCGTGGGGCTGAGGCTGAGCCATCAATCGCTTCTTACTGCGTGTCCTGTCAGAAACACCTTTCTCCAATTGATCCGGGGTTTGATCCCAAATGAGATCAGCTGAGCTTATTGATCTCATCCAGTCATCCTGTTCTTCTTGGAAGCCTCTAAGGTAACCTCGGTATCCCGGCTGTGTTACATTTACGTGTGTTTTTTTGTCAGAGTAACCATTTTAGTAACACCAGGTTTAGGTGTATTTTTGCATTCGTATGTGTAGTTTCTGGTGGATCACAGTTTTCTTACATTTTATCTTGTCACATACGATCTAATGCAATTTCCTAATCTTAGTGAGTGTGACGTAAACTGTCAGATGCTTCGGGTCGGTTTTTGAACAGTAGCACTCTCAGTGAGGGCCTTGGGAGCATCATTTGGATATACAAATAATCGGTAAGATTTTCTCCTTGCTTTATAAAGGGGTTTCTAACTTCATGTAAAATCTGAGGTAAGATATATTGCTCTTTTCTCTTAATTTTCTGTTTCTTACATTAAATACATTAGTTTAACGACTGTATTTTTCTATTCGCCTTGTACCGAGTTTCTCAAATCATTTTTAACTACTACTATAACTATTAATGTAATTATTGTTGTTGTTGTGATGGTGGTGGTGGTAGTGTTGTGATGGTAGTGGCGGTGGTGGTAGTGGTGTTGCGATGGTAGTGGTGGTGGTGATGTTAAAATAGCAGGCATTGAAGAGATTTCACTGAGAAGATACCTTCACATTATCTACAAAGTCACCGTGATTCAACGAAATAAATAATTGAGAGACATCCGACTCACGAACTTTCATTCTGTTTTGTTCAGCGACAATGACAGATGGGGGTAGAGTGCAGAGTAGGGTGGGGTGGAGATCGATGATTTATTTATCTTACAGCCTGTCATTCCGATAAGAGTTCGAAATTGGAAGGATTGCACAAAACGTTGTGTCCAAACAGATTTTAATACTAATTGCTTTTAGAGAGCGAGTCATTGTTTCATGAGGTGAGGAATGGTGGGAGGGGGGCGAAGTGCACTGTATCTTGTTATCTTGTGATTCTCTTACTTCACATGGGTATTCATGTATGCTGGTAAGAATGTATGTATGTTTATACATATATATATATATACGTACATATAATATATATATATATACATACATGTATAAACACATGTACGAATGTATGTTTATGCATACATATATATAATATATATATTTACACACATACATATATATATATATATATATATATATATATATATATATATATATATATATATACTGTATATATATACTGTATATATATACGAGGTTTCTCAAAAGTCACTATCTATGTTGGTGTATCTATTGCAATTCAAAATAGAGAGTGCAACACACACACGCACATATATATATATATATATATATATATATGTGTGTGTGTGTGTGTGTGTGTGTGTCTGTGTCTGTGTGTGTGTTTGGTTGTGTGTGTATGTGTGTGAGCCTTCTAATGTTTATGTGTATGTGTGTGAGCTTAGTATGTCTACGCGAAAGAGTCTGGTGTTAACATGTATGTCAATGCGTTCGATATTCATTCCTGAGCCTGGGAGGAATCCTTATTCACAATTCAAGATGCTTGTTGACATGGAAGGCCTTTGACATATGCTTTGCTTAAATTGCCATTGGCTGCAGTAGTTTATCATGTGAAACGATCATGATTAATTTATCTTCAGGCAATAAGCCAGACGTCAGAGGAATTACAGTGTTAGCAGTGCTGAAAGGCTGAGAAGAAAATACTGTATAATGGTAGAATAATGCTTAGTAGAAGAATATTTGTTGGTTGTTTTGGTTGGTTCTTTTAGAATTGTCTAATGGTTTATCGTTACTGGTTTGCCTCACATATGAAACGTACTTACAAGTACATCCGTTTGTTTTAACTAATGCAAAGTGAGATATATGAAATACTTTTTTATAGGTGCATTTATGACATGACTAACTACGCTCTCTCACAGGCCAGCTTTGTCACAAATATATATATATATGTGTGTGTATATATATATACACCGAGCATTATAATAAATGTTCAAGGGCGGTGGATTGGCAGTATCGGTAGAGGGTCGGATGCCATGCTTTGACGTATAGAGTTACGGCCCTTGCCATTCTGAGTTCAAATCCCGCCGAGGTTAACTTTGCCTTTCATCCTTACGGGGTCGATAAAATAAAGTACCAGTAATACACTGGGTAATTGCTGGCCTTGTGCCTAAAGTAGAAACAATTATAATAAATGTTCGATGAATCCATACGTATATATATGTGTGCATGTATGTATATATATATACATACTACTGTACGTCTGTATACATATACGTATGTACGTGTACATACTTATATTTAAGTAACAGCCGTACTAAGAGTGGGAAATGAAATTTCGTTTCATTTTTTCCGTTTATATATATATATATACATAATCATATTATAGAAAGGACTTCTACAGGACAAGAACTATTTCATTCGTACGGACTCGTAAGAACTCTTCAGTACTTCTGTTGTTGTTAGAATTACTGTTGTTGTTAGTTCTATTTATGTTGTTAGTGCTATTGTTTTTGTTAATGTTATTGTTAATATTATTGCTACACACTTTATAATGTATAATTGAATCCCTTCGAGTTCATGTGAGTGCAGAAGTGTGTGTCTTCTGTACTTATATATATATGAACTGTACTGAAGAGAAACAGTGCATGTGTGAGGGTCTGTATCTTGTGTGTGTATGTCTATGTGTGTGTGCCTGTGTCTGTGTATGTGTGTGTGTGTGTCTTGTGTATGTATGTGTGTATGGAAAGACGGGGGAGTAATATTGACAATAACATTAGAAGACTAAATCTATACACTGAGAACAAATAAATGGGGGAAAAAACCGAGGAAATATTAAACGGAACAAAAAAATGAAATATTTATCACAAGAAAATATCAAAACAAATTAATAGCAAGAAATACTTTAGTTGCGAAGGGAAAACAGAAATGGGGATAATAATAATAATAATAATATTAATAATAATAATAATGAATGTAAGAATAATAATTGTAAGAATAAAATATTAAATATAATAAGGAGGATAATGTACATTGCTGATACTTTCAAAGCTGCCTCGTAACTCAATTCATAGGTACATATATACATAAATAAACATACATACATACATACATACATACATACATACATACATACATACATACATACATACATACATACACACATATATATATGTATATATAAACATTATAAAAATTATATAACACAACGTGTTCCCTGGACTGAGTGCTCTACCTCCTTGGGTATCTATTACGAAAATCAAGTACACTATATATATATATATATATTTATATAATAAACATTAAGAAATTCTGTGCAACTGACGTTATATAGGGAAAATATTAATAAAGATGTCCAGATATTCCTATTGATGTGTATATATATATATAAATAAAATTAGTCCTTCATCAGTGATCTTCCAACCTGCATTGGTATTTCATCGCTTTAAAAATCATATACCTCTGGTTGGTGCGAGTAATAACTAAATAAAGTTATTGGGACAAGTAAAATAGGGTGAAGCGAGCAAGACATGTAAACAAACAAATATGGTATTGCAACGGAAAGATAGGAAGAGACAATATATATATATATATATATGCAAGGGTACAACAGTACACAACGAAAATATATTAGTTTATACAAAATAAATTATAGTGTGTTGCTTTCTAACGTATAAGAATGTTAGCAGAAATAGTCATGATTAGCAAATTGGTTTTCGTCTTGATGAATAGCTTTTCAAAGTTTCATTTTAATCTGTTCTGATGTGGAATATATCCACGTGTTGCCGTTGTGACCTGCTCAGTATAATTTGCACGTGTTGTGTGTGTCGTTTACGTTCTTTATAAAACACCAGGCGTAAGTGGCACACACCAATACAGCTACTACTAGTACTATTCCTACTAATACTACTAATACTACTAATACTACTAATCCGTGGTGACATGATAGAACCATTCCATCTCAAACGATCAGACATTATCTGCCTTAGTTCTTCAACGGATAGTTCTGTATCTCCCTTAATGAATACATTTCACATTAGGAGGCTCCCATAGTAAACGTTTCGCACCAGGATCGCTGTCTCTCCTGACATGACATACCAGTATAACGATACTGGTTTCCAACAGTTTCCTTCAAACCGAATTCTTTCACAAATCTATCGTAAACGACACAGACAGTGGGATCGAACCCGGAACTCAATTATTACGAAGCGAATTTCCTAATCATTCGGCCAAACTTCGATTATGCTGGTCTTAACGAAGACAAATATAGTCAACTTTTGATAGAATACACTGAAACCACGCCACATTTCTCTAATACACAACACAACGACTGTAACACAACGACTGTAACACAGGGAATGTAACACAACGACTGTAACACACAGATAAATACAGGATATTAGGGAGAGAAGGAACTCTTCAAATTATTATCATTGTGCATTCCATACGATTAACAAAGTTTATGTCAATGTGAAAATGTTGGTTGTCAGCTAAGCTGAGACATGTCATATCTAAAACAAAAATTTAAGCAATATAAATATATGTGTGTGTGTGTGTGAGTGTGTTTGTGAATGAGACTGTTTATAATACATATATATATATATGCGAAGGAGTGTGGATGTATGAGTGTGTATGTGTGTATGTGTATGTATGTACACGCGAAAGATAGTATTTTTTTTAAATATATCCTCTCAGGTAAAATGTATTTCTCTCTCTCTCTCGCTGTTTTTCACCCTTTCTATATATATATATATATGTGTGTGTGTGTGTGTGTGTGTGTGTGTGTGTGTGTGTGTGTGTGTGTGTGTGTGTGTGTGTGTGTGTGCGTGTGTGTGTGTGTGTCAGTGCTTCTGGGTGTGTATATAGATGTGGAGACATGTGAATATTAAGAAATGACGTTCGCGAAAAAAAATAATTGTTTCTACTTTTGGCACAAGGCCAGCAATTATCCACTGCATTACTGGTACTTTATTTTATCGACCCCGTAAGGATGAAAGGCAAAGTCAACCTCGGCGGGATTTGAACTCAGATCGTTAAGGGACGTAACTATGCTGGAAAGCATGGCGTCCGACCCTCTACCGAGACTGCCAATCCACCGCCTTCGAAAAAAAAAAAAAATAATACTAAGGAAGAGGATGAACGATGAGAACAAGTAAGGAAGGAAAGAATAGAAGAGTGTAGGAAAAGAGGAAGGGTGGAGGGAGGGAGGCAGAGAGCGACAGGGAGGGTGAGGAGGAGGTGAAAGAGAGGGTAGGAATACAAAAGGGGTGGAGAGAGAGATTTGGAATTTGCTGTAGGAATTGTGTCACGATGTGTTATTTCACTCTATACTACCGTGGTTTTTGTTTATAGTGGGGGAGGGGGGAGTTCTAGACGGTAGAGTGGGAGGTGGTGGTGGTGGTGGTGGGGGCAGTTGAGGTGTTGTTGTTGTTGGTGGTGGTGGTAGTGTTGGTAGTGGTGGTGGTGTTAGTAGTGGTGTTTGTGATGGTGGTGGTGGTGGTGGTGGTGCCGTTGTTGTTAGTAGTGGTTGTGATGGTGGTAGTGGTGATGCTGGAGGTGGTGATGTTACTGGCGCTGCCGGTGATAGTGGTGGTGGGGGTGCTACTGTTGCTGGTAGTGGTGCTAGAGATGCAGTTGGTGGTGGAGGCGTTGCAGTTTCTTTGCTCATCAGCCGCGGTATTTATGCGGAAGGAGACAACAACGAAGTGACTAAATGTCTAGAAAAAATACAGAAAAAAATTCTCAAAATAAATACTAAACACTAAATAAAATTGTAATGGTATAGTTGTATGTTATAGTTTTTATGTGTATTGTTGTTGTTGTCTTCCATAAGTATCTGCTGTGACTGACTGACTGGCATGCGCGTGCCATTCCCCGCCTCTTCATATGTCATGTGACGTCTTGCGCGTGTCTGTACGTGCCTTATGTCTAGCTTTATTCGTCAGTGTTTGTTCCTGTTTATTCACGTGTGTTCGTGTGTATTTGCATGAGTGTGTGTGTGGGGGTGTGTTTGTGTGTGTGTGTGTGAGAGTAAGTGCGTCTGAGAATTTCGTTTATATATATATATATATATATCTGTGGGGTTTCCATTTATCTGTGTATCTGTATGAATATATATATATGTGTGTGTAAGTCTCTGTGTGTGTATATATATATGTGTGTGTGTGTATGTATGCGTGTATGAGTGAGTGTATGTGGGTGTGAGATGTCTGTGTGTATTTATTTAACAGGAATAAGGAAATGGTATGAAGTAATTGGGTCAAAGAAAACCAACAAACTCTCGTGTACACACATCTTGAAATGTGGCTTTGATTATAAATGAACTGAAACTATTGCCTCTACTATATTGAAGTGGATTAGAATACACAGTCTTCGGTGCTAGCAAATGTACTTTAGTAATAGTTATATTTATAATTCTTGGGTTTGTTTTTTTCTTTCTTTGAATATTTCAAATCGCTCGTTCATAAGGGTTTCTTATTTTTGCACAAAGCAAACAAATTTAAAGAGAAGAAAGCAGAGTACATCGAGCCCATTACTTAACGGGTACTTTATCTTATTGTCCTCGGATTACTGATATCTGATTATAAAAGACAAATTTGACATTGGCGAGATTTGCCTATCATCTTTCCAGTGTCGAGAAAGTAATAATCTACATGTAGTGGCTTTTCTATTTTCCCAAATTAATGAACTACTAGTGTAGGCGTTGATTGAACGATGTCAATCAACGCCTACAGTAACAAGGCCTATAGTATCTCAGTTTACATTAGCACAGAACACCCTGAGTAACTCTACCAATTTCTTCTCTGAGTCTACAATAATAATAATAATAATAATTGTTTCTACTTTTGGCACAAGGCCAGCAATTAACCAGTGCATTACTGGTACTTTATTATTCGACCCCGTAAGGATGAAAGGCAAAGTCAACCTCGGCGGGATTTGTAATAATAATAATAATAATATATATATATATATATATATATATATAAGGAGAGAGTGAGAGAAATAAAGGGAAAGAGATAGATAGATACAGAGATAGATAGGTAGAAATTGGTAGATAAAGAGATATATAGATAGATGCATATCTCCAGAGACAGATAAAGTGACTCAAAAAGAGACAATGATAGAAAGACAGCTAAACAGACAAGACATAGTTGCCAACACAACAGAGCAGACGATAGTATGAAATATTTCATATACATCTTGTACAAAAACACGTGAAAATCATTGCTTTCAGTAATACTTGATATTGTTTTGTTTATTTGAAATGTTTCTTTTAAAGTTTTATATTGTACATGTTACCATGGTTATTGTTCATTAAAACTGCTTTTAAAGAAAAAAAATAACAGCATAATTTTATAGTTATAAACATATAAACATATAAATAATAAGATTGCAGTAAATATATATTTTTTTTTAATCACAAGAAATCTTCTTCTAACGTAAATAATTGAGATTTTCATTGGACACTTGGATATTTAGTTAAGTGTAAAATGACGTAAGGAATTATTCAGCTGTAAATGGAAGATTTTTGGAAAACTCATAAAGATATTTTGATGACAGTTCGTGTCAACCAGAGAAACATAAGGGCCCTTACTATCTCTCTCGCTACCTCTCTCCCTACTTCTTTATCTCTCTCTCTCTAACTATTTCTTGCTACCGCTCTCTTTCTCTCTCCCTCTCTCACTCTCTACCTCTCACCCTATCTCTTTTTCTCTCTCTACATATTTCTCGCTACCTCTATCTCTACCTCTTTCTATTTCTCGTCGTTATTTGCTTCACCCTCTTTTTGTATGTACATATATATATATAAATATATACATACATATGTATATATATATATAAATATATATATATATATAAATATATATATATATATATATATATATATATATATATATATATATATATATATATATAGAGAGAGAGAGAGAGAGAGAGAGAGAGAGAGAGAGAGAGAGAGAGAGAGAGAGAGAGAGATAGTTGCATATATATATATAGTTGCATATATATATATATATATAGAGAGAGAGAGATAGTGGCATATTTATATATATATATATATATATATATATATATAGAGAGAGAGAGAGAGAGAGAGAGAGAGAGAGAGAGAGAGAGAGAGAGATAGATATATATAGTTGCATACATATATATATATATATATATATATATATATATATATATATATATATACACACACATACAACATTATCTCCAACGTCTCTCTTTCTACTAGCTATTCCCTGTCTTCCTCACTCTCAGCGTCTGTCTGTTCCTCCTTCTATCATCCTAATATATCTCTATATCAAGTGCTCACTCACATACATTGCTAAAGACACAGACACACAGACACACATACGGACCGGCACACATACGCACATACGGACCGGCACACATACACACATACGGACATAACACACAACCCCCACCACTCACTTTATATATGTATTGGGTACATCTCTCAATGAAATAAATCTCAGCTACTCTCACTGGACTACGGTAACAACTTCATCTATATATTCGATATTTACGAGAGCAAAAAGGAAAGAATAACAGTTTCCACAATAGTCAAACAAGAAAGGACAGTTATTACTTGCTGACCACAGTCGTTTGAAGGACTCACAGTAGAGTCACCCCTAAAATATCATTCGATATCTGACCCAAAGGAAGATTAACAATGAGTGTCTATCCAAAATTGCATTTTATCACCACGATGGAGAACTGTAGTATAGCGAATAATTTCGTACTTATGAACCACCTGCACACTCACGTTCGTACACACACACACACACACATTATATATATATATATATATATATATATATATATATATATATATATTACACCGTAATATGCACACAATTCACAATTATAGTATAATTAATCATAACATCTAAGTCCATTTATCGTTCTTTCTTTGAATCTTATCCTCACAACCTCTCTTTCTCCCCCCTCTCCTCTCCCCCCTCTCTCTCTCACACACACAATCTCTCTCCCGCCCTTTTACACACACATACACATAGACACACACACACACACACATCTTGCTTACTCGTTGTATAATATATCATTTTTTTTTTTTTTTCATTATAATATCTTACAAAGTGTGGTGTGTAGTTTGTTCGGGGACAATTTCCCAAGCCTGATGTATATATATGTGAAAACCCTTAAGTATTATAGCAAATAGCACTCATAGCTCACGGCCATCCATCCACCCGGAAAGTCTAATGATCTGATTGTAGACTTTGGCAGAATATCAAGATACTGCCAGTTACTTAGATTTCACGGTCTGTTGTATGTTATGTAAAGTTGAAATATTCCCCTTCTAGCTGAATCAATATCATACAATGTATATATATATATATATATATATATATATATATATATATGTTTTACTGAATGTATACATGTAACATACAAACATACGTTACACACATATATATACATGTATGTATGTTTGTATGAATGCGTGTATGTGTATATGTGTGTATGAATGGGTGTACCTATGTATGTGTGTATGTATGTATGGACCTATATATGTGTGTATGTATGTATGGACCTATGTGTGTATAGCTTAAGGGTTAGAGGATAATGTATTCGCCTCACGATCGTACTAGGACGAGTTCAATTCTCAGGGGCGTGATGTGTCCACTCAGCTGGTAAAAATGAGTTATACCTGTAATTCACAGAGCCAGATTTATTACAATCTGTGTCACGCTGAATCTCCCTGAGAACTGTGACAACTGTACACATGTCTCAGGAATCCTCATCCAGTTGTAAGTTAATCTCATGAACAACCTGTTTCTGTTGATCATATAAACTGGAACACTCGTCGTCGTAACTGACGGAGTGTGTATATATATGTAGAGAAAGAGAGAGAGAGAGGGAGAAAGACCGAGAGGGTGAGAGAGAGAGAGAGAGAGAGAGAAAGAAACAAAGATGGTGGTAGAGAGAGAGAGCAAGCAGGATTAAGAAGACATGAAAAAGTATTAGTTAGTTGCAAAATGACAAAGGTATTCTGTGGAGAATATCTGATGTACAGGCAGGCGTAATAAGATATATTATGTGAGGTAAGGAAGTTTACATGGATTAGTGAAAGTATGGCATTTGCTCTGTAGAAAGATAAGAAGACTACTAAGTAGAGAATGTATTGCTTTAACATACTAGCAACAGATATATCCGTGTAATGCTTACTTTCTATAATCTCGTAGCGAATAACATTATTGAGGTGTCCAAATGGAAATATTACTCGTTTGCTAGTTCGGCAATGTCCACCCCCTCGCATATATATGTATGGAAGCGTGTGTGTGTGTGTGTATTTGTGTGTGTGTGTGTGTGTGTGTGTGTGTGTGTGTGTGTGTGTGTGTGTGTGTGTGTGTGTGTGTGTGTGTGTGTGTGTGTGTGTGTGTGTGTGTGTGTGTGTGTGTGTGTGTGTGTTTGTGCGTGTATGTATGTGTATATTTGAATGATTGGGTTTACAAATCTTTATAGAATAATGTGTATACACTCCATGTAGAAAGCAGACAAATATGCACATATTATATAATATATATTTGTGTGTGTATATATATGTGTGTGTGTGTGTGTATGTGTGTATGTGTGTGTGTGCCTATGTCCTTGTGTCTGTGTGTATATATGTAAACGTGTATATATATATATTTTCACACTGTTTCCTAGTTCTTGTATGAAATTCGACTGCTCTTTCATGCAGATCAACTTATCATGTAGACCTTACCCTTGTTTAGACAATATATCCAAAGTTTCTATATTCACTTACTGAGTTCTTCAAAAGCCAAATTAAAAGGTATCATATACCGGTTTACAATTGAACGATCGGCAGTAATCCTTTGGTAATGTCACTGTCATCCTTTCAAACCAGTGGCTTTCTGCGTTTCTCTACCATGTCAGATTTCTCATAAAATCAGATATGGGCAACAATTATACATATGAAAGTAACGTGATGCTTAAAATCAAGACATATATATATATATATATATATATATATATATATATATATATATATATATATATATATATATAGGTCTATACGAAGGTCCGACTTCCACACCGATCTCATATATATATATATATATATATATATATATATGAGATCGGCGTGGAAGTCGGACCTTCGTATAGACCTGAAAATCCGCCTCTTCATTGCTGTAGTGGAGTCTGTGCTGCTGTATGGGTCTGAGACTTGGACACTGACCAAGAGACTCACTCAGATGGTGGATGGGTGCTACACGAGAATGCTGAGGATGGCTCTGAACATTAATCAGTATACACTGAGGATGAAAAACTCAGAGCTGTATGGGAGCATCCCAAAAGTCAGCTCAAAAGTGACACAGAGAAGACTGAGGTTGGCTGGACATGCTCACCGACATCCAGAGTTGACATTGCACTCAGTGCTCCTTTGGGAGCCCCTACATGGACACACTAGAAGAGGAAGACCAAGGTTAACATATGTTGATGCCCTAAGGACAAACACTGGTCTGTTGGAGATGCAGGATATGGCAGCGATAATGAGGGACAGAGACCGCTGGAGAGAACTCGTCCATGGATAGATAGATATATATATATATATATAATATAAATATAGATAGATATATATATAATATAAATATAGTTTCCATTTGTTAATATCGTATATATATAAATATATATATATATATATATATATATATATATATATATATATATATATATATATATATATAGAGAGAGAGAGAGAGAGAGAGAGAGAGAGAGAGAGAGAGTTGCCAGTATCAGCAAACGAGTAAAATACTCTACATTGTATTTGAGAGTTGGGAAAAGAAAATATATATAATTTTAAGAGTTTATATCTGTTATATATATATATATGTGTGTGTGTGTGTGTGTGTGTGTGTGTGTGTGTGTGTGTGTGTGTGTGTGTGTGTGTGTGTGTGTGTGTGTGTGTGTGTGAGGGGGTATGTTTCTCTGTATGAGTGTATTTTCAAATGTATATGATGCGATCAGGCAGATTTGTTACCAAACGAGACAAAAGAAAATCTAACTCTAAATCGACAGAAATTCAAATTAAAATGTCAACGAAGAAATAAAACTTACGCCAGCGACAAAAAAATGTCCAAAACAATTATTTCTTTGTTGTGAATATTGTTTTCTGAATATCACGAATTCATGTTGCTTTCTTACATATTTGGCCATCAGGTGTTCAATAACGTGATCGTGTCACCTGACCATCTCCTCCATCACTCTCATTCTTACTTATATTCACTTGTGAATCTTCACTCATAAACACAACTTCTGACACATGATAAATGCCATAAATGTATATAATGCCATAACATCATTCCTGTGATGTTTCCAGTCACTACATTATATTATATATTTCTTTATGTGTGTGCTGTTGTTGTTGTTGTGCACGTGAGTGTGTGTGTACGAGATCTCTCTCTCTC
>OZ024753.1:46084296-46091796 GCA_964016885.1 Eledone cirrhosa
GTTAATATAAATATATATATATATATATATAAATATATATATATATATATATATATATATATATATATATATATATATATATATATATATATATATATATATATATAAATAAGCATGTATATGTACTCCGCTACATTATTTATATTTTCTCTAATTTAAGATAACATTGTGGAATTTATAAATAAGTACAAATTTTCAAAATACCAGTTTTTTATTTATATATTTTCATCTACACCTGCCTGCATAATTGTAGTATATATATCTTAAAATAAGTTTCTAGTTAGTACTAGAAATAGAAAGTATAGGAATGAGTGCGGCGTATTTGTTACCATGTTGCTGGTTCAAGATTCGAACCTCATTGGTGGCTCAAGTTTCTAACCGTATTGGTAGCTCAAGTTTCCAACCGTATTGGTAGCTCAAGTTTCCAACCGTATTGGTAGCTCAAGTTTCCAACCGTATTGGTAGCTCAAGTTTCCAACCGTATTGGTAGCTCAAGTTTCCAACCGTATTGGTAGCTCAAGTTTCCAACCGTATTGGTAGCTCAAGTTTCCAACCGTATTGGTAGCTCGAGTTTCCAACTATGTTGGCCGGTCAAGAAACCCACGGTATTGGTCAAGAAACACACGATATCAACCATATTATTTGCTTGCGATTTCAACTGCATAAATCGCCCAAGATCCGAACTATATTGGTGGCTTACGAGTACAAATTCCTTAGGTCGATGTCCATATTGGGCAATCGGTGTCTCCGCAAACAAATCGATATAACATTTGATATTCCTTCCCAATTCCCTATGCTTTCGTTGTTTATTTGTTTTCCTTTCGTTTACTTTATATTTTATTTATTTTCTACAAACATTATATAATGAATTTGAAGTTGATTGAATAAAAGTCTATATGTTTTTATATTTCCGATGTCATCTACGAAAAAGAAAAATGATCACAACAAAAAAGCCATGATATTTGCATCTTCACACATTACTACTTAATAAACTCCTCATATAAGGATTACTTTTCTGTCGCAATATTCGTATTTCTTTTTGGGAATTAAATAAAGACTAGACACCTCTCTTATATTTCACCATCTCATTCTATCTCTCATTCTTGATCTTCACACTTTCTGTCAAAGAATTTTATCTATTTCTCTCCCCACATTTCTCTCTCCTCTCTTTCGCTCTCTCTCTCTCTCTCTCTCTATATATATATATATATATATATATATATATATATATATATATATATATATATATATATATATATATATATATATATATATATATATATATATCGATATATACTTGTATGGATGCTTACATATACACACACATACATAAACATATATACATACATATCTATATCCTTTACTCTTCCTCTGTGTCTTTACCTATCACTGTTCGAAATATTTCAGCAGGTAGAAGCTATATACTTGACAGCTTCAACATTAAGGTTTCTTAATTAAGTATTGCATGCTGTGAAGTAATGTCTTATTTCGTAAATCTATTATCATAGAAAACCAGGCAAAAGCATGGCTGCAAGTATTACAGGAGGTTAATCGCCCAGGTTGTCAATGGCAACGCAGATAATTGGACGGGTTAAATTTCATTATAATCAATTAGAAGCTACTCAGTGCCGCAGAGAAATCGGTAAGTATCGTCGTTTTGCCCTGAGTCTAAATTCATTGCCAAACCATACAACTTATATATAATGTATCTATATATATATATATATATATATATATATATATATATATATATATATATATATATATATATATATATATATATATATATATATATATATATATATATATATATATAAATAATAATAATAAATATGAAGACTAAAATCCAAAGAGGGCTCGATAAGGATAAATATATATCAAATATATAAAGATCCCGTTAAGGGTGAAAGCAGCGATTCTTTGCTTAAACTTTAATCTGTTATTTTAATAAATATATATATATATATATATATATATATAGAGAGAGAGAGAGAGAGAGAGAGAGAGAGGAGAGAGAGTGAGTGGGAGAGAATGTGTGTGAGTATTTATGCATTCGTTTTTATTTTTTTATGCTTTCCTGGTTTCAGCCATTAGGCTGCTACCCTGGTGGAGCAAGGTGGTGTATTAGTCAATCATATCACACAAGCACTCATTTTTGTCAAGTATGGCACTAATATCATTGATCTTCTTTTGGTAGGTTAACACAAAATCAGACATGACCATAACCATGGACACGGACACGGACACATATCTCGAGCCTAGAAACTCATTAGGCCATTGCTTATAGAATCAACATTATAATCGTTATAATCGTAAGTCCAACACACTTACCACTAGATCACTTGTATATATATATATAAATATATATATATATATATATGTATATATATATATATATATATATATATATATATATATATATATATATATATATATATATATATATATATATATATATATATATATATATATATATATATATATATATACACCTCACACTGCATACCATGAGAGCTCGGGGTTAGTTGATTGCGTAATAATCTAGATTTCTTATGCAGTTACGTAACTGTAGCGAAGCACGTGTTAAAGAATCTACTTTATAAATAAATGTTCCGTTGAACTTCATCAAATGCTGCCTAGTTTTTCTTGATACCCTTTATATTTATATATATATAGCAGAATATAAATATTTAATATAGAAATGGCTTCCACAGGACTAGGACGGTTTCATTCGGGAGAAATCATCAGCTTTGTATTGGGTACCTTATTTACTGAGGTTACCCCCAATTGAACCCTGGATAAATTTATATATATATATATATATACATATTCGCTCATAAAAGTGTCTCATGAGGTATAAGTCAATCAAAGTTTACCGAAGACTTTGTCCCACTCAAGATCCACGTTCATTGAACTAGAACATCTCACCATATGGTTACTGAACGAATTCCTTACCACACACCCTGTGACATATATTCAATTATTTAGGATGGGCATTTGTGGTACGTGTGTTGTGTACCAGTTTTTGTATATCTGAAAGTATGTGTAATTCTCTACAACGTGCCTTGGAACGTTTTCTTCTTCGGTAATTTATATTGATTAAAATTACATTCATTATTTTTTTTTTTTTTTTTAAATCATTTTTGATTATGCGCAATATGAAGTTATTTAATTACTATAAACGTATTGTTGCCAATAGCAGCTGTAAAAATGAGAAAGGAAATAGCAAATTTTGAATACGTTTCATTATATATATTTAAAGTAGGAACGATAATAATAACAACAACAACAATAATAATAATAATAATGATAATAATAATAATAATAATAATAATAATAATAACAATGAGGAGGAGGTGGAGAAGGTGGAGGAGTTGGAGGATAAAGTTGTTCATACTTTATTGTCTTCTTTCAGGAAACTCTTGAATTTATTTCTCAGGTGACACTCGAATATTTCTCCTTCAAATAGTCAATAGATTGCTTTAGATTTCTTTATGTTATTTGAACAGCGTAATCTATATTACTATATATATATATATTTGTATTACAATTAATTTATCTCACACACATATATATATATATATATATACACTTACACACACTCACACAAAATCATATATATATATATATATATATATATATATATATATACCTTTATGATTTTTTTTTAGGTGTATCCATATATATATATAATATGTAGATATTTCAACGTATATGTGTTTCCATCTCGAATATCTATCTTTCTTTATATACAATTGTCCCACGTTATGTGTATATATTATTATTATTAATTAAAGGCGGTGGACTGGCAGTATCGGTAGAGGGTCGGACGCCATGCTTTGAAGCATAGAGTTACCTCCCTGTATGATCTGAGTTCAAATCCCGCAGAGGTTAACTTTGCCTTTCATCATCCCGGGGTCGATAAAATAAAGTACCAGTAATGCACTGGGTAATTGCTGGCCTTGTGCCAAAAGGAGAAACAATTATTATTATTATTAATATATATATAGGTCTACAATATTAGATATATATCTGATTGTGCTTTGGTGTTTGTGTAGGAGAGTGTGCAGAAGTATCTGTGTTGTCGAGCCCCAAGCCTGTGTATGAACGCGCACGAATGTGTGTAGACACGATGATAATATCAGAGATATAATATATGTTATATATACGTGCAAATATATATATATATATATATATATATATACGCATCCCTATTTGAATAAATACATACAGAATTGTAAGTTGTAAATTGTAAGAATATATGTGTGCGTAGTGAGTGATTGTATATCTGTGTGTTTATGTGTGTTTATCTATGTGTATATACGTGTAGAAATATTGCGGTATTGATATAATAAATACAAAATATCTTATCTGTTATATCGTATGTATATGTATGAATATATATAGCTATCTTTATATATATATATATATATATATATATATGTATGTGTGTGTGTGTGTGTGTGTGTGTGTGTGTGTGTGTGTGTGTACATCTGCGGGTTTGTGTGTATATATATGTAGACATGATATAATGATGATATCCTAGATATATGCTAATATCTGTAGTATTCTCTATATTATTAGAACTCGATTCAATGATAGCTTCAAGTTGCATTTTTCATATGTAAATTTCCATAATCCTTCTTCAGAACCTCCTTGAGAATACAAAAGCGATATTATGAAGAATCCTGATTCATTTTTATCTGTAAATTCTAACAGAGACAATATCAGAATCTCTAATAATCGAAATACAAGATGGAAAATAAAAATAAAATACAAATGTGACAAAGAAAATATATAAATCTCTCGTGCTAAATATGAAACTGAAAGTAACTTCCAGATTTTTTGTACTGTTAAGAAAGCTTTTGATTTTAAAATTTACTCAAAGACAAAAAGGAATAATTTTCTTTTTTCAATACGAAATACTAAATGTATTGAGTTTTCGAAATTTTACAGATGGTCGTTTCGATAAGGTTCTGAATTTCGAGTAGAATTTCCATCTCCAATCCCGAAAGCTAGTCTATGTCCATTGACAAAAAACAGATGTTTTATTCGTTTTTACCGTGTTAATGATCTTCTCCGCTAAGGAGCTATTACCTAAGACTGCAGGGGGTGAGAAGAATTCTCCTTTATATCACAGTGTGAAACGATTCGTCGTTCAATTCCGGTGTTATGATCATCCCCGTCCTACGGTCACACACACAAAGATGTATTTGCGAACATTTTCAAATATAGGACTTTTGTTTTAGATTTTACTTTAGAAAGAAAGATTTGTGTGTTAACAAAAGTCTTAATCCACCACATGGTGCAATCAATTGTCTAATGAGTTAGAATAATAAATCTCAAGTCAGTTAAAAATATAATATATAGAGAACATTACTAAAAAGTGGGTTTAACGGGGTCTGTTGAAATATAATTGGGTCTTTGTCAACTTCGACGATGAATATTCAAATATTTGATCAACTGATAAATCTACAAATTGAGTTTGTAAGTGCATGTTGATGTTTTTGACAGAATCAGCATGACAAATTGTGTGACAGTCTGGCACTTTGATTATATATATATATATATATATATATATATATATATATATATATATATATATATATATATATATATATACACACACATATATATATCCATGTGAGACTGTTAGACGTGGGACGGAATTGAGTACTCAATAACGAAGGAGAATTTAATGGTGTTCATAATGATGTCTAGATGAGTCTTTTTACCGTTGAGTGTCAACTCTGTACTCGCAGGATCATCACACATGACTCACAGACTCTCTCTCTCTCTCTAATTCACTCTCCCTACTTCTTCTCTTCTCCCTTTCACACTTTCTATCACCCATTTCTCTCTCTTTCTCACTCTCTACTATATATATATATATATATATATATATATATATAGAGAGAGAGAGAGAGAGAGAGAGAGGAGTGAAGGCGTGTGGCTGAGTGGTTAGAGAATTGGATTCGCAATCGTAAGGTTGTGAGTTCGATTCCTGGACCAGGCGATGCGTTATGTCCTTGAGCAAGACACTTTATTTCACGTTGCTCCTTCTACCTGGAGTTGCGACCAATAGATAGTATTAGCAATTGGAAAGACCAATGGAAACATTGTTTCCTCAGTCCGATTTGACGAAAGTCGATCGATTAGAAATATATATATATATATAGAGAGAGACAATAATCATGGTTGCGTGTGTATCTGCCTTCCCACATTTATCTTAATATCTCCGACAGTCTTCACATATGTCTCACCGTATTAGTATTAGTTTATATATATATGTGTGAGTGTGTATGTGTGAGTGAATGCGAGTTATATGAGTACAGTTCAACTGGCAACCACACACGTCTCTATCCTTCTAACACACATTTTATAGAACTGTCCTTCCATGTCATTTATATATTTCTTCACTAATTAGTCTTGATCCATCCCTTGTGTTACTTCATCTTTCCTGTGATTTTCTTATTTGATGGGAGGACGACAGAGGACAGCAGCGTGCATAGCTACACGGGGTTCAGTATTCAAGTTTTTTCTTTTGTTTCGTTTTATATTCTAATTTGATATTAAGATCTATATTTTCTCTCAAGATAATATGTTATGAAAGTGGTGGAATGGCAAAGTTGTTAGAGCGTCGGTCAAGGTTTTCTCCGGCTCTTTCCATATCATTGATGCCACCTTTGTCTTTCATCTTTCTGAGGTCGATAAAATAATGTACCAGTAATACTATGGTGGACATAAATGACTTTCCCTTCCCTAATTTGCTAGACTTGTGTCAATGCCAGAAATAACTATTATATTCGTATTATAAGGGATCTGGTTAGGTAGTGTTGTTAGAACTTCCAACAACTGCTTTGGCGTATTCGATTCGTCACTTTACGATCTGAGTTCAAATCTTGCCGAGGTAAACTTCATCTTTCATCTTTCCGGGGTCAGTAAAATAAAGCACCAGTCTCGTACTGGGGTCGATATAATCAACTGCTCCCTACCAAAAGAATAAAAATATATTTCTTGCCTTGCAAGAAAAAGTGCGGTCGATTGGTAGTATCGGTGGAGCGTCGGACATCATTCTTTGTGGTATATAGTGTGTATATGTGTGTATTCACCTATAAATGTTTCTATTTTTGGCACAAGGCCAACAATTACCCAGAACATTACTGGTACTTTATTTTATCGACCCCGTAAGGATGAAAGGCAGAGTCAACCTCGGCGGGATTTGAACTCAGAATGTGTATTCTCCTATAGTGACGAACATCGTGTCTTGGACATATTAAACCTGTCGGGGACCATCCCTCCTCAAGGGCCTGCCCACAGCCGAGAAATACAGGAAAATCGACCAGAGTCATGGACTCTCCTTTGCTTTCATCTCGAATGGATGAAAGTCAATTTATACGAGGTGGGATTTGAATTCAGAATACAGAGTTCCGAAATTAATACCAGAAAGTCTTATATCCTACATTCTAACTACTAGGAGAATTCGAATATATATATCTA
>OZ024753.1:46099296-46101796 GCA_964016885.1 Eledone cirrhosa
TTAGGATCAGATCTCTGATCAACTTCACAAATACTGCAACTACTAAAACTAATATTACTACTACCACTACATCTAACACACCACCACCACTACTACCTTCTCTACCACTACTTCCTTCTCTACCACTACCTCTACCACTATCTGTACCACGACTACCTTCTCTACCACTTCTACTACCATCCTTTCTAACCCCTTTACTGACACCACCACCACCACCATTACTACTACTACTACTACTAATACTACTACTACTACTACTACTATTAATACTACTACTACTACTACTACTACTACTACTACTACTACTATCACTACACCGGGAAATGACACCCACCCCCTCACCATAAACGACATCATTTAATACTAGTTTGATCATTATACCATTCCCTCTTCTTCATAATCTTGACATTTATCAATACCACCACTACCTTCTCCCCCACTTCAATCAATGTTAGCTCCCCACCACCATCAGTACCTCCACGACTGCCATGACCATCACTACCATCCTGACCACCTTCAGTATCACATGACAACCACCACCACAGCAACAATCATCACAACCCATGTCACCACCATAACCACACGACAACCAACACCTACACCATCACCAACACCAACACAACCACTACCATCACCATCACCACCATTACCACACGACAACCATCACCACCATAACCACCAATACCATCAACACCACTAACACCATCACCATCACCACGATAATCACCATCACCACAACAACCACCAATACTATCACCATCACCATCACCACGACAACCACCAATACCATCAACACCACCAACACCATCACCAACACCAACACCAACACAAACACCAACACCAACACCAACACCAACACAGCCACTACCATCACCATCACCACGACAACCACCAATACCATCAACACCACCGACACCACCTCCACCACAGGCAGCAGTAGACGACTTCCAAGCCATCCATCACCAACACAATCAATAACATCACTTTCAACATAATTTTCGTCCAGTACCTTCGTATCGAACACTGACAAAAATCAACACCATCCCCAACACTTACTCCACCATCAGTGCCACCACTACAAGCACCAGAACAACCACAACCACTACAACTACCACCACCGTCACCACAACCAATACAACTACCATCACCGTCACCACAACCACTACAGCTACCACCAACATCACTACAACCACTACAACTACCACCACCATCACCACAACCACTACAACTACCACTACCATCATCAGAACCACTACAACTACCACCACCACCACCATCACCACAACCACTACAACTACCACCACCATCACCACAAATACTACAACTACCACCACCATCACCACAACCAATACAACTACCACCACCATCACCACAACCAATACAACTACCACCACCATCACCACAACCAATACAACTACCACCACCATCACCACAACCACTACAACTACCACTACCATCACCACAACCACTACAACTACCACCACCATCACCACAACCACTACAACTACCACCACCATCACCACAACCACTACAACTACCACCACCATCACCACAACCACTACAACTACCACCATCATCACCACAACCACTACAACTACCACCACCGTCACCACAACCACTACAACTACCACCACCGTCACCACAACCAGGAAAACCAGTATAACCAGCAGTGTCACCACCACAACCACCAACCACCATAACCAGCAGTGTCACCAACACAACCACCAACCACCATAACCAGCAGTGTCACCACCACAACCACCAACCACCATAACCAGCAGTGTCACCAACACAACCACCAACCACCATAACCAGCAGTGTCACCACCACAACCACCAACCACCATAACCAGCAGTGTCAGCACCACAACCACCAACCACCATAACCAGCAGTGTCACCACCACAACCACCAACCACCATAACCAGCAGTGTCACCACCACAACCACCAACCACCATAACCAGCAGTGTCAGCACCACAACCACCAACCACCATAACCAGCAGTGTCACCAACACAACCACCAACCACCATAACCAGCAGTGTCACCACCACAACCACCAACCACCATAACCAGCAGTGTCACCAACACAACCACCAACCACCATAACCAGCAGTGTCACCACCAAAACCACCAACCACCATAACCAGCAGTGTCACCACCACAACCACCAACCACCATAACCAGCAGTGTCACCACCACAACCACCAACCACCATAACCAGCAGTGTCAGCACCACAACCACCAACCACCATAACCAGCAGTGTCACCACCACAACCACCAACCACCATAACCAGCAGTGTCACCACCACAACCACCAACCACCATAACCAGCAGTGTCACCACCACAACCACCAACCACCATAACCAGCAGTGTCACCAACACAACCACCAACCACCATAACCAACTGTATCACTAACACAACCACCAACCACCATAACCAGCAGTGTCACCAACACAACCACCAACCACCATAACCAGCAGTGTCAGCACCACAACC
>OZ024753.1:46106796-46136796 GCA_964016885.1 Eledone cirrhosa
TATATATATATATATATATATATACATATATATATATATGTGTGTGTATGTATATATGTGTATGTATATATATATATATATATATATATGTATATATATATATATTTGTATATATATATATATATATATATATATATATATATATATATATATATATATATATATATATATATATATTTGTATATATATATATATATATATATATATATATATATATATATATATTTGTATATATATATATATATTTGTATATATATATATATATATTTGTATATATATATATATATATATATGTATATATATATATATATATATTTGTATATATATATATATATATTTGTATATATATATATATATATATATTTGTATATATATATATATTTGTATATATAGATATATTTGTATATATATATATATATATATATATATATATATATATATATATATATATATATATATATATATATATATACATATATATATATATATACATATATATATATATACTTATAAATATATAAGTATATATATATGTATATGTATCTATCTATCTCTATCTATCTCTCTCTCCATATACATATATATATATATATATATATATATATATATATATATATATATATATATATACGGAGACTAGCAAAGATATCGCAAGTTAGATAGATGGACATGTATATATGCCGCACCAAATCAAAAACATGGTGTGAAAATAACTCATCGTTTACGAAATAATGTAGGTGTTGACAACGCTGTGATAACTATATGGTTTGAAATGTAAAGAAGATAGAGAATATATCTCATAATGTGATTTTTCTATCGATTGCGAAAAGATAATGGGTTGAGTAAATAAACCCCGAAATTATTAGTGCATAAGATGAAAATATATAAAAATATACCGACAAGATGATAAAAAAATATATAAGAGAAAATATATGTTTTTCTCATTCACTCGTTGACTATCGATTTTTAGATTATAGCATTGCGTTAATCGTGATAATGTCTAACATATAATATATCTATACAGACACACACACATACACACACACATATATATATATATATATATATATATATATATATATATATATATATATATATATATATATATATACAGAGAGAGGAGAGACACACGCACAAACGACAAACGCCAAAATACACATACGAACACTAATACACACACACACAAACAAACACAGACACACACACATAATTATATATATATATATATATATATATATTCTACGAAAGACAAGAGAACGATAAATACATAAGAGTTCTAATTACGAAAAGGTACTCAGCCATACAAGGAATACGTAGAGGTGTATCCAGTAAACAGAAGATGGGTGTCAGAGCGTGATTAAACTATATATGTGTGTGTGTGTGTGTGTGTGTGTGTGTGTGTGTGTGTGTATACATAGGTGTGTGTGTGTGTGTATACATATGTGTGTGTGTTAGGTAATTCCAAAACAAGGGGAAAAAAGAGTGCTCTATGTATAGAAAAGAGCTATTTAATTAGAAAGTGAACAACACTAAATATAACTACTCCATTACCAAAGGTTTCTGGATCCCAGACAATATTAATATACGTCTGGATCGTTCGTCAGACAGAGATGTCATCATCTCTGTCTGACGAACGATCCAGACGTATATATTATTATCGTATGTGATCCAGAAACCTTTGGTAATGGAGTAGTTATATTTTGTGTTGTTCACTTTCTAATTATATATATATATATATATATATATATATATATATATATATATATATATATATATATACCATATTTCTGATACCGTTTAATTGATTGAGACTGCCCGTGTATATGAGCCATATGAAGATCTGAGAAATCATTCTGTCATAAGTTAAGACTGTGTTCGTCCGGTGTGTATATGTTGTGTATACTTGGAATTCTGTGTATATATTAATGGCAGATATGTCGAGTTGCCCTCCAATAGAAATCTTTCTAGTAGAGAGATCCACTATTATTTTAGGAACATGTGTCAGGTTTTACAATTAAAATTTCTCCTGATTTAAACATACACGATATAACGTCGGTTAGGTTGGTTTGAGTTCCACTTTCAGAGCGACGACACCTTTTCAGTGTTGATATTGACGTTGAAGGGAAGAATTGTGTGATGGTCAATAGGTATATTTTTAGGAATATTGGTTGGATTTTGCTTTGGATATTTTCTTGTAATCTCCAAAGCTTTGGATTGTGGTTGGTTTGTACCTTAGAATGGCTTCAGCAGTGTATATACAGGGTGTCCCCAAAACATATATATACACTTCAACACCATGCTTATCAAAGTAGGTATACATTTTGGGGGAAGCACTGTGTATATATATATAACACCTTCAACTTCGCATTTTCATCTTTATTAATATACTCCGTCACCCCTGACATTGTGAATATGGCGTTGAGTGCTACAAATGAATTGCATACTTGTATACCGAATATATATATATATATATAAATATACATATATATATATACATATATATATATATACAGATGCTGGGTCTAGATTATCCAGTTTAGATCTGATGCAATTAACCCTAATTTAAAATCACTGCGGTATTGTATGTTAATTAATTTGAGTTAAAGTTGATTTTGTTTTTACAGGCATTTTTAGTTGAGAGGGCGGAGGCCGTAATAATTACTGGTATATATTAAAGTTTAACTAGATAGTCACATTCAGTATTGCTGAAATGGGTGTGTTCAGTTTGTTGATTATCATAATAGGTGGTGTCTTGTATATATTTCGGATAATGAAGCAGTTTTATAGTTTTCAACATCCATAATGAATACCTAACTTCCATTATCTCTTTCTATAATTACGATGTAAACAACTTGTAGTGTCACAGTGAAAGACTGACCTGAATATATCCTAACACTTCAGCAGACATTGCTTACCCGAGCTCCTCTACAAGTAAATCTAATTATCGACCCTGAATTCAATGGCATTACATTAAATACCACTTACAGAGAGGAGGGGGAGAGAAATATACACACACACGCGCACACATTCAGAAAAACACACACAAACACACATTTTCTTCCCTTTTACACGAAAGTATATTTCTATATATTCTCTTCTGTGCCTCCTCATCTTTCTAGTACTCCATTTCATGTATTTACATACACACATACACACACACACACACACACACACACACACACACACACACACACACACATATATATAGTTGAATAAATGGACAGAGAAGAATAAAATAGAGAAGCACTACAAATGGTATGGTGTTTAGTTTCACGCTTGAGAGTGCGGGTGGGGGTGGGACATATATATATATATATATGTATCTATCTATATACATATATATATATATATGTATCTATATATATATATATATATGTGTATATGTATCTATATATATATATATATGTGTATATGAATCTCTCTCTCTCTCTATATATATATATATATATATATATATATATATATATATATATATATATATATATATATATAACAGAGCTTTGTAAGCTCTTTCAAGCCGTCGTGCAATCTGGGTCCAATATTATATTGTACCATCATTACACAAGAAGCAACATTGATTAGTATGTGACAACTAAATATATATAAGTGTGTGTGTGTGTGTGTGTGTGTACATATAAATATATACATATATATGTCCGTATGTGCATGTGTGTGCATGTGTGGTATTCAGTCCAATGTATATTGTCTCTTTACTAAGCAATAACTTTGCAATACAATGTCTGTCAGTGTTGATGGATAGAAAGAGAGTGAGGAAAAAGTATACACACACACATATATATATATATATATATATATATATATATATATATATATATATATATATAGAGAGAGAGAGAGAGAGAGAGAGAGAGAGAGAGAGAGAGAGAGAGAGAGATAGATAGATAGATAGATAGATAGATAGATAGATAGATATAGATATATACATAGAGGGAGAGAATAAGATAGAATTATTGAGTCGTAGTTAGATTAATTCGGGTAGACAGCTATATTGACTAAGATGGGAGATAGGTAATAGAAATGACAGAGAAGAAGAAGAAAAACTACTTCCATTCCCGCTTATTATAGTTTTCTATATAATGGTGATATTAAAGGTAAAATGAAGGCATATTTCAGCTTAGTGGGCGGTAGTGTTCAGTTATATAATTATCATCTGAATCTATCAATAGAGTGACCACACCTTAAGCCCGGATAGAATAATTACAGTTGGAGACAAAATCAGGATCATTTCTAGTGACAACAGCAACAGCAGCAACAGCAGCAGCCATAGCAATAATTATATCAAGAACAATATCAGTAGCAGCAACAGCGCCAACAGCAATAACAAAAAGAATAATATCAGGAACGATAACAGTAGCAACAACAGCGCCAACAGCAGTAACAGCAGCAATAATAACAATAACTGTAGCAAGGATAATAACAACAACATCTGTAGCAACGATAACAACAACATCAACAAGATAATTGTAATGCAGCAATATTTGAAGAAGAATGTGACAGAAACATATGAAGATCTAATTTACTAACAATAAGGTTTTTATTATCGTCAACATTTCTTAAGGTGTAATAATGACAGTGTTATTATCATTATTGGATTGGCAGTATCGGTAGAGGGTCGGACGCCATGCTTTCCAGCATAGTTACGTCCCTTTACGATCTGAGTTCAAATCCCGCCGAGGTTGACTTTACCTTTCATCTTTATGGGGTCGATAAAATAAAGTACCAGTAATGCACTGGGTAATTGCTGGCCTTGTGCCCTTGGTTCGACAAGGGCAATAGATTGGCAGAATCGGTAGAGAGTCGGACAACATGCTTTACGTTCAGTGTTCAAATCCGTCGCAGTTAGCTTTGCTTTTCATCCTTATGGTGTTGAGAGAATAAAATACCAGTGAAGTACTAGGTTCGATCCCAACACCATTCCCTTGTGTTTAACGTAGAAACATTTATTGTATTAGCTAAAGTGTCAGAATGTCGTAAAACGACGACCTGACCATGTACAGGTTGTACTGGGTTACATGTTACCAGTAGCGCTGAAAAACGACCTGACAAATATATATACATACACATATATATATATGCATATATATACATATATATATATATACTTCGTTGTATATATCTATCTATATATATATATATATATATATATATGTATACTTCGTTGTATATATCTCTCTATATATATACTTCGTACTTCGTTGTATCTCTCGCTCTCTCTCTCTGTTATATATATATATATATATATATATATATAGAGAGAGAGAGAGAGATAGATGCCCACGTATGATTATATACGCTAGGAGGGTATAGTTGACATATGATTACTGGTTGAACAAGTTAACTTCAAATTACTATAATATTGTAATACGTCAAATTATATGCTGTTTCAAATGTTAAATATTTCCGAGTCACTGATATATTTAAACCAATTCCAGAGGAAAAAATTATCACGTTGCTTTTTTTTTATTATTATTTTCAATTTTTCTCATCTTCTGCCTTCTGTATCGCAAAACTCTCATTATTAATATGTTCGTTCCTCTGCATGCTCAAAAGCACAGGTGCACGCAGGCACAGACACATGTTCATCATCATCATCGCACATATATATGCACTTATATGAATACATTTATAAATACACACACACACAAACACACACACACACTCACACACACACACACATACATATACTCATACACACGCATATATATATACATACACATATACATATATATAAATATGTATATATATACATATTTACTTATATATGTGAATAAAAATATGTGTGTAGATACACCATGGTCGGTTGGTTGAGAAATTAATTTACGAATCCTAAGTTCGCTGGTTCATTCAGGCTGCGTTTCATCTTAAGGCCATTTATCATTAGCCTTTTGAGTGATGTCGTGTTGTGGCACATTTTAGGACCTTTGTCGGATAAGCCCCTTACTTGTTTCACAGTGCCAACCATGTCACTCAGCTTATAACATTAAATCTGTCCTTAGAAATCACTGCCTCTTATAGTCGTCGAACAAATTGCAAAATTCACCGTCGAATTCCAGAACAGGTCCACTTTAATACTACCTATACGCACACACAGGCAGACATATGTATATATATATATACATATGTATATATATATATATGCATATATATATATATATATATATATATATATATATATATATATATATATATATATATATATATATATGTATATATATATATATATACATAAATATATATGTACATATATATATATATATATATATATATATATATATATATATATATATATGCACATATATATATATATATATATATATATATATATATATATATATATATATATATATATATATATATATATATATATACATAAATCTATATATATATGTATATATATATATACATAAATATATATATATATATATATGTACATATATATATATATATATATATATATATATATATATATAATTCGTTTCTGAATTTGTTTAGAAAGATTCTTTATCTGAAAACGTGTGTTGAAACCGATATTGTTATACTTTGGGAGGGTCACTTCCTCCTATTTTCAGCAAAGAAAGATGAAACGCAGCGTGAATAAACCAGGGAGTTTAGGATTCCTAAATTAATTTCTCAAACAATCGACCATGGTGTGTCTACACACACATATTTTTATTCATATATATAAATAAATAAATATATATATATATATATATATATATATATATATATATATATATATATATATATATACCAGCTTATACTCGCGAAGGAGACATCAGACATCTACCGATACATAAGCCAATACTCATGTGGACAACACTCTCTATTGCATATGAAATCTGTCTCTATGACGTATTAGTATTCACGTTGAATTTATATACATTTCTACTTCATGGAAAATAGTATGTTATAATGCAATGCTCTATATAATGTCTACGACATCATAAGAAAATAAGAGCTAAGATATATTTCGCTCCGTTACGCTGCATTGGAGACTCATGTATGTTATGTATATATAAATGTTTGTATCGATATGTGTGTGTATGTGTGTTGATACATGTATGTATATGATTGTATATAACGATAAAGCTGACGAAAATTGATAAATATATTGACAAGATTTTACAGATAACTATATATATATATATATATATATATATATATATATACATATACGATTTCATCATTCCTCTCGCTATATACATTTACATGCCTGTCTGTGTACCAGTGTGTATGTGTGTATTAATATGTTTGTGTGTGTGTGTTCGCTGAGTGACTGTGTGTAAGCGTGTTTATACATGTATGTGCTTTTCGTTTCATGTTGAACCTACATTAAAATTAGAAAAGAACACAAGATAGAATCAGTGTCTGCAAAACTATAAAAAATGACGGGTATTTGCTAATTAGAGGCCTATGTATGTATAAATATACACTGTATATATATATATATATATATATATATATATATATATATATGTGTGTGTGTGTATGTGTATATATATATATATGTATATATATATATGTGTGTATATATATATGTTCGACGTCAGTGAATCTTTGACTCAATTCATGGTAGTCATTTTACAAACGTTGCGTAATGAACGTCTGGCGACCTTCTATCTCTCGCTAAACACCACGTCTGCATATTTCATTGAATTCTTCAGATGAACATCATCATATCATATACATCTGTATTCATAAACACGCACATATTCACATACATAATCAGCAGTAATGCTCTCACATAGCGTGATTGAGACGTGACCGGGTTTCTATATTGTATCATATCCGAAATCTTTATGCATAATAAACATCCTCGCAACCTTGCTATATATTTTCAAAAGCGTTATCTTGTTACTGCCATTCTTAGCATGAAAGGGAGAACACTTCCATGGCTCTATTTCTGGGTTGCTGTTTATATTTATATATATATATATATATATATATATATATATATATATATATATATATATATATATATATATATATATATATATATAGTAATAATTGTTTCTACAGCAAATATCCAGTGTATTACTGGTACTTAGTAATAATAATAAATGTGAAGACTAAAATCCAAAGAGGGCTTGATAAGGATGAATTTCTATATCAAATATATAAGAACACTAGAGCAAAGTGATTCTTTGCTTAAACTGTAATCTGTTATTTTAATATATATATATATATATATATATATATATATATATATATATATATATTGGCAACATGACCCTCCCAAAGTATAACCATATATATATATATATATATATATTTGTGTCTGTATTTATATGTGAACATATATATATATTCGATAGTTTCGTTTCATAATTATATATACATATATACCACCACACTAGAAATAGTAGCTAAATATCTCTCAATTCATCCCCTTACCGTCCTGCAATTATACACACTTGGGATTGTGGTGTGCTCAACTGCCTGGGCATAGGGTAATTCTGGAATAGTAATGGTTTGAGAATCTTGGATCATAGAAGTTAGACCTGTGGCTAAATAACAACCTCATCTACAACAACAACAACATTAACATCAAATACAACTACACGCATATGTTTAAATTGAGATGGACGTGAATGTGTGTTAGCCATCATGTCGGCTGGCATGGTTTCAATTAAACCACCGTAAGTTTAGGTCATTCATTTCACTGAAGAGAAGCTATTATTACATAGACCATAAATTTTATTACAACCTCTTCAAAGATCTGCAATTGATTTATTTCTATTCCATTCCATGCTGCCCTTTGGCAACATCTCTATTTTAGTAGAAACTTCAGTAAATCACGAGTTTTTCTACTTCCTCTATTTTTTTTATTCAGTCTGAAAATGCACTTGCTGCTTCTTGTGTTGGTTTATGAAGAAAAATTCTTAGTTTTCCTTTCGTAGCCAACATTTCGTTTGAAAATAAACGAAACATACATAAATAAATATATAATTAAATCTATATATATATAGAGAGATATGCATATGCATATATGCATATGCATATATATATATATATATATATATATATATATATATATATATATATATATATATATATATATATATATATATATATATATATATATATGTGTGTGTGTGTGTGTGTGTGTGTGTGTGTGTGTGTGTGTATAATATAAGCAAATATATCAAAGAGAAAAAGCATATTTCTGACAAATTCTACTTTGAAAGTATAAATACTTCGTTACGTTCTTTTCACCTGCTTTTATGTGGCTGTACATTTCACTACGCTGCGTTTAACATGGAAATGTTGCACTACACCAGAAATATATATTAATTGAAATATATTACGTTTATAGTTGTACCCTAGAAGGATCTATTCTTTCTTTACAATAGATTTACTACCTGAAACATAGGCCATTACTTTTTCTATTTTTACTTTTTTTAGATAGAACCTTTTTCTTCGGGGATTGGTCAATGCTTAACTTATTATAATCAGGCCTTGGGAACTGATATAGAGATGTTCATTAGTTAAAGTGGTCGTCACGTAAAAAGCTAGGCTTATGCAGATTATCTGGATTATAATGAAATATATATATATATAACTGAAGTGATTTATATTGCACTTGGCAGTTAGCTTAATATACTCGCTCCATCGCTACCAGTAATATGTACATATTCAAACAACATAATTATATATATATAGGAAAGGAATATTCGACGCTGGTCTTAGTGAAATCATAGGTAGAAACTGAAGGAGCTCACGAAATTTTCTTTCTAGACATACCAACTCTGTACCCCACAATGCATCGAGTTCTACTTTGATTTGTGATACTTCCAGGCTTGTCCCCGTATGAGCAGCACACACACACACGCGCACCTACACACACGTAGACACATACATACATATATATATATATATATATATTTCTATTTCAACAAGTTTTCTGTCTTCAGAAAGATACTTTTGGGAATGTAGGTTTGATTTTAATTTTTTCTTCATTATTGTTGCCGTATATTTCCTTATTTTTCTGCAATGAGACTTTTTTTTTTGTAACAGAATATAAGCCATGATTAAATTGCGTATATATCATTTTTCTTTTAACAAACGCATTTCAATTGAGATAACTAAATATATTTTATAACAAATATTTTTTAAGATTACATTTTCACTCTCGTTCTTTCTCTCACTCTGTATATATATATCTGCCTAACCTAAGATGTCTCTTCTGACGACAATTTGTTACTACGGAAGAAAAAAAATTGATCGATTGTCTGCGGGTCAAAAACGTTTTCTAGAAATATTCTTATTTTCCTAAAATTAAATATCGTTTTTTTTATTTTTCTAAAAAAAAAAAATTATTTATTCTTACGTCTAACTTCGGCGTAAAGAAATATAGCTTGACTATATATATTATATATATATATATATATATATATATATATATATATATGTGTGTGTGTGTGTGTGTGTGTGTGTGTGTGTGTGTGTGTGTGTGTGTGCGCGTGCGTGCGTGTTTCATTGGCTACCAATATACAGGGTGAATAAAAAAAATCATCCCATTTCAAAATTCCTTTTTATATTTATTTTTTTCTATTTTTCCTTTCGTTCTGTACACACTGCAGTTTGTGGATTAACATTTTCAAGATTGTCGAACATTTAAAATAACATGAAATACCAACTGTATCCATGACTATCCCCCTGATACTACGCAAGAGAAGATGTGTGGTGTGCAGAAATGTCTGCACATCAATTGGTGATCTTAAAAGGATGACATCCCACAAACTGACCCAATCAATCCAATAGAGGCCAAATCTTTTGTATGTCACATTTGCTGCTGACCGTTCACATCTGCAGTTGGTCTTATACGCCACCTAAGAGGTCGTGGATAGAGGTTTGGGCAAGGGGACAGCTTTGGGGTGAGTTACAGAGAGATGGCAATCATCTACAATAAAAAGGCGATCATTATATATATATATATACATATATATATATATATAGTTTATATATAATTATATATAAATATATGTATGTATATATATATATATACATAGTTTATATATAATTATATATATATATATATATATATATAATTATATATATACATAGTTTATATATAATTATATATATATACATAGTTTATATATAATTATATATATACATAGTTTATATATAATTATATATGTATAGATATATCTACATATGAATATATTCATCTATGCATAAATCATTATGTACGTAGTTTTGTGTGTATATATATATATATAAAATGAAAGAATGACTGCGATGCACAGAGAGTAGGCGACAACTCGTCAGTTAAAAAATATATTGGTATTATATTTTTTTCACTCTGTCTATGTTCTTTCCATGTTCGTTTCGTCTTATTCATTCTTTCTTAGAATGCTTTCTTATTTTTTTATATTTAGTTTGTGCGTATGTGAATATGCGTTTCCTTGAGTGTGTGGGCATTTGTGTGAGTGTGTGTGTGTTTTAATTTAGTTCTTTTCTTCGCTTAGCTGAAGTCGTTGGAGGTTATTTTTGAAATGTTCGTCACAGCGCATTGCTATCTGTTAATGTCAGAATATTGTCTGAGAAAGGACAATGTTCTTTGAAATCAGAACAGTAATAGTGGACTTGAAAATGTCGGTAGTTGATGTCATCTGTAATCAGCGTAAATCCGAGCCATTTCATTGAATGCCTCTCACACACACAGATATATATATATACGTGTATGTGTGTATATATATATATATATATATATATATATATATATATATATATATATATATATATATATATATATATATATATATATATATATATATATATGTATATATTATATATTTGCGTATATATATAGATAGATATATACACACAGATGCCCTCACATTTATCAGACATACCTGACTGTTCCTTCCTGTAAGTACCATCTCTTCTCTTCTGTATTTATTTTATATATTTCATTTATTTTATATTATTTGCATTTTGCCTTTTTTTCTATTGCGCTGTTGTTGTTGTTGTTGTTGTTGTTCTTGTTGTTTATTGTGTTGTTGTTGTTGCTGTTGCTGTTTACTGTTGTTCTTGTTATTTATTGTGTTGTTGTTGTTTCCTGTCTTTGCAATGAATAAATGTTGTGAAGTAGAAGAGAAACCAATTAGATGGAAATTGTGGTCCGCTGTTTCTAATGAAGCGTGAGGAAACGTTGGTATCTGAAGATGTTATCCTTCTTTGAAAATCTCTCTTATGCCATACTTTGGCTTGGCACACTATTGCTTGCTTTATCTTGGAGTTTCGGATTCTCTACAACTTGTTCCAAATCACCTCTGTATCTCTGTACCAACATTTCTTTTCAGTCCTACCCCACCTCTCTCTCACTCTCTCTCTCTGTCATTCTCTCTCTCTCTCGTTCTTTCTACTGATCGCTCTCTATCAATCTCTATCTCTCGGTATGTTTCTCTGTCGGTCCTGCCGCCATCTGTCATTCTCTGACTATAAATATCTATCTATCTATCTGTGTTATATATACATTAATATATATATATATATATATATATATATATATATATATATATATACACACAGAGAAATGGAAATGGGCTTAATCTGTTTCTCTCTCTCACCCTTTATATATATATATATATATATATATATATATATATATATATATATATATATACATATATGTGTGTGTATATACAACTAAAATTATGTATGCATAAAAATAATTGCACATGTGTTAGTGTGAGCGTGTGTACATGCGTGGGTGTTTACATGGGTGTATTTATATTTTTGCTTCGATAACTAAACGCCTGAATCATTAAAACAGTCAGAAGTCGTTTGACGGGCTATTTCTGCTTTACTGCTAAATCTCTTGTCGACTAAAATGACCGTGAAATAAACTGGAAGATAAATGCACAAAGATACATGATGTTCTTATGCAAAGATGCAATCCTACACACACATATAATAGATGATGTTCGTATACAAAGATGCAATCATACACACACACAATACATGATGCTCTTATACAAAGATGCAATCATACACACACATATAATACATGATGTTCTTATACAAAGATGCAATCCTACACACACACATATAATACATGATGGGGGGGGGGTGATTAAATCGACCCCGGTACGTTAATGGTACTTTACTTTATCGACCCCGTAAGGATGAATGTCATAGTTAACCTCGTTCTTCCTTCATTGCCGAAGACGACCATGACCTCATTCAAGATAAATAATCTCACCAACAATCTATAACTTCCAAGAAGCTTTAAACATTTTTTGTGTACGCTAGGAAAACCTAAACAAATATAACCACAGATTTAGCCATGCTGGTATATATACATAATACTTAAAAACATGCTTTGGTCCTGTTGTATATGTTAATAATACACAAACTATTAAATGTCAAAAGCATACTTTAATATGGAAAGTTTTAAAAATGAATCCATCGAAGAAAACAATAATAAAGCCTTTACTTAGAGAAAGTCCTAATGGATGTAAATAGAGAGGAAGCAGCCAAATTCTGCTACCGCGTTTTATCTATTGACATATTACGTGGTAATTCTTGTTCGCTTTAGGAAATATTCCATTAGTGTTCAAATATTTCCTTGCACAAAAATACCCCCCCCCCCCCAAAAAAAAAAAACTATATGTATATATATATTGAGAGAGAGAGAAAAATAGAAAGACAGACAAACATACATATATATTATATATATATATATATATATATATATATACACACAAATGAAATTATATTATTTGAAACATTTATTTCATAAAATAAAACATAATTATGCTTTCCATGTTCTTCAAATAGGCGGAGCAAATAATGTGCCTCAATTATTAGAATGGAATTTTTAGGGAAGGGAATAATACTCCCACACCCACAACCAGACACACATTTAAGGCAGGGAATAATACTCACACACCCACAACCAGACACACCCCATTATTTCTATAAAGGCGCACTTTAAAAAAAACAAATGTTATTTCCCGGTCAGCTATTTCAATCTGGTAATTTAAAATACCTGGAGTTCGTGTCTGTCAGCAAATAGATTTGAAGTGCTAACACAAGATGTCAATTTGTTACCCTTCTAGAAAAAACAGCTATTCGTATGATCTTGAAAGTTTGGAAGGCAGTAATAATCATGAGAAAGGAATGCACCATTAGAACGACACAATATTCTAGGAAGCTGCATTGATTACTTTGGTGCTGGGTTACAGTATTCATAGCCTCTAATTTTGAATACGGACACTAAACTCTTATGAAGTGGAGATGGCTTTAAGACTCGCTATTAATTTGAAATCTAATGGTGCTTTGACTTCAGATCATAATTATGGCACGGTTGAATGAATACCAATATAGTTTTTCTGCCATTTTACTGGGGGTAGAGGATTATTACTGTAATCCCATCTGCAATTTGGGTTTATGAGAGAAAACACAAACAAAATAATCAAAAAATGAAAGAGAACACTGGGGCCAAAACAGACAAGGCATAAATTTATTTTTTAAATATCTCAAAATACGGTATTCACAAAATAGAAGCGATTACATTCCAAACGTTTTGTAAATATTAATTTTTAGAAGGAATCAATATTTCGCCATTTTCAGGGGAGGTCATGAATGTCTCGAATTCGTATATTTCTGTAGAATATTAAACAACATAATTAAACTAAATCTCAAACTGGAGACTGTTTGGCAGAATCAGCTCAATAGCTCCTTCCAATACATTTGCTTTAATTAACAATATTAATTTTATTTGTCTTCAGTCTTGTTATTACAGTTTAAACCCAGGTCAGCTGCAATTGTGTATCGCATCCTTTTTTTTGTTCTGAGTTTCAATATCACTGAGTTTGCTATTTCGTTGATATCTATAAAGATGACGATAAATTCCCTACTAACTTCAATGGTTCTTGCTACAAAATACTCACACATGCACATTTTATAACCAAAGTAAAAACCTTCCAATACAATTTCTCTATCTTACAATGAAGTAGGCACATTTAGCTATATACTATCTCTTCTTTGTTTATTCAGAATACTGCTTGAATTGTTAAATTACGTTGGGGCTAAAAACATTACAGCAAAGATGTTACGCATCTAAAGCGTTATGGCCTGTCATGTAGGAGATATTTACTTCCATTTCTAGAGAGCTTCAAATTCTAACGTCTTCCTTATAATAGCCCATTACGAAAGTAGGCAATTTTAGCAAGTCAATGTTAGAAGGGATGGAGTGAAAGAAACGTTATGAGAATACATAATGACCTCATCTGCTGACTCATATTAGTACTAAAGCAGTCATTCTAAATTTTACTCAACACTAATACATTGCATCTCTCAATGGCAATCTGTATTATTCCTTGTATTTTTTATTTAACAAACGTTGTAGAATAAAAGATCAGTTCTTAGCAAGTTGTGACTGTAATGAGATTTCGATATATGTTTCAATGTCGGACGAAAGATGGTGAGGTGTTTATTTGAATATTTCCGTCCTGAGTTCAAATCCCATATCATCACCATAATGGTCATCATCAAATCATCATCATCACCACCATCACCACCATTAATATCATCATTATCATCACCATAATAATCACCATCATAATCATCCCCTCCACCACCATCATCATCCAAGACCAAAACCTTAGCATTTAGGAAGCGATTTCGATACACATGATTTGTTTCTAACAGTAAGGTGTAATTTGGATGGAAGCTGATTGCTATTTATTGCAGGAGGTGTAACTGTACAGATTCTATCTCGCCAGCTTGGAAATACACGAGTTATGTATGCATGTGAGCTTTTAGAATATATTTCAAAATATTTCTTATTTCTATTTGCGTAACTTTCAAAACAGATTGACGTCTTTCTCTCATTTCCACACTAATGTTTATAGATTCTCACATCCAATACGTATTTTGGCACACGTATATTCCATGGTGTACATTATTTCGCACCCTCATCCCATTTTTACTTTTATTTCTTTTATAAAATATTCATGAATATATATTTTTTCCATTTTATATATTTTTTCTAAACATTTCTTTGGTGTGTCATAGATCAACTTTAGAATATGCAGTAACTCGATCCCTGTTACCTCGACATGACCTCAGTAAAGTGTTATTGACTGGCAGTTTGGAACTGCAGGCTGTTTAGCACGTCCCTCGTGTGTTTTGAATTTTAAGCTAAGCTTAACACGTCTTCCTCTTACTTCCTAACAAACAATATTGATTTGTTTATTCCACAAACGTTTCTGAATTTTCTTTCCTTGAAGCAATTGCAAAGGGGAATGAGAAGAGTAATTAATTGATTCTGCCAAACTATCGTCAAATGTACTACAGCAGCATTGTTGGACATTCAACTTGAAGGGGATTAAGAAAAGAAAATCAGAACAGCTCACACCTCCACATTGAGAGATTTCATGTGAGATAGTTAAAACATTGAAATACATTGAATTAAGTTGTTTATCAAATATACAATGTTACCATAATCATGCCAAAGTTACTATCACCATATTCCTGTGTATGTATATGATGTTGCAGTTGTGCAACGAAAGAACTTTGATAGACTATATATATATATATATATATATATATATCTGTATTTTTATAGTTGGTCAATCAATGATAAACATTGATTGCCAAATAAATTAACTATGGAGATATAAAAGATACAGAAGCGAAAACCAACCAAACAGTGAGTGTGTGCTGTTATTATTTCTGGCAATATTATTACAACAATATGACCCTCCCCAAGTATAACAATATATGTATATATATATATATATATGTATATATATATATATATATATATGTATATATATATATATATGACTTTATTTTCTTATTTTTACGAAGTAACCATTTCCGTCTGCATAATACAGACATATAGATACATTTGCCCTAAATTTTTATAATTACGCACACTTTCTAACCATACATTTACACGTGCACATATACATATATGCACATCTATGAGCGTATATACATACACATACACACACCTAACTATTTTTCTTGATAGATTTTTATATATTTCAATTTCTATTTCATTTATCTATATATTTTTTTGATTTTCTTGATGTGTTTTTCTAAGTATTTGCCCATGTTTTATATTGCCTCGTCTGACGAACGAATGAAGTCGTTTATTTCGTATTCGCCTCATTCGGGAAACCTCTGGTAATGAGGTAATAATATTGTATTGATTTTATACATTAAATTTTGCTCTGATATTGACATAGAGCACTCTTCATTTCTATGACCTTTTCTGTTTCTAACTGAAATTTCAATACTATGTATATATATATATATGTATATATATATATATATATATATATATATATATATATATATATATATATATATATATATATATATATATATATATATATATATATATATATATATATATATATATATATATATATATATATATATGTATATATATATATATATATATATATATATATATATATATATAATGTAAGATCAAAAGATGGTTAAAGGAGTTCCATGTATTTTATTATGCGCACTTCAAAAACAAACATCATCATGCAATAATATTTGTGTTTTCATCAGATAAAACAGGAGAACATGATATGAAGGCTAAAAAACACTTGTGGATAGTGCAGTTTTAAATCAACATGTTTTATCTGATGAAAACACAAATATTATTGCATGATGATGTTTGTTTTTGAAATGCGCATAATAATAAAATACATGGAACTCCTTTAACCATCTTTTGATCTTATATTATGTATACTCCAGTCCTACAAACTGTAGAGTGCTTCTTATCCGATATCTGCATTGCTTTATTGTACTACAATAAAACTCACCTCCTACATATATATATATATATATATATATATATATATATATATATATATATATATATTGCTTAATGGTGAGTCTTAATAAATGAATATCAAAACTCTACTTCGGAATTGAGTACTTATTTCTCTCAGCCGTCAAACACATAAGGATATATAACATACATATCTGCGCACACACTTTCTGTCACACACTCACACATACACAACACACACACACAGGCTGTAATTAGCCGATGCTGTCTAAATTCTAATGAAAGTGGGTTGTCCCTGTGTTAGAAACCATTTACTCTCTTGGCAAAAGAAATTGATTATATAAAACAAATGTTGAACATACATACACAGAAGTTTAAAACTGATATATAAACAAAGCACCAATTTTTCTGAGATATTTTATTAACAATGAATAAGTTTTACACTTCAAAGCGACAGACAGAACTTTAGTAATGCTGTGTCGACTTAAAGTTACGATGCTTTGTAGAAAGAAACTTAAAAGTTCAAATAGTCACATCGTAGATATATTTTCTATTGCCGTTACTACGGTTTTGACCTCCTCACCCTGTGTGATGGCATTTTTCTTTTGAAATAATATTTCTTAGCAACGAGACATTACACCCTAAAAGAATAAATGATACTTGATACTCTGAAAAGAAAGTAAAACTTTTCTAACAAAACAATTACTAACCATGAAAAGAAGAAACTGATTATGTCTGAACCAGAAAGTTATTGAAGTCATCGTCTTCATATATACAAATATATAAAAATATATATATACATGTGTGTGTGTGTGTGTGTGAGAAAGTGCTGAACTTATTATATACCTTTCTACTGGTGACGGTATGAGTACATAAGAGAAACTCGAGAGTAATAACACTCAAACCCGCACTATATATATATATATATATATATATATATATATATATATATATATATATATATATATATATACATATATAAAAAATATATATATATATATATATATATATATATTTTTTTTTTTTTTACCGTATTTTTGACTAAAGAAATGTTTAGCCTGATAGTGGGGTTTAGAACTCTCAGAGAAATGATGAGTATTGATGTACGTCAATACTCATCTTTTTATATATCTATATATATACATTTATTTTAGATATATATATATCACGAACACAAGAAACAAACAAACAAGAAGATGCATTAACAGAAAGTCTTATTAGTTTCACGTTTAAAAGAATATATATATATATATGTATATATATATATATATGTATATATATATATATATATATATATATATATATATATATATATATATATGTATATATATATATATATATATATATATATATATATATATATATATATATATATATATATATATATATATATATATACAGTATGTTGAGAGAGGGATAGAGGATCTGTGGGGGTTCCTTAGACCCGGAACCCAGAAGTAGTAGTAATAGTAGTAGTAGTAGTAGTAGTAGTAGTAGTAGTAGTAGTAGTAGTAGTAGTAGTAGTATAAATGTGTAACATCAGTATACTAGCAAGTATAACAACAGCAACGCCACCTATCATATGACGAGTGTGGTAGAAGAAGAAATGACATATGGCATGTGACTTGTAATTTAGAGAGACTGCAATCAGCTGGATAGTACTAATGGAATGAGTTGACATCATCAATATTAATTAGGGCCAAACCATGTATTCATGTAAAATACTATCAATTAGTATGGTTGGCGTTATGAAAGGAATCCCTGTTAAATATATATCATAAAGATGATTCACTCTTAGTTAATAATATAGAAGTGAGATATTAAATATCTTTGGCAAACTATTGATGGAATGTTTGGCTTTTCAATGACTGCTTTATGACTTATGGCTTACAGGGTCCAGATTTATTAATAAGGGAGCATAATCGATTAAATCGATCGGCATATAGATGCTGCCGATACCACGTATGTCAGTAAATATTGCTGTCAAAAGAAGAGTTTGAGTTTCGTGACATAATTATTAGCAAGAGAAATAAGGTTAGACAGAGTGAGACAGGGAGAGAGAGAGAGAGAGAGAGAGAGAGAGAGAGAGAGAGAGAGAGAGAGAGAGAGAGAGAGAAAGTGGTGTGAGAGAGAGAGAGAGAGTGAACAAGCAACTTCTTTGCCGACTTCTAGAATCGGTAGAGCAGTAGGGCTAAATGATGTCTAGTTTTCTGTGGTCCCATTTGAAATGAGGGCGAGATCAAAGTTGCTGTTCATCATTTCATAAAAGATCAAATATAAAAGCAATATAGAGCGGGAGTTTTTGTAGAATCGTTAGAGCGTCAGAGGAGCTGTGTTACATATTATATATATACATAATACCTTGCACTGAATGTAATGTAAATGGATCTCCATGGGTTTCGACGATGATCTCTCCAATTGTTTGATCATCAGAATCAAATGAACAAAATATGTGAGAATGTTGAACACGTATAATCGATAACAATACATGTCCAACCATATTCTGTCTATCCCATATCCCCATGCAGATCTTCTCTTTATACAGAGAAAGGTAAAACCAGTTTTCGAAGATGTTAAGCTGTTGAATTGAACCTCGTGGTTTCCAAGTTACCTTATTCCTGTCTCCACATACATTGTAGAGTAACATAAACACACTCACAGACACAAACATAGGCTCACTCATAGACACCTTCGCACACACACTCACACTCACCTTCACATACACACACACTCACATTCTCATACAGACACAAACACAGGCTCAATCACAGACACTCACCTTCACACACACACACACACTCACACATACACACACTCTCATACAGACACAAACGCAGACTCACTCACAGACACTCACCTTCACACACACACACACACATACACACACTCTCATAGACACAAACACAGACTCACTCACAGACACTCACCTTCACACACACACACATACACACACTCTCATACAGACACAAACACAGACTCACTCACAGACACTCACCTTCACACACACACACTCACACACACACATATACTCACACATATACACACACAAACAAACATGCGCACATTCACATACTCATACTACAGACTGTTAATAACAAAAATTAGGTTAAACAATAAATTTAAATGACAAGAAAGTCTTAAATTTAATGATCGATTTTGAGGATTTTTTTCACCAATACTTTTTTTATTATTTACGTGAGTAAAATCTATAATGTTGTGTGTATTCATTTTGACATATATTAAATAGTCACCAGTAATCAATATCGATGACAAAAATGATCTAGTATCAATATATTATACAAGATTATATGTCCGTAACATACTAGAGGCTTGAAAGAAATAGATTTAAATAAGTAAAAATAAAAAAAAAGAAATACCGCAAAAAATACGGAATTGGAAATAAAATAATGCATTAATGTTGATAATAATAATAATAATTGTATATATATATATATAGGTTTGTATGTGTGTACATATGTATCTATGAATGAATGTATATATATATATATATATATATATATATATATATATATATATATATATATATATATATATATATATATATATATATATTCATATATACATATATATATATATTTTTATATATATCACAAAAATGGCCAAACGTAAAACATAATCACAAACACATATATATATACGCATATATATGCATAGGGAGAGAGACAGAGAGAATGTAAGAGTAAGCTAGAGAGAGAGGGGAGGTCTTTCTCATCTATTGAGAGAAACGCCACAGGAAAAACACATAAAAAAAAAAAACCAAAAAACAGAAGCAAAGGAATAAAAATAAGGAGAAAAGCAAAAATGTAGAAAATGATAAAAGAAAATCAAGATAGAAATAGAGATATGTAGATGAAATTTGAAAGGAAGAGAGGAATTGGTTGACACATGTTCTGCTTCGCTGATATTCTTCTAAGTCTAGTCAACCAGAACACTTTTATCTTTACAGGGATAAATCTTTCCTAAAAATACAGATTTTTTGCTTTGTCAGAGAATCGTTGTAAAGTTGACGACCCAACAACGACATTTAGCTGAGTAACATAGCAAGATCTATGACTGCAGAGAAAATCATTTTGAATAATATCACATATATATATATATATATATATATATATATATATATATATATATATATATATATATATATATATATATATATATATATATATATATATATATATATATATATATATATATATATATATATATACATATATATATATATACTCATATACATATATTCATATGTGTTGGAATGTATGTATGTAAATAGGTATATATATATGTATGCATATATATACTCATATACATTTATTCATGTGTGTAGGAATGTATGTATGTATATATATACTCCTATACATATATTCATGTGTGTAGGAATGTATGTATGTAAATATGTCTGTATGTATGTATATATGTATGTATGTACATATGTAAGTATGAGAAGACAAATGGTAGTGATCAATATCGAGTAATGCTATATATTCAAATATTTTGTTGTGCAATATCTATCATAAAATATGAAATATATCGCATCTCATCCTTTATGTGGTATAAAGCCTATAGAAACTACTGTGACATAAAAACATCTGTCTCTCTCTCTCTCTCTTTCTCCTCCATCTCTAGCCCATTCTCTTCTATCTTTCTTCTCACCCTCTCTCTCTCTACATGTGTCTGCCTGTATATATATATATATATATATATATATATATATATATATATATATATAGATATATATATATATTTATGTGTGTATGTAAGTATGTATCTATATTCCAAAATATAATCTATTTTTCTAATTAAATCCTCCCCTTCTGCCTTATACGTGACGTCTAGCTTATCGACTATTTCCAGAAAATCCTTCGACAACTTTGTTTTTCTATTTATTAACTCTTAGTCCTGACATGATTTCACCTTATCTCAGTCACAATCCTATAAAACTATCTAACCTCTACTCACCAGAGTTTTGACCAAGCACTGCTGTAGACGAGACTCTAGATTAGAGGTCCTGTCCCATCAAGATGTTTTTATTTATTTCTAGAACCCAATCCTGCTATGTACAGTATTGTCTGTATCTCTTTCGTTATCCACATCATGGTTTCGTCCTTTCTCCCTAAACCTTACGTTACTAATCACAACTTTTCCCGGCTAACCTTCCGTTACAATACCCGACATTTGTAACATATAATACTACATAAGTTCCATCTCCCGCAATCCTACTCTCAGCAGCTTTCACATCTTTTTTTTACCCACATTCCCAGGTGAGCTAAACTACAGTCTACCACCTCTTACCACCTCCCACCACACAATACCTGGTCATGCTTGTTTTTTCACCTATTGCGACTTCTGTCCTTTCACCCAGAACATTAGCAAATAACAAGAGCCTAGCTTTACTTTACACATCACTGATTCTTTCAAGAAAACATCCCAAATCGCCAACTACTGCAACAAATGCAAACCCATTGATATATTTATAGAGCATATATTAATAAAGCCCCACTTTAAGGAATTCAAGTTTAAAAAAGAAAGAGTATATGTCTACTTTCTATATCCTGAATTAAGAATCCAATCATGATTAAATTCAGATTCCATTCATGAGATACCTGATAAAATAAATTGCAAAGTTATTCAAGTAAATATTCATTCAGTTTATCACACAAAAAGAATAAATTAAAAGAAAATAGATATTTACTGATCCCCGATATTCCATTTAACTGTTTAACTTGAAAAAATCTACCCCGGGAAAAAGAGGCGTCATTCTTCGAGCTAAAGTTAATATTTGTTTTATAAAATAAGTTCTGGTAAATCTATACATTATTGTTGATAAACGGTAAGGAATATTTTAAGATAGAATTACAATCCCACTCATGTGTCAACATAGAAGAATTAAGGTAAAACAAAGAAAGAATAAAAAGGATTATGTTGGGGATAAAATCAATAGACTACACTGTCAGCCAGTTAAATGGGGACCCAACTATACCCAGGAAATATATCGAAAATTAGAGCATGTACTTATATTGTACAGAGGTTAGCATGGTTGGATCGATACAAAATCTCTTTCGGTAGACTTTTCTAGCACTTCACGTTCTGAGATCTAATCCTATCTTACATGATTCCGTGGTGGATAAACTAAAGTACGATGGTCGACTTTATCAACTAACATTCGTTAACTCTCTCTCTCTCTCTCTCTCTCTCTCTCTCTCTCTCTCTCTATATATATATATATATATATATATATATATATATATATATATATATTAATCCTAAATATGACTAATAGCTTTAGGAAAACCATGAGCGAAACCATATCTTTTTGATTTTGAAATTATGTTTATAATTATTAATTTTCATTATACTATTGTAGCTGTCTCGGTGGCCGAGTTGGATGAATCATATACGGTGGTGACGCTGATCCGAGTTTCGATCCTGGTCGGGAGTAGGGGTCCCGCTAACCCTTTTCAGTTGGTTTTTTTTCTATGGGATGTAAAATAAAAACTAATACGTTTACATGTACCTCTTGGCCAGGATTGAACCCAAGGCCAGGATCTCCACAGTCTCTAGCACCTAGCGCTAGGCTACTGAGACAACTACGAAAATCTTATGAAAATTCCTACTTAGAAACCTACTTTCAAATTTTTCAAAACAAAATGATGAGTTGTTGTTCATGTCTTTCTTAATGTTATTGCTCCTACTTAAGTGGGCCCTGCAATGCTATTGTGGGCCCCTGCAATGCTACCGTGGGCCCCCCCTGGTGCCCACTTACCATTGGGCAACATGGCCAGTCCGCCTCTGCATATATATATATATCAAAATGTTCTCTCACAGAATTCATTCCCTCATATCATATTCTGTGAGAGAACATCGTTATTTTTCTCCCTCATGTCAAGAATTTGAAGACAATTCATTTTCACCTGATGAGATCAGTGATAATCGATCATGGCTTCACAATCGATCTATCTCTTATTGAAACATGTGTCGTGATTAAATGATTGGAATTTTACCCTGCCTTCGGATTTACATTTTGATACTTATACTCCGTTTTACATCATCTAGCTGCTCCCTTGAATGGAATTGGAGATATACAAAAGCGTGGAGAACTTAATATTGCTAACATAAATTTATTGGACCATTTTACACAACCAATAATGCACCTTACTATATAACAACTGCATATATATATATATATATATATATATATGATCTTGTTACACTTATTTATAATGGCAGTGTTCAATAGCGCTGTTGAGGTTGTTTAGCTCCAGCCACAACCCTCTGGGTGTACAGCCATATGAACAAAGATATTCCAGCATTCATCAGCTTTCCTTTCTTGTTTAGACAGACGATTATATTCTATAATTAGATCAGTACATTGTTTGAAGGGTGTAATTTTCAGATATGTGATTGAAGTTTAGAGTATATGATCCCCTTTGCCAAAAGTCTAAGACCTGCTTCTTTGTGTTGAAAAACAACAACATTTCATCAGGGACCAAAAAGAACATTCAGTCAAACTTTGTTCCTGTAACTGTTTGCTACTCGCTGACATATCTCTCCATTCACATTGAACATTACCAACCTTACAGGACTTACCAACTCTTCTTCACGTCACCTATATTCCCAGTCACCCCATTACATACATTCAAACGAAGTTTACTAATAAAGTGGTATCTCTGGCTCTATCTGAACTGCCGTTATATTGTGTCTAGAAATATTTCCATATCTTTGTTAAAACATCATAGGTTTACTTTCATATTCTCAACGTGTAGAATGTTAGAAGATGAAAATAATGCAAGCTGTAGGATATATCACTACAGAATGAAAGTCCTAGGTTTAGGGTAAAATATTTAATACATTGTTAAATAAATGAAATTTATTATTATAAGTTTTATTGTTCTAGACAATACAGAAATGCGTGGCTTTTCAATATCCTATTTCTCAAATAAACACCGAAAGCATCACAGTAACTGTAGATGTTGTTCCATAGACATTATTGTATTCAAAGCAGTTGTGAATAATTTAACATGACATCTTTATGATTATCTTATATTCCATTCCTTCTTCGTTCATTATTGATATCATTCATTTTAAATATCAATTTCGTGAAATGAATTTCTTAAGAATTCAAACTTAGAATTAATTTCAAATATATCATATGATGTCGTCAAATAATTTTCATTTTCATAATATTTATTTCGCCTATCTCTGCATCAATCATGTCTCCAAGATTGCAAGTAGCAGTTTAATATTAGAATATCATTTCATAGACAATATCATATTGTATGTGTTCACTTCACACCTGCTTCCTCTGTCAATTTAATGTGGAACAAGGGAAGAAAGTTAATTTAGTAAAGTTTAACTTAACTCACACTCACGCACAATGAGAATGATAATGCATACACAATTAGCACACCTATATTGTGAATATATATATATATATATATATAAAATCAGAATGGATGCAGTAAAAACCTGTTAGACCATTACTCACCAGAGTACTTGATACTTGGTGTAGTAGAGTGTGGTAATATGAAAGAGTTTGGGACGCCGAAGGCTAAGGTCTTGCCGTTTTAACGGCTAGTTCCGAACTATATATATATATATATATATATATATATATATATATATATATATATATATATATATATATATATATATATGTATATATATGTATATATATATATATGTATATATATATTTATATAATTGTTGTGTGGTTATTAAGTTCGCTTTGGAACCACAAGATTTCGGTTTAATCTCATTTTGTGGCTCATTAGGACATTTAGGTAAGTAACGGGTTGGCTGATGACTTGTGTGTGTGTGTGTGTGTGTCCGTCGATGTCTGCAGTGTTTAATCGTAGTATATACCCTCTACCCTATTATTATTTGTATCATTATTATTATTCTTAGTTGTCGTGCATATTTTGCTCAGAAAGTTTTGTTAATTTTCACCTGTTTGCTTAACGTTCTTTGTTAAAATTTGTTTATAAATTCTAAATTTATAGAATTTGCTGGTAACTCAATTAAATCCTGACAGAAATTTGTTAAGATTGATATACCAATCGTAACTTGTGATATATTACAAAACTTCAATTCATTTAATATAACAATTAGAAAAATATTTATTTTGTCGGATTAAAGAGAGAAATAATATTTAAATACATTCCTCTGCTTTCCTACTTTTACTTTTTTCCTATAATCTTCTACTTATCCGCTTAAGCCGCTTTTCAACTATATATATATATATATATATATATATATATATATATATATATATATATATATATATATATATATATATATATATATATATATATATATATATATATATATATATATATATATATATATATATATATATATATACACGCACATACACACTTGTTTGCGTAGGCATATAATATATAATATTATGCATGAATATTTGTGAATTAGGTATATAAAAAATATTTTGTTTTATAAATATGAGAAGTCTATAAGTATCGGATGTTATTTAACGTTCAATTACTATATGCAACGAAATAATGTTGAAAAAAGCATCTTTGCGCAATGGAAAGGTTAATGCTTTTGGACATATTCCTGACATTCTACGTCTCTTTGCATATTACCGTAAATGTCTTGCAGACATTCAAAAGTTTTGGAAATCCTCAAATAACCTACGGTGCAATATAATCTCCGGATGTTTGCTCACCGATTCTGAAATAATTGTATGTTGAAGAGGTCAATTGCTAAGACGGAAATACACAGAAATTGAAGTTTAACAATGCACGGTAACCTACGGTAAACATGCTTACTTATATGCAGACATATAAGCATATATATATATATATATATATATATATATATATATATATATATATATATATATATATATATATATGGATAGATAGATAGAAATATATATATATATATATATATATACATATATATATATATATATATATATATATATATATATATATATATATATATATATATTCAATTATATTAAACGGGTCAGAAAAACTTCTTTCTTGGAGCTATTTAATTGTAAGAGAGTATTTTGAGTTTATAACTCAATATCTGATATATATATATATATATATATATATATATATATATATAAGGCTGTTTTGGGGCAGAACTTGTTCCCACTCACTGTGCTGCCATTTCACATCTCCTCAGGGACAAAATTCACTTTTATTATTTTCGAGGTCACTAACTAATAAATACCTGTCAAATACTGAGATTGATTCTTTCCCAACCTCCAGTCCCTCCCACTCTATCTCCCTGGAAGAAATCATTCTTCTGAAAATAGAGTGGTATTGACTCTACCTTATATGATACCACAAGCAAGGAATTATATATATATCAAGCGTTAAATTAATATATTTCGTCATTGTACTGTGTCGTTTGCTTTGTTATTTCTGTTTACGTTTTGCGTACATATACATACATATACATATCTGTGTGTGGTTGTCTGTATGTGTGAGTGTGTGCGCGTGTATGTATGCGTATCCGTGTGTGTGTGTATCCTATGTCTATCGATCTTGGCAATACCTCATGTATAGACAGATTATGTAAATGCTTCTTATAAAACTAGTATTGCTGAAGATGTAAATCAACTTGATAGACTGATTTGCATATTATAATGCACACGTAACAGAAAGTTTGACTAATATGTTGCTGGTGCTTTAACAATAATTTCTTTCAATGATATATCATACTTTCAAACAAATCTATAGATTTGTTAAACAACAATGTATGTATAGAAAAAACAAGATCAACAGATTTATTTTCAATTCTACGTCTGTGTTTCATAAGTGATCAGCTCTCTTCAGAATCATTGTTTGTAACATGACTATTAATGAAGGTTTAAGGAAATCAATCATTTTTTTTCTACACATATTTCACATTGGTGACGTTAGTTCTTAGCACCAGATAATTCGCACCGGAGTATTTGGTATAACTTAGTTATACGTATTCGATGTCCCCCTAAGCTCTTCTTTTCTACCACTTTTAACAAGGCCTCTGTTTACAAAGATAACAAATCTCATGCCACATTTACATGTAACCATCTCGTTTGTTCTCTTCACTTCTATATTGTTCACTCGGCAGTTCTTTCGCCAACAAACATTCAGTCTTTTTTATTTAGAAAACTCGGTCTCTCCATTTACCTTTCCTCACTTGACTAAGCTTATGTTTATTTAAGTACACCATTAATCAGAGAGGACCTGCGAAGCATAATCACACATGATCCTTTAAAACAAACAAATATAAAATTACTATACAGGATTAACGCTCTCCATAAAATTTGTGTTGTTTTATCTTTGAAGACTCCCCTATGTTTCAGTTAGTATATGTCTACATATATGTATAAAGCAATAAAGTAATATGTATAAATAAGTGTGTGTGTGTGTGTGTGTGTGTGTGTGGCTACGTGTGTGGCTACGTGTGTGGCTGTGTGTATGAGGCTGAGACAGAGAGTCAATCAATAACATTGTGGGGCAAAAATCATAATACTTCAAATAAAATATATATAAACAGTAATTAGAAATCTCCTAGTTGAATAAAATATGTATTTATATCATTATCTTTTTGTCATGATATATAATAAACAACAGCAAAATCAATAGGGTTCGGTGGTTTTCTTTTATTACCAGGAAATAGATCTGTTTGTTAGTGTGTATATATATTTCAGGACTACCACTGTGGCGAGACATAATAATATTTGTACACCCAACAGATACATAATTAAATACATATTTCATTGAGTTACAGCGAGAATAAAACATAGGATGAACGGCCCTCACGTGAGTCTTGTGTATTGTTATACAATAACATTCTTTCTCTACCTCCGTCTACATCCTTCCCAATGGGAAAAACATGCATGCATATATATATGGGTATGAAGCGTTCTGTGGTCATATGTATATATATATATATAATATAAGATCAAAAGATGGTTAAAGGAGTTCCATATATTTTATTATGCGCATTTCAAAAACAAACATCATCAAGCAATAATATTTGTGTTTTCATCAGATAAAACAGGAGAATATGTTGATTTAAAACTGCACTATCAACAAGTGTTTTTTAGCCTTCATATCATGTTCTCCTGTTTTATCTGATGAAAACACAAATATTATTGCTTGATGATGTTTGTTTTTGAAATGCGCATAATAAAATATATGGAACTCCTTTAACCATCT
>OZ024753.1:46141796-46144296 GCA_964016885.1 Eledone cirrhosa
TAAGGATGAAAGGCAAAGTTAACCATGGCGGGGTTTGAACTCAGATCATAAAAGGCCGTAACTCTACGCTCCAAAGCATGGCGTCCGACCCTCTATATATTATATTCATATAATACCATTTTCTCTGTGTCTTTACCTAACAGGATCTTGTCTTGGTGTATATGTGTTTGCTTTCATGTGGTTTCTGCTGTTTGTACGTATGTGTTTATGTGTGTATTTGTGTATGAGTGTGTGTGTTGTATGCATGGGGGTGGGTGCGTGTGTGAATGTTTGTGTTTATTAATATGTTTCCCTTTTCAATGTTGTCAGGACAAATGTTTGCTGAAACGATTTTCCTCCCAATTTCCCTTCATTGGATGTAAGGAGCTTTTCAGTTACTTCAACTATGTTGTATACAACCTAAACTCAATGATGAAGGACGCCAGGTGGGGTCAAAGTCACCACATAGAACACGTATTTGATACAGGTTTCCTTCAGTATTTCATTTACAACAGATAGACGATGGTTAATATGAGGTAGTTTCCCTGCAAATATTTTCCTTCTCAGGATTATTTTTGTTAAAATAATTGTTTTATTTCTTGTGGTTTTTTTTATTTTGTTAGCTGTACAAATATCTTACATTTTCTCATGTCATGTTTTTATATATCAACCTGTTACTTGTAGCTGCTTCTTGCTAATGTCTAGCTTTTATTCTCAATGTCGTTTTACTAATGAATTTATGGCATGTTCAATGATAATCTATTTACGTAGCGAGGTTTTAAGACGGCGTAAATATTTTCCTTATTCAGTTTATATCCTTCTGATTCTCTGGGAGTATTTTGTCGTGGTTGTTGGTTTTGTCTTTGATGTTATTTTTGATGATCATATTTACTCTCGGGTCAGACATATTACAAAGTATATTGCAATCGATAATACCCTAATGAATTCTTTTTTTAATTTTCCAGAAACAGTTTCTCTAGAACTGAATAGCTTATATATTTTGTGGAAGTATTTTGGAAGATTATAAGATATTGTCGATGATGATGATATGTCCCTTATCCCCTCCGCCCATCAGTGATAGTACCGTTTCGTTGCTCTTCATTTCCTTTCCAGAATTATAATATATTTTCTTGGTGTATTTTATACGATTTCTTCATATATTAATATCATACACTGAGAAATTCCATTGGTTTATATGAAAAAGATTAATAAAACAACTGAGGATAGAATATTATTTCATCTACTTTGAGCCCAAGTTTCTTATTAAGCTGACAACATATATTATTCCTATATTCTGTTGTATCATCTCTTTATTTTGTGACATCATCACATTATATAGCGCAATATGTCCTTATCTTATTCGATACACAACCAACACCATTTACTTTACTGGATTCTATTTTGTTTTCTTATTTTTCATGATTTCTTTTCTTCTCACTTTTTCTTGCTAAGCTAGGATCAGAGGGTATTTCATCCTCTTTATTTATTCATGTTTCGACCAATCTATTTGTTTGTCATTTCTTATGTTTCCACTCTGACTGAACAACTGTCATGTCATCATTATATGTTTTCTTTTTCCATTTTTGTTGTTGTTATACTGTTGCAATCCTTTTTCTGCTTCTCTGTTATCATCCCTGATCATCTTAGCTCTACATATCTTCTCTTTTTAACTTACTTTTAAACATATTTCTTCAGCCATATAATTGCAAAACATACGGTGTTCTTTTAGTGAATGCTTCTCACCCCTATGTCTCCCATTTTTCTCACTATTTACCGTCTATCAACAGGATTTCATTGATAGAAACCATTGTATCTATTGTCATATGCAATCCGCTGCGTTTTTCGTTTTCATATTTACCCTTTTCTCTTTTTCACGATAAGATGGTTGCTGAATAACTCAATATGGTAAATGTCCAACGTAAATGACACGTTTTTTTCATTTAGGAGACTTTCTTCCTTTCATACTAACTACAATTTGCCTTTCATGTTATATTTTTTTCCATCTCGTCACTTATGCATTGCACCAACATATTTATATCTTTCTCACTGACACGTCGTCTTCTATTTTAATTTGCCAAGAAAGTTGATTCCTATAAATGCTACCATTTTCTGTCTTTCTCGTTAAAGAAATACAAGTTTTCAATACGAAAATAAAAGACTCTGGTTCTCAGAGAGAGAGGGAGAGAGAATGAGAGAGAGAGGGGGATAGAGAGAGGGAGAGAGAGAGAGGGAGAGGGAGAGAGAATACTACAAATGCGGCGTTAGTCGGGCTCACCAATCTCGATCTGTCTCTCTAACCACTGTGCCTATATCATACGATAAGAAGACGATTAATGGGGTACAGATCCGAACTTCAGTTCAGACAGTTTCAGAGAAGAGGCTTGCCGATGTTGAAGCAGAAATGGCCTGGGTAGGCGGTCAGATCAATCGGCATTCTCCACTATACATTGAGTACTAAACCGGACTTGTGTTACACCCACATATTCTTCTCTGTTCGTCACTGGGAGTTTGGTTGTAACTG
>OZ024753.1:46149296-46151796 GCA_964016885.1 Eledone cirrhosa
GGATATAGGGGTCATCTCCCTTGTCTAATGCCATGTGCGTTTTTCACCGTTAGTTGACTCCTTTGCCGCCAGGATAAAACTCGTTGACGACGTAAACTCCATTCCACTTATTCTAGTAGGCTTTTATATTTATATGTGAGCTGATAGAGTACTGTCTAAGGATTTACAGAAACCCATGAAGCTAGATTTAACACCTTTCTAGTGGGTCCGGGTATGATTTTACATTCATTTAAATTATTGACGTATTGTTTTATTGATATTTTTTATCTGTTTGGCCCGAATCTTCCTTTATCGATTTTAAATCGTATGGTTGATTGTAGACTTGTTCTATATGTGACGGTATTTTAACGATAGTTATAGCTCTGATTCATCTGAATTATTGAGCCCTCTGCCGCTCATATCGGATTTCGTTTTTCGTTAACTCGTGCGCCGATTTTTCGATACTCGATCTTTCTAATATATTTAGCTCTGGACATAGCTATCCACCAGTTAATTTTATTGCTCATATTTTGTCGATTCTATTGAGTGATGAATAGCTTTTGTTTTATTTTAACATGTCTATTGAGCACTCTAATTCGATATGTGTATTTCCACATTCACTCGAATTATTTTCGCGGATATAGGGGTCATCTCCCTTGTCTAATGCCATGTGCGTTTTTCACCGTTAGTTGACTCCTTTGCCGCCAGGATAAAACTCGTTGACGACGTAAACTCCATTCCACTTATTCTAGTAGGCTTTTATATTTATATGTGAGCTGATAGAGTACTGTCTAAGGATTTACAGAAACCCATGAAGCTAGATTTAACACCTTTCTAGTGGGTCCGGGTATGATTTTACATTCATTTAAATTATTGACGTATTGTTTTATTGATATTTTTTATCTGTTTGGCCCGAATCTTCCTTTATCGATTTTAAATCGTATGGTTGATTGTAGACTTGTTCTATATGTGACGGTATTTTAACGATAGTTATAGCTCTGATTCATCTGAATTATTGAGCCCTCTGCCGCTCATATCGGATTTCGTTTTTCGTTAACTCGTGCGCCGATTTTTCGATACTCGATCTTTCTAATATATTTAGCTCTGGACATAGCTATCCACCAGTTAATTTTATTGCTCATATTTTGTCGATTCTATTGAGTGATGAATAGCTTTTGTTTTATTTTAACATGTCTATTGAGCACTCTAATTCGATATGTGTATTTCCACATTCACTCGAATTATTTTCGCGGATATAGGGGTCATCTCCCTTGTCTAATGCCATGTGCGTTTTTCACCGTTAGTTGACTCCTTTGCCGCCAGGATAAAACTCGTTGACGACGTAAACTCCATTCCACTTATTCTAGTAGGCTTTTATATTTATATGTGAGCTGATAGAGTACTGTCTAAGGATTTACAGAAACCCATGAAGCTAGATTTAACACCTTTCTAGTGGGTCCGGGTATGATTTTACATTCATTTAAATTATTGACGTATTGTTTTATTGATATTTTTTATCTGTTTGGCCCGAATCTTCCTTTATCGATTTTAAATCGTATGGTTGATTGTAGACTTGTTCTATATGTGACGGTATTTTAACGATAGTTATAGCTCTGATTCATCTGAATTATTGAGCCCTCTGCCGCTCATATCGGATTTCGTTTTTCGTTAACTCGTGCGCCGATTTTTCGATACTCGATCTTTCTAATATATTTAGCTCTGGACATAGCTATCCACCAGTTAATTTTATTGCTCATATTTTGTCGATTCTATTGAGTGATGAATAGCTTTTGTTTTATTTTAACATGTCTATTGAGCACTCTAATTCGATATGTGTATTTCCACATTCACTCGAATTATTTTCGCGGATATAGGGGTCATCTCCCTTGTCTAATGCCATGTGCGTTTTTCACCGTTAGTTGACTCCTTTGCCGCCAGGATAAAACTCGTTGACGACGTAAACTCCATTCCACTTATTCTAGTAGGCTTTTATATTTATATGTGAGCTGATAGAGTACTGTCTAAGGATTTACAGAAACCCATGAAGCTAGATTTAACACCTTTCTAGTGGGTCCGGGTATGATTTTACATTCATTTAAATTATTGACGTATTGTTTTATTGATATTTTTTATCTGTTTGGCCCGAATCTTCCTTTATCGATTTTAAATCGTATGGTTGATTGTAGACTTGTTCTATATGTGACGGTATTTTAACGATAGTTATAGCTCTGATTCATCTGAATTATTGAGCCCTCTGCCGCTCATATCGGATTTCGTTTTTCGTTAACTCGTGCGCCGATTTTTCGATACTCGATCTTTCTAATATATTTAGCTCTGGACATAGCTATCCACCAGTTAATTTTATTGCTCATATTTTGTCGATTCTATTGAGTGATGAATAGCTTTTGTTTTATTTTAACATGTCTATTGAGCACTCTAATTCGATATGTGTATTTCCACATTCACTCGAATTATTTTCGCGGATATAGGGGTCATCTCCCTTGTCTAATGCCATGTGCGT
>OZ024753.1:46161796-46169296 GCA_964016885.1 Eledone cirrhosa
TCACGCATATATATATATATATACCTACATACATTGATACACACACATATATATATATATACAAATGTATATATATATATATATATATATATATATATATATATATATATATATATATATATATATATATACCTACATACATTGATACACACACACACATATATATATATACAAATGTATATATATATATTAGTAATATTCTAAGATAAGGTATTTTTTCCATCATTTAGTTTGACATTGATGTGGTAGCATGTGCTTTATTTTCCTTTTACGCTGCTATTAGCTACGTGGCTTTGGTGGGGTCTTATTGTTGCTGTTGTTGGTATTGTTGTTGTTGTTGTTGCTGTTTCAGTTTGTGGGATATGCTGTTATTGTTTTATATTTATGTTCGTATCACATGTATTTTCTTATCTTCTATGCAAGCATTTTCTCTGATGTAGAACTCTTACGATCAAGCATTTTTGAGCTCGTAGACATTACATATTTAAACGTGTATGAGCATTCTATTTACTTTAAAGTGTAGGACGTTGAATTGAGGGAAATATGATTGGTATTTCTAGCAGATAGTGTCACCTCATATATATTCTTTATTTTATTTTCAATTAGTTAGACGGGTACATTTTTATTACTAGTGTGTTCCACTGCAGTTAGATGGGTTTGGAGACATATAATGACATAATATATATTTAACAACATTATATATATATATATATATATATATATATATATATATATATATACATACACACACACAATCTATATCCACTCAAGAACAAAAAAAATACAGGACAAAATATGGTCTACTATTTATGAGTGAGAGATTCGTATACAAATGTTGCAAAGATAGAGATATTTTGCAAATGATTCAGGTAGCCTCTAGCAGGTAACTTATAAAGTTTGAACATCACCTAAATATCTTTTAAATCCCACCTTACGTTCTTGGATAGGTTAGTCAAATATAATGCTGAAAATGTGACTCTGACATGACTAAAGTGAATTTGATGATAGGTTTACACAATTAGGCTTTGTTTGGTGTAAACCAAATAATAAAAACCTTTATAAATGTTGGTAAATACATAGATAGTTTACTTTTTACAACATTCAATTTGTAATGTAAATAATAATATTTTGAAGAACGACACCCTCGTTATATATTCTCTAACCGAAACACACTTTGTAGCCTGTATGATAAACATAAATTTATTTGATTATAAAAACATGTGATGAACCCATATATATATATATAGCAATACTAGCCAACAATCATATAATTAACTGTCATTTGTTAGAGATGGAAGCTGCAGATAAAAGGATTTTCGTATTAAAGTATACAGTATATATGATGTGCCACAGGACTCTACAAACTGACATTTGTTGTCCATGTTAAAAGTTTTTTTTTATCCCCCTTCAACAAATCTCTAATACAGATTGCCACAATCATATCTGTTTACTACAATGATGTTTTGCTGAATATTTAAGTATGATTTCATAAACCATAAATTGTTTGTAATGTGTATTTATTGTGATGAATAATAACATACGTACTGAATATGACAATTTTTCAAAGGATTAGCTGTGGTTTATATAAATCTTATAATGTAACAAGATTTACGTATGGAAAACACGGAATGTCTCAAGGCTGAAATCATTAAGAATCCAGTGTTTTCGTACATGTTCTAACACATCGTTATCAATGCTATATCTGTTATCTATCTATCTATCTGTCTATCTATATATATATATAATATAAGATCAAAAGATGGTTAAAGGAGTTCCATATATTTTATTATGCGCATTTCAAAAACAAACATCATCAAGCAATAATATTTGTGTTTTCATCAGATAAAACAGGAGAACATGATATGAAGGCTAAAAAACACTTGTGGATAGTGCAGTTTTAAATCAACATATCATCAGTTTTAAATCAACATATGATATGTTTTAAATCAACATATCATCAGTTTTAAATCAACATATGATATGTTGATTTAAAACTGCACTATCCACAAGTGTTTTTTAGCCTTCATATCATGTTCGCCTGTTTTATCTGATGAAAACACAAATATTATTGCTTGATGATGTTTGTTTTTGAAATGCGCATAATAAAATATATGGAACTCCTTTAACCATCTTTTGATCTTATATTATGCATACTCCAGTCCCACAAACTGTAGAGTGCTTCTTATCCGATATCTGCATTGCTTTATTGTACTACAATAAAACTCACCTCCTACATATATATATATATATATATATATATAACGAAGGAAATGTGGTAAGGAACCAGGTGGACCATAACGCACCAAAGTACTCAATACTTGGGGTAGTAGAGTGGGTAATAGGAACCAGTAAGACCCCGACAGCTGAGCTCAAGCCGTTTCGACGGCTAATTCTGGACTCTGAGTCCAGAATTAGCCGTCGAAACGGCTTGAGCTCAGCTGTCGGGGTCTTACTGGTTCCTATATATATATATATATATATCATATTGTTAATATCAAATATTTTCTCTGTGAAATCAGTCTTGTGTTGATGTGTAAATAATGATCATTTAATGAGGTAAAAGTTTGGAAATATTAAGTGGGCGAACAGTCAACTAAATCAAACCTTACACTTTACTAGCCCGCCACTTTATCAGATCATAAAACTTTGGAAACCAGTTGTTTTTGCCTCCAATTCGGTCCCTCCACCGCTATATTTATGTGTAAAGAATTGTTTCTCGCAAAAGTACAAAAAAAGGAATTTCGAGTGGCCGTTTATTGAAATAATTCGTCCCTTCTGTTTGACACCTACTCCGTATAACTCTCCTGTAATAATTAGAGGCAAAATTCACACTACTTGGATTTTAAGGCGGAATGTAAAGATCCGGAAGAACTACCGCAAGATATTTTGTTCGACACACAAAAAAATAAATATAATGATTTACCCTGCAGGAAAGAATGACTGCTCATCATCAACAGGTACAGGATACCATTAACAGACAAATACATTTTAGTGAATATCTGGTTCTATGTCTAAAAAAGAAATATCCTATCTACCAAATATCTCGCCGTAAAAATGTAAAACTTTTAAATAATGAAATTATTTATTAAACTCTTCATTAATAAATTCAAATTAAAGTAAACAAAATAGGAGAAAACAGTAAAAATATTTTACTTAACTAAAAAAGAACAACTAGAAGTATTAAAATGAATTAAATCAAATAAAGATTTGAGGTATATGGTTTCTTCCGGGATGCGAAACCTTAACTTCAAACTAATATAAAATGACAATATATACTAAATATAGAAAGTTTCGTTTCCTTGATATTTTATTTTAATTATTTGAAATTTGCCTTATTATCTGTTAATTAACCAATAATTTGTTTACATTCTTCACTTTAATCTATTTCAAGTTATAAACTATTATAATAATGATACAAATTTAATCCTGTGAACTGAGAAGTATCTTCTCTATAACCTCTAGGTAAATACTTCATATTAATGAGGCCCTCCGTAGAAAGAAGTAGTTTACGATATAATCTTTAAAAAACTGTAACCTGCTTATTTATTTTTATTTATTTTTCTAAGGATTGGTGTTGATTTTAATCTAACGTAGTGTCAGAAGAAACTTGGTTTGATAATAAAATTAAATGAACAATTCAACCCGTAGGTTCCAGAAAAGAACTAACACTCATTACTTCGTTGCTTGATTACTGGAAAGCAAACAGCTAATCAGTGAAACTAATTGGAATGCAAATTTCCCGCCAGAGGTAAGAATTATAACCGAGAAGAGAACGCAAGTTTCTAATACAATATATTTATACCACGAAATACTATGCATATTATTAACATTTTTGGAAGCGTCTATTTCCTAATGGAAGCAAATGTAAAATATTCTTCAGACACTGCCGTTAGGGCACGTCAGGGGCGGGTTTATTAGGAAAGTGGTTAATTAGTTGGGGTCTTAATTGGCTTTTCGTCTTCTGCGTCATTCCCCAAAGGCCCAAGTTGTCATTTGGTGTTCCACATACCAAATAATTAAACGTGTAGTTATTGATTCAGTGATGGTATATCAGAGAACTTTGATGATATGGTATAACACTTTTGTGATTGTTATAAAGGACAAAGTCACGAGTGCTGTTATGCTCTGAGTTAGGTTAGATATAGTGTCCAGAATCTTGCTGGATCACCAGAGGTGGAAGGAACAAAGAAATAGAGAGTGGGATATATTTAATGGTGGAAGTGCAAATATTTAATCTCAAACGAAAGGTAAACCTGAAATGTTTGTATAATTTTATTACACACTTAATACGAAGAGAAGGCTCCGAATTGCTAGTCGTTACAACGTCTAATAGAATGATTTGCGGTATTTACTTCGGCTTTCTTCTATCTGACTTCATTTGAAGTCGATAAAAAAAGTACCCGTCAAGTACTGGGGTGAATTCTACCTCTATATTTCTTTCTCACTTCCATTCTCTCATTCTCTATCCTTCTCTGGAAGAAATCTGCTGTATTCAGACTTGGAGAAGAGATGGACTCAGGTTTTTAAAATGCCTAAAAAAACGCCGTATGTCAATATGGCGTCTCTGAGACTCCTTTGAGAGTTATGGCACCATGCAGGCAATACAAACAGAACACACACACACACACACACACACACACACACACACACACACACACACACACACACACACACACACACACACACACACACACACACCACTGTTGAATAATTGCACAATTTTTTTTTTAAAACATTTTGTTGGAGACTTGCAGAAATATATTTATTTCTTATTGAACAACAAATTATAAATATTTATGATATTGAAATATCAGAAGTGAGACGCTGCCTTTTGTGACATAGCATATAGAAAAAATATTATCCGACTGTAGCTACCCGATTTAGTGCACTATATCATGAAAAACATTTAATCAACATCTACCACTAGCCTGGTGCATATGACATCAGGAAAAATTAAGATAATATATTATGTTGGAAATTGATACAGAATTCCACTATACATGTAATATAATAATATATGCCATTAAAGTCACAGTGTTCAGTTACGTATACCCTACAGCCATATATATATATATATATAGAGAGAGAGAGAGATAGATAGATAGATAGATAGATAGATAGATATAGGAATACACACACATATATGTATACGTTTATATATATATATATATATATATATATAAACGTATACATATATATATATATGTTTATATATATATACATAAATATATTAATACAATTATTGTATATATATATATATCTGTGTGTGTGTGTGCGTGTGCGCGCGTTTGTGTGTGTGTGTGTGTGTGTGTGTGTGTGTGTGTGTGTGTGTGTGTGTGTGTATAGTGACATTCACTCTTTTCCCACTTTTAGCCAGCAGTAGAAGATATACACATTTGTACTAAAAACAATCAATAGAAAAGGCAAAAATAGAAATGCACACACACAATACACGCACACACAACATACACAAACACACTGAGAACCACACTCTCATACATACAAATATATACTTGAATACGTGCCTCTGTGTGTGTGTGTGTGATTGATAGATATCTTTATAAATAATTGTATCTCTTCCTCTCTTTTAAGTGTGCATTTTTCTGTATATTATTATGTGGCCGTCTTTTTCAGAATGCGTACCTATATATTGTGTATTTGCTTGCGTATGAGTATGTGTTTGCGGATGTGCATGTTTGTGTATGTGTATATGTGTATATTCGTGTATGTATGTGTGTATATTCGTGTATGTGTGTGTGTATGTGTATGTTTGTGTATGTGTTCGCGTGAATGTTCGTGTATGTATGTGTGTATATTCGTGTATGCGTGTATTTATATCTGTGCATGTATCTGTGTGTGTACGTATGAATGTTCCCGTATGTGTATGTGTATATGTGCATGTTTGTGGATGTGTGTGTATTCATGTTTATGTCTATGCACCTATATGTCTATGTATGTGTGAATGTTTGTGTGTATGTATATATGTGTTTCACATTCTCATCATGGTAACCTCATTAAATATGGCAACATACCGTTTATTAGATTGATCTTTACAGACAAATATTAATTGTAATAATATAATTGTCTGTGATAAAAAAATACTTCCACCATTGTCAGCATTTCCCACAGACTTGTTACCGCTGTTGTTGCTGTTGTTGTAGCTGTTGTTATATTTGTTTTTTGTGTTTGTTGGTTTCCGAGTTGTTTATTTTTGTCTGCTACTTGTAGCTTCTATACAGGAAAACATAGATATATATATATATATATATATATATAGATATATATATATATATATATATATATATATATATATATATATATATATATATATATATATATATATATATATATATATATATATATATATATATATATATATATATATATATATATATATATATTAACAAATGGAAACTATATTTATAAAACCATATTTATTTTATTATACATATTTCAAGGGCCACCAAGGTAAATTATGGTGCGCTTTCATCAGATAAAATACAATACCGATTAGTTTTATAAATATATATATATATTATATTATATTATATATTATAGTAGATTGGCAGTATCGGTAGAGAGTCGGACACCATGCTTTGAAGCATAGAGTTACGTCCCTTTATGACCTGAGTTCAAATACCGCCGAGGTTAACTTTGCCTTTCATCCTTACGGGGTCGATAAAATAAAGTACCAGTAATGTACTGGGTAATTGCTGGCCTTGTGCCTAAAATAGAAACAATTATATTATATTATATTATATATATAACAGCCTCCAGAAGATGTGGTGTTATGGAGGCATATTTCGATGTCGAATCACAAGAATTTAGTGTTGGGCTTGTCGTTTAGACTTTGGTCTTTTGGTCCAGAAGTTGAACCTTGCTTCATATTTTATTTCCAGTATGATCCCATCCAGGGCTTTTTTACTGGTCCTCCGCGTGTCGGATATCGTCGGGTTGATGTGCCGGGTAGTGGGTTTTCTATGGAAGTCTTATTTCTGGCCATGGATGTGAAGTGCTGTTCCCGTGGGTTCAAAGGTTCAGTCCTGGATATTGAGGTTTGAAGTGATGGTGCGTCCCTGATCGTTATTTTTTGCGGGGATTATACGTGGATTGGACTTTCCTTGAATGGATTCCGGGCTGTATTTAATCGGTGTGTGAGTATCTATCCTGGTTGAGAAAGCATAGGTTGCTGGTTTTGTCGGAGTACACGAGGACGTCGTCGTTGCTTCGATAATTCCTTATCTTGTTGTTAGAATCGATTAGAATGTTTGAATTCAACTCCTTTAATCAGGATGAAATGATCGGCCTCAAATGGGGTTGGGTTGTCGTGTGCTCTAAGATTTAAAACCATATAACGAAAATGACAGAGAGAGATTGGGAGAAAGGCGGTGGGGGTAAGGAAATGGTACAGAAGAGGGATAAAAAGAGATTTATAGAATGACAGACGTCAGTAGTATGTAGATCGCATGCTGCGGTAGCTTCTAGTTTTTTCCTGTCTAA
>OZ024753.1:46189296-46209296 GCA_964016885.1 Eledone cirrhosa
GGGGAATATTAACTGATCGGTTCTTCTTGCAACTGTTGTATCATCGATTGATTGCCAGACAATATGATCGATATTTTGTACAGATGGATGGATAGATAAGAAAAGTCAACAAGGAAAAACATCACGTTTGACAAGAAGTTAGGAAGAGACTCTTAACGTTTCGGTTGTTAGTCCTTCATTGGATAATAGAATGAGATGTAGAATATGAAATAGAAACACAAACGTTATTAAGAAAGGAACAGAAAGAGAAAAAAATGTTGTAAGGAGGAAAAGGAAATGTGTAAGAAGTCAGTAAGTTTGGAAATATATATGTATACACATATGAACATACATATATACATACATATGTATATTGCGCACATACAAACACAGATATTTATATCTAAATATATATATGTGTGTGTATATGTATGTGTGTGTATATGTATGTGTGGGTGATTGCTTGTATGTGAGTGTGTGTCTATTTACATACATAAATCTATCACAGTTTCTATACTACATCTAAATCAATTCAAGTAACGTTCCGTTCACGTATCACATATCATGACCCTGATATTTTTTGAGCAATTTTATTAGCATAGATCTCTTTATCTATCACTCACAACTAATATAGCTGACTGTATTTGTTAAGCTATTACACAGTCCGTTTACTCTTTTATCTACTACGACCACCTATTTATACGTCTATTTATTTTCAAATCACATACAGACCAAGTGTGTTAATTGAATTTACCTTTAAGATGATGGCAGCAATCTCTCCACCATCAAATATATCAATGACAATATTAATTTCTAATATAAATCATAGAGCCATGATTTTATTTTCTGTCTCTATGATTGTGTATGTTCTATTATCATCATCATCATCATCATCATTATTATTGTTATTATTATTATTATTACCATTTATCAGAAGTATTCCCGTCGAGGGAATACTTCTGATAAATCGTATTCTCGACATAATTGCCTCTTTTTTGTTTTGTTTTAAAGAGAAAAGGCGTCATTTTCTCAACATTAACGTATATATTACAATACATAGAAATATGTTGAATGCTTCTCTCTATTCGATTTAGTCGTCGTTATCTCATGGAATTTTCTGTAATTTTTCATAAAGACATCTTAATTATTACACAGCTGTTTATGAATGGAACAGAAGAAGATAAAGAAACTACAAGGATTAAATTTGATAAAAAAAAAAACCGTGTTGGTATTTTCTTTCACCAATATCACTAAGCAAGGGGTGATAAACATGGATGGGCTATAAGAAAACTAAATAATTGATCGGTCATTGGTCTCTATATTAGTATTGCATTATGAAATTCAATGACATTGATGTATATCTCGTTAAAGAAACGAAATGTTATGACTGTGTGTGTGTGTGTGTGTGTGTGTATATATATATATATATATATATATATATATATATATGCACCTCCACCACACACCCACATATTTCAATGGAAATTTGCTTATGAATGATAATATCAAGAAAAACATTTACAATGTAATAAGCACCAGTCATCTTTTTCTGACCTTTCAGCGGAGAGTATCAATGGAAAGACCATGTGGGAAATAGTTTCATTCGTCCCACTTGATGAACGGATTCACTGGTTTTCTTTTTGTCTTTTTGTTTATTTTTTTATTTTATTCCACCAATGAAATCACGAACCTAGACTCAGTAATGCCTGTGTATATTTTCGCAATGCAATCGACATATATCAATTATAAAGAAATCCCGAATGAACCACTGGAAATATTTGGCAAGGATATTTTCAAATGATGATTTCTAACCCGCCAATAAATATGACAGGAATCAATACGAAAATAAAGTTAGGATGGGAAAGATTGCATGAATCAACTCTTAGTATTTCTGGGGGTTTTTTTTTAGTTTATATTCTTGCACTGTCTGGAGAATTTCAGAAAAGGATGAATTTGGAAATCCATGATTTCTAACGCTAAATCCCTTGTGAACTCTGCATGAAAATATGGCTGAAAATGTCAAGAAATATGACAAATGGGATAATATTGGTTGGGTATAAATTGAACAGGTTTGGAAACTTCAAATTACAAGTGTTCACAAAATATTAGATTAAGACACATGTAGACATACGTATAGAACAACATATGTTCAAAAACACACATGAACACACTTACACATATACCCACACTTACACACATATACACTCATACACAAACAGATGTATATATATATGCGTACACACGTTATATAACAGATATATAACAACAGGTGTGATTTGGAATCCCATAGATGATGGTATGCAGTTATTTCCTTCTTTATGGGTTGATATGCCCAACTTTTCGACTAGATTTCATAGTCAAAATCCTGGGTTGAAACAGTTAACTATAAGCTGACATATCTTCGAAAATCCAGAATTCACTCAACGCTCCCTACAAACATATTTGTATATATATATATATATATATATATATATATATATATATATATATATATATATATATATATATATATATATATACATATATATACAAAGATTTTGGCCCTCTTGTAAACGCGCACATCACAGCTATACGTTTATATAATACATAAACGAATTCACAAATGCCCATACACACACATCCATTTACAATATACGTTATATACACATACTAATATCTAAAATGGTATACAAGAGAAGAATGGCGACTGGCAATAGTCCAGGTAATGTCTAAGTTAATAGTAATAAGAACATTTGATTAATGATCGCTGTAAATGTAGTTGATTTCTATTGCTTATTGAGGCAAAGAGAAACATATCCGGGAGTTTGTGAGGTTTGTGTCTAATGTTGTTTCGAAACAGAGGAGGGAGCCCAGAGAGTGTCAGGGTGGTGGGAAGTATTTGTCAAAAGGAATTTTGAATTTGTATCTGGATTTCTTTAAACGCTTCCTACAGTTTCAGAATAATGTTAAACAAAAATTGTCTAAACTAGTAGTGACGTGAGTTGACGTGAGTTGGCGTGAGTTGACGCGAGTTGACGTGAGGTGGCATAAGGTGAGGTGAAGTGGAGTGAGGTGGCGGTTTTTGTTGTTGAAATTGCATTATGGTTTGATAAGTTTTTGCTGTTGATGACACAAGCTGTCTTGATATTTGAGAAATTCAGGAAATGAATGTAAAATAATAGAAAATGAAATGTTTAAGAGGTTACTGTTGTTATTTTAGTTTATATTTTATAATTTGATATATACATATACATATGTATATATATACATATACTGACATTAACAGTTATGCACGCGTCTATGCAAACCCATGTGTATGCATATATATATATATATATATATATATATATTTATTTATTCACACAAATATTCCGCAGTATTTTAAACGATATAAATAGAGAGGTACAAAGGAGATAGTGTTGACACTCTGTACATCATAATCCTCTTAATCCACCATGGTTCATGTGAAAACATTAACCAAATTAAACCTAACTACACAATGTCCTTTATAGTGAACATTCACTGATTTCCATACGTAGTTTCAATCCTATAATATTATGCATGGATAATCATAACCTCATTGATTGTCTCCCTTGAGAATCCAATTACTTTTAGACAATATTTTTGGCAAACTTCTATAACGTTGCTCGGATACAAAGCAAGCATTAACAAAGGGTGTGTCCCTTTGACAATAATAGCCCACTCTATATTATATGAATGTATGTTTGTGCATAGATAGATATATATATATAGTAATAATAAATACAACAAAAATCCAAAGACTTATAAGTATGTATGTATACATACATATATACATACATACATACATATGTATGTATGTATATATATATATATATATATATATATATATATATATATATTACCGCAGACTCCTTGTGATTTCTGCTGTTATCATTTAGACATGTGAACTGGCCGAGGAGATTTATGATAAAAAATGTTCAAACTGTGACCATCATGTCTTCTTTCTGCTATACTCTATCCCGGATTCCAGTATCGAATATAGTCATTTCTTTTTTCAACATGATATACTATGATTGAACCGAGATTTGGCTGTTATTTCTACCAGCCAACGACCATGTCATGACTCTCACATTTGATTCTGTTTATTGGCAGTTATTTGATGTGTCACGTTGTGATTTAGATTCTATTGTTGATGTTGGTTATAGCTAGATCGATAAACTTGCTGCACATCTCCCGAAGCCAACTGACTGATATTTTAGCTCCAAAGTGAAAGAGACCCCATCCTTCCGGAGCTTTTAGTCATCATTTATGACTACTTATCGCAGTAATCATTCACTCATTAGAGCACGTGACCGGAAGACTGTAATAATTTCAGTACGTGGTGGCAGGTATTGAAGCAAGAGCGAAAGTGATTCCAGGTGTGAGTAGGTTATGGAAAGGACAAGGGGTGATAATCAATTATTTGCGGTCTTCCCGTAAAATAACTGATGGAAGCGATTAATTTAAAATGTTTCATACAATGTCATGATATTCTTAGCACTCGCCTGAGAAAGGAAAGACAAGGACATAGAAACTGTATTTGTCAACTAAGCAGAAACTAAACTAGTGTAAGTTTATACTTTAAGTTACGGTTTAAAATTCGTTGCTACATATAAAACATCTTCACTGCATTATTACTCTCTGCAGTGGTTTCTAAAATTTAAAATAAGGTGAGAAGAGTATTATGAATATAATTGTTTCCACTTCTGGCACAAGGCCAGCAATTATCCAGTGCATTACTGGTACTTTATTTTATCGACCCCGTAAGGATGAAAGGCCTCGGCGGGATTTGAACTCAGAATGGCAAGGGCCGACTCAAAATATTATGAATATAATAAACACACAGAGACATATATATATATATATATATATATATATATATATATATATATATATATATATAAAGAATAATTCTGGTTATTCTATTCGTTTTAAATATGATCTTTGACATTATAGAACTACTGTGATTGGAAATTAACTGATTGGATTAAACTCTGAACTGTCTTTTACCTATCTTCCTGTCGACTATAAAATCACATTCGAGCTTTGAATTGTTATTTGCCTCATACAGTTGTCTAAACTATTATATATATATATATATATACTGTCTATATTAGATGTCATTGAAATATATGTTTTCATGAAACGTATCTTGTCTATCATATATAGTAACATTATAGTGATATCAAGAAGGAAGATATGTAGCTTATTTTAAATATACATCATCTCCAATTATAGAGTTTTATTTCGTAGTTTGCTGTTTGTTTCTCCTTTTCGTTTGTCATTTTATCTCAGTGATATTTTTTTTTTTTTTTATATTTATATTTTTGCTGCGTTCTTTCCTTTTGGCAACTGACTTGATCTAAGATCATTTGTTGTAACCGAAATAATGACATCTTAGCCACTTTTTGACACAATACTACCACGAAACAATATGAATTCACTCCAGCATGTGTGTATTTATAATGGCTGACATGACCTTTTCACGATCAAATTGATTTGGTTAACTGATGTTTTTTGTATCGTTTTTTGTTCTTCTTCTCACAATAAATTCATTCCAATAAAGACCAACAGTGACGAGGAGAAGAGAGATCATTGAAATATCAGTGGTGTTCGACTTCTTCATTTGGAAACGATTCAACATTTTAGAAATCTGCCCATTGGTAGTGATAAATCTACCATCAATAATAATACCGACAACAGCGTTTTGATAATGATGTTAATAATATTAAAAATAATGATAGTAGCCTGGAGAGTGGTGATAATATGGACAACAACAACAACAGACAACAACAATAACAAGAGAGAGGCAACTGTAGGAACATTGATGACTGATGACATAAACAGAAAAAAATTGTATTAATAATGGGAAGACAAATAACAATAGAAACAATATGGTAACACATAGCGTTGGGTGGAAAGGAAGGCATTGGACCTTATGGGGGACATGCTGCTGTGTGACAGCAAGAAGTTCTTAATATTGCATGTGAAAACATTTGGGAGGGAAAGAAATGAGAGTAATGGGCAATAAAGCAAATATGTTTGCATGCATCTCCATCAAAAACTGGCGAAGATAGTCTAATGGATATTTTACTTTATAGAAGATATTCAAAGAATGTAGATAGATACAATCCCAACCCTTGCAGTTCTTTGTTGGTACGAAGAGCATAAAACGAATTGGTCTATCCAAACAGGGGACCACAGAGGCATTAACGACCAGCGCTTCCTTCTTGAAAAAACACTGAGATGCCCACGTATTGCTTTGCTCTAGCAATATACTAGAAGAAGAAGAAGAAGAAGAAGAAGAAGAAGAAGAAGAAGAAGAAGAAGAAGAAGAAGAAGAAGAAGAAGAAGAAGAAGAAGAAGAAGAAGAAGAAGAAGAAGAAGAAGAAGAAGAAGAAGAAGAAGAAGAAGAAGAAGAAGAAGAAGAAGAATTTAGCTAGGTGTAAAGTGATAAGAAGAATCGTGTTTTACGGTTCAATGAACATTTTCTGATGTTATAGCCTAACAATGTAACTTTATGTACAAAGTTAAATAACATTATCACAATAAAATTGTTCTGGCCATTGACACAGAAAGATACATTGGCAATTCAAAATGGTGACCTTCCTGCGAGAGGTTTTTGAGAACATTCCTGCTTTCCATTGGGCACAAAAGTTAAATCTTCACCGGAAACATTTGCACTTGGATGTACCGCTCTGAGTTCCTTTCTTTTACAAAGTAACTGAAAGAGTTAATCCAATTATTTCCATAGTTTAAACTCGAGAAATGTACATGTACTCGTATTGTTCTCTCAAGTATATCACAGTGGTAAGATATTCCACGTGGAACTTCATTGCATTATAGGAATTTGAAATATTATTTTGCTGTCGATGATATAAATTATCTGAATATAAAAACGGAACATATCATAAAAATATATTCGTTATTGGTAAGTCTATATTTCTATGTGATAATAACACATTCTTTTCTTTAGGAGAGTTACACGAACAATGTTCTTGGCAGCTCAGTACTTATTGTAATGTAAACCTATCAGAAATACATAACGGTTCATAGAAGAAATATATTATTAGAAGTATTGGTTTCCAAGACTAGGAATACATGATTCGGCTATGACTGTGTTGAAGAGAATAGAATAAGGTTTCCTTCAATCAGAAATTACAATGTAGTGAAGCAACGTACTGGGTTCATACTTCTTATTGATAGATGCCGATGATTTGATCAGAGGTAAACACTGTATTTAAGGTCGAGTGACGCAACTTTGGGTTATTAGCGGCCTTTAGACTCACCTGATCAATGAAACAATTGTTAATATCTGAAATAAAACCCTTTTTAAACAGCTGACCATGTTATTCTTCAATCTTTCACTGTATATATATATATATATCACCAACATTTTAATCCTCGCTGTGTACAACAGCCAAGTCCTCAAAGTCAAGAGCTCTTTCCGTTGCACCTCCTCCAGTTTTGTCTACCGGATCCACTGCACTTTAACGATTTTTGGCCTCATGGCTAACACCAAACTCTTGGATTCGTCCCCTGTGAGAGAGCAACATCTTATTTCATCTCTCCAAACCTGGAGTAGAAAAGGCCTTAACGCCCCACCCTTTTCCTCTAGGCCGTCTTTTCCCATCACCCACTTTCCACCTACTCTCACATCACTACCACTTCACCAACACATCCACTCACTATATATATATATATATATATATATATATTACATAAGAAGTCAAAAATCTCTTTTAATGAATATTATATGAAAATCGATATGATTGTTTTTATAGGTTCACTTAATGAATAATTCCATTTAATCTTGTAATTACTGCTCTATTTATATTTGAGACATCTAATCCTCTCACTGAATCAGTTTAATCAACTTGTTGCTAATATTTTCACCGAGACCTCACAAAGATATACTTGCCTTGCATCCATGTACGATCGATAAATTATGAATCAAAATCCTTCTGTCGTTTCTATACAATTTCTACAAGGGAAAATATCTACAATCATTGATTCACCAATACACCATTTCCTTTCTCTTTGCTGTTATTACTTGTGACTTCTTTCATCTAGTTCCGGTCCAGCTGAAATAGCAAGCTGTGTGATCGCGCAGCACTCATAGCACTCGGACACGTGACAATGCAAAGAGCTCAATATGGAGGTAGGTCGAGTTTTTTGTTAAAACCCGATAACGTATTCAGTTCTTTTCCTCCTTTCATTTATGTAAAGTTGTTGGTGATGATAATGGTTATTGGTGCTCATGCTGTTATACCTGTTGCTGTTTAGATCTTGGACAAATCTTTTCAATAAGAAATATGAAAGCCGATTTTCCAGGCGTGGCCATCCTTCTTTATATGGATATATCTTCACCATAGAAGATTCTATTCGGAGCATAGCTTCTTTAACCCTAGCGCAATATAGTTCTCGTCCCATAATTTCCGTGCGTAGTTGATCAATTCCTCTGGATTTTAATGCCACACCCTAGCAGACATCTACAGCTAGCGAACTACATACACAGTGCCTCCACGACCCTGAAATAAAGGGAACGTGATGATGCAATCATTAGTATATTCCCTAGTCACTAGTATATTCCCTGTTCACATGAAATGCGGAATTCGAACCGAGAAAATAAGAAACAAGAAGAGATATCACAATATACAGTCTTCTTATTTCATTAACAAATCTCTACACGGATCGTTTATTAACGTCGAAATGGCGATGAAGATAATCTCAGTAAGATTTGAACTCGGCAAAGGTCCTTAAGAAATATCGATGCTTCACCAAGATATCCAGTGTGTTATAACATCTAATGTGAATATTTATTCACTGCCTTATATGGATATATACGCTTGAATTAGCTAACACGTTTTCTCCCCTTTTTAAAGAAATTCGGATGTTATTTCTAGCAAATGTAACTTGTTCTTTCATATAGAACAACTTTGAATGAAACGCTGGGTTTTTTATTTCTCATGTGATATATTAGTTATTTCATTGTCTCGAGTTCAAAGCAGCCTAATGTTTGATATCCCCCCCCCCCTCCATCATCACAGCCGCTATCATATCAACGCTGTGGATCAATAACAACAGTGCATGTCATAATAATTGACTGGTGTCAGTTCGATCGATTAAGCAGCTAACTTCTGTAGTCAGCAATGAACCTTCAAATAGCAAATCTATTTGCTCTGGTGTTATTATTGCTGTTGTGATTGTTGCAGTCATATCAATTGTAGTAGTATTAGCAATGATATCGCAGCATTATCAATATAAAGTGATATATACAGAAGGAAAAAAAACAATATTGGTTGGGCATGTTACTAAGGATGTGATTTTCACTTGAATAAGATACCTAATTGAAAGCAGGTTTGTTTTATCTTTCATAATGTTACAACATACACGTAGGTGTGTGTGTACGATGATTGTGTATATATATATATATATATATACGGGGACACAAAATCCACGCACCACCCTAATCGCGAGAAAAGTCGTTTATATGAGAGAGACGATAATCTTTCATTTTATTTACACAACATTTAATACCACAATATTATTTTACTAGAGCGCGACGTTTACGCCACCCTGTATATATATATATATATATATATATATATATATATATATATATATATATATATATATACATGTATATGTGTGTCTGTGTGTGTGTGTGTGTGTGTGTGTGTGTGTGTGTGTGTGTGTGTGTGTGTGTGTGTGTCTGTGTGTGTGTGTGCATACGTATATCAATATGTAGGGAGAGAGAGAGAGGGGGATGGTCTCTGCCAAGTTCAAAATGTTCGAGAAACGCGCCGCGCCATACCTACGACTCCTCCGGGTGTTACCGTTTCATACAAATATATATATATATATATATATATATATATATACACACACAGAGACGGCGGAAATAGACTGGAAACTTCTAATAGATACATAGTTCGACATGTCTCCACTTCTATCTCTCTCTCTCTCTCTCTCTCTCTCTCTCCCTCTCTCTCTCTCTCTCTCTCTCTCCCCTTCTCTCTCACTCTCTCACTCTCTCTCCATATTCTTTTTTCTCTTTCTCTCTCTTTCATAGATAGATACATACGCTGATATATATAGTTAGGTAGACAGACAAATATTTACACTATACTTTATTGAGTTAATAAGAGAAGTAATTTATATTCTGTAAAATTCTCCCTGGAATAGAAATGACAGTTTAAAGAGGCGACATGTACATAGCACAGGAATATTCCAGATTGCTAGCCACAGGAAACTAACAGTATATTTCACAACACATCGTGTATTATTTGTAGATAGGAGAAACTGTGATTCACAAAGGGGTTGTCTTTGTTATGTGTATATTTTATTTTCTGTGTTCGATAGAGTGCGAAGCTCGGAGATCAGAGAGTCGCTCCATCCTTCATGAAAGTAATGCTGGTCCATTCGAGATCCCGGCTTCAAATACGTTGTTTAAACATTGTCCTGTAGTATTTCAAAAGGTGGAGAACCAGAAGAAATAACAGTCGTAGACAGAGACGTTAAAGTAAACATAAGCATGAGGACAGAAGAATGAATTAAATTAACTGACTGAATTAACATTCCAAGGTCAAAAACAGATAGATCAAACAATTTATGATGAAGAACGTAAAGCTCGTTAGACTAATGCTGACAAGAAACATGAAGGAGTGTTTGTGTCTTTAAAGCAACAACCATGGAATAAAAAAAACAACAACTGGAAGCCTTAATATATCAGTACTTTGAGTTACATGTTTAATGATGTTTATTAAAGTGGCGTCTACGATAGAGTCGTTCCTTCATATCAGTTGTGAGAAAAAATATATAAGATAAATTATTAGAGTCTCCACCCTATGATGTTAACACGCATACAGGCTCAGATATGCACACACACCTGAGTAAACATTCATATATACAGATCTAGTTAAGTTTAATAAACAATACACATTATTCAGTATATTTTTCGAGGCATATCTATATTCTATTCCACTCCCATGGCTAATATTTTCAGCTAGGATAACTTTTACGTTGCTATTGTTTTTTTTAACAATCCAAATAATAACAGGATTCGAAAACCTGGAATCGTGAGTCTCTCAATCATTTCAAAATGTCTTTATTAAAATATTTCTATGTAACTGGAGGTGGTAATATTTCAGCATCGTTTCCCCTGACAGTCCTCGCTCACCCTCTCATTCCATCACACACATTTATATATATGTGTGTGTGTGTGTGTGTGTGTGTGTGTGTGTGTGTGTGTGTGTGTGTGTGTGTGTGTGTGTGTGTGTGTGTGTGTGTTTATATATGTATATAATATAACACAAGCATGGAAATATGGACGTAAGAAGGTTGATGATGATATATGCGTAGATGGACGCCTTTATTCTGAACCACGTTGTGTTAATGTTATTGCCAATGTATATATATATATGTGTATGTGCGTGTGTGTGTGTGTGTGTATCTATCTATGTACGTATGCCTTTATGTAACTCCATATGTATATATCCAATTATACATACATGTGTGTGTCCTCGTATATAAGTATATATAGCATATTGCCCGTAATGTACATTAGGAATATTCTGAAGATAATTATATTCACATGTCTGCAGAAATGGTGAAAGTTCAATAGTTGCAACCTCATCCTATATTCAACTCGCAAATGAAGAATTTTTTTTCCAGTTTCGTCTAAAACATGTGCAGCTGTTGCTTGCTTTTCTTATTAATGACATACTGGCCTTCATACTAATGTTCCAGCCATTCACACATACAACACCATCTGATTCTCATTTTAGTCAGAGAAAAAGCCAAATGCTAAAAAGCACCAAAGATTTATTTAGCAAAACACTGACACTGGTGGTCAATCTATCGTAGTGTTGTTGTTCTTGTTGTTGCTAGTCTGCTGTTGCTGTTGTTGCTGTTATAGTTGTTGTGGTTGTTGTTGTTTAGTCTTTAGTAACTTCTGATCGAAAGCCTTCAGTCCGTGACTATGCCTACTGTTTTGTTGGTACCATTTGCATCCACCTATATATATATATATATATATATATATATATATACGCACAAACAACCACACACACACATATATATATATATATATATATATATATATATATATATATACACACACATACTTACAAACCATACACACACACATACATTTATATATATGCATATATATATATATGCATATATATATATATATATATATATATATATATATATACACGCATGTGTGTGTGGGTTCTTTTCTTTCTTTTTGTGTAGGTGGTGTGAATGTTAGCAAGTGTGTGACTATAAAAATCTTTCTAGGATTACATCATTTACTATGTCCTCCATACAGCGTGATTTGGGAGAAATTTGTCTTCAGTATCCAGCATGTTCTTACATCATATAGATCGATATTACATTATTGAGGTTCTATATAGTAGCACACATAATAATCAGCACACATATTCACACAAAAATAATAAGCAATTACATTCTTGTCTACATAAAAACTTTGTTTTGAAATTTGGTGAGATTTCCAATTTTAATGGAATATTAACAATTATCTATATTATGATTATTAATATCATTCTCATTTCTATTTTTGCCATTATTAATATATATATAAGTGGTTTGGCAGTAATCGTTAGAGCGTCGGATGACATACTTTATGGCATAGAGTCACGGCCCTTTACATCATACGTTCAAATCCCGCTGATGTTAAATTTGCATTTCATCCTCACGAATTCAATAAAATAAACCACCAGTAATACACTGGGGTCGATTTAATCAACTTTACCCTTCACAAAACTTGTTGGCCTTGTGCCTAAATCAGAAACCATTATTATTTATAGTTATTACGATTAATATTAAATCTATATTATTAATATTAGTAATAGGGATGTGTTTGTGTGGTTGTTATTGTTAAGGTCTGACTGTGTGTTGCAGACGTGTTATGTGTTCCTCTATGAATATATAAACCTATTGATATGTGTATGTGTAAAGAAAAGCATACAAACACACGCATATATATATATATATATATATATATATACATAGAGAGAGAACACGGGGAGAAATAGATAGATAGATAGATAGATAGATAGATAGATAGATAGATAGATAGATAGATAGATAGATAGATAGATAAGAAGGTGTTGCATGACAGATCGTATCAAAGTTCCATCCTCCATGTGACGCCATCATTAGTAATATTGTTTTTAGTCTCAGGTGTTTTCATATAATCTTATTGTTATAGTAAATCGAGAAGGATATTAGTAAGAGGGGAAATAAAACACACACTACTAACACGTATGTGTCTAGAAATAACAACCGTGAAAATAAGACTATATGAGCTACAAATTATATATATATATATATATATATATATATATATATATATATATATATACACACACACACAAATATATATATATACATACATACAAATATATATATATATATATATACGTATAGATATGTGTATATATGTGAATTTAAAGAAGAAAATTAAGTTGGTAAAGGAGGAATTGTTAATAGTTATTCGTCAGAAGAGAAGTAGGTGACGAGATGTGATAAAAATCTCAGGAAATTAACTATTTGAGGAATTGCGAATACAGGATGATTGAAAGACAAGGAAAGGACGAATGAAGAGAGAAAAAAATAAACGAAAGGAAAGTTGGAATGAAATAAAGAAAGTAAGATAAAACATAGAAGAGCATAAAGTAGAATGAAATAAAAGAGTCTTCATGAGGTGCTATTAGTACTGGTGAAAACGTTTATGATAAGTGGTAAAAAAAATAGACTTGAGGGAATTTAACGTTAAATGAATCAAGACAAGCTGCCGACTAGAGGTAAACTTTAGAAAATTGATCAATAAAAATTGATAAATGGAATACTTCCATCGCATTTATTACTGTATATAAACACACTCTCACACACACATATACTGATATATATATGTGTGTGTGTGTGTATACGTATACGTGTATAAATGTATCTTTATATATATATATATATATGGGTGTGAGTGTGTATATGTATATATATATATATATATATATATATATATATATATATATATATATAAGGGTATATGTATGCATGTATCTATATATATATATATATAAAGAGAGAAAGAGATTCAAATATATATATATATGGGTGTGTGTGTGTGTGAGTGTGTATATGTATATATGTATATATATATATATATATATATATATATATATATATATATATATATATATATATATATATATATATATATATAGATATATAAGGGTATATGTATACATGTATCTATATATATATAAAGAGAGAGAGATTCATATATATATATATATATATGTGTGTGTGTGTGTACGTGTGTTTACACACACGTACACACAAACACATATTACAGAGAAACGGCAATAAAGTTATTATTTTTTACGCTGCCATTTAACATTCGTTTTTCTATTCGTTTCTTTATATTTATTATATTTATTTCTCCCCAATACTCCCCCGACTTCCCTCCGATAGTATCATTCGTTATTCTTATTTATTCTCTTATTTTTACTTCTTTAGAAAAAATGTATTCCTGCCGCCGTTTATAGTTTGATGTGTTTATTTTATAATGATATTTGTTATCACCATAAGGAATATATGACGGCCATTGATTTTGGCTCAAAACTTTGCAGGAAGACACCAACAGCTTTTGTTGTTTTCTATTTTAAAAACAGTAACAATTCACTTGGACGTAAGACCCATTTTGTTTTTTTCTTTCTATTCCTCACTATTTCCCATCCACTCTCTGCTTATCTATCAATCTAACTAACCACATCTATATATCTATCTATATATATATCTATCTATATATATATCTATATATATATATATATATACACACTGTATTTAAGGTCGAGTGACGCAATTTCGAGTGATTAGCGACCTTTAGACTCACCTGATCAATGAAACAATTGTTAATACTGTAAATAAAATCCTTTTTGTATGATGTTATTCTTCACTCTTTCACTATATATATACATATATATATTGAAACAGAAAACTGTCAAAAGAGCCACATGCGAGAACTGAGCCAGGCATATGCCGGTCTGCTGCAGTACCATTACACCAACATACACCTGGCCTATTCCCTATATCTTTTTAGAACCCTTACCGAGTCATCGCTCTAATTAAAAAAAATTGTAATTATTTTTCGCCTGTTGAAAACTCTCGACAACGTAGGTTAGATATAAAATAGTTGAATAAATCGGGTAACGAGACTCTGGGGGTGGTTTTTACCTGAGAGGAGATGATAATATACACCTGCTTCGTAAACGACTAAATTGTGTTTTCTATATTCCTAGCCAACGGATAAGTCTTCGTAAAACGATGTAGGGTGTGGCCAGGGATAGATGACTAATTCTATCACACCCACCCTGCTTCTATATATCGTAGTGGACTAAAGTAAAGTACTTATTGAGACGAACACCGATAGATTTTAACATGTTTTACACCTGTATAGAATGAGACGGCATGTTACATACAGAACTGAATTAACTTGTGACCTCTCAAAGTTCATTTGCACACAGTTCATACATTGAGAGAGGGGGGGGGGGGGAGAGGGGAGAGAGAGAGAGAAGAGAGAGAGAGAGGGAGAGACTCCATATCAAACACAATTTCTTTGCTTTCACAATTTTTGTGTTACATTTTTCTTCTTTTTCCTATGGTCTGTTTCCCATTTTATAAAATGGAAATATATTCCTGTAATACACGGCAAAGGTGTGATGGGAAATTCGAGTAGGGAAAAGAATGAAGAAAAAAATAGCCCAATGCCTTTTAACATACGTAAACCTCAGCTGGGAAACACAGCTTTCTTACAGATTCTAAAGAATTTATTTAATTCGTTCTCCAGAAGGTGCCAGAATTTCGAAAGACCTACAATTTTTTTCTTCCTTTCTCCCACACAGACATCTTCATATCAACGTTTCACTTTTTCTCTTATTATTTCTCTGTCTGTCTTTTATTTTCGTTTCGTGTTCGCAACACGAAGAGAAAATATATTTAAAGAAAATAATGCAAGTAAAGATAATGAAAATAAAACCAGTTCTGAATCTATTTTAACCAAACCAAATTCCTAAACTTATCGCCTATTTTTCTTATTTTTATTCTCTTTTTTTTCTAAAAATTCTTTCACCTTCCTGATCCTATTACAATCTAATTCTTCTTTCGCGCTACTATCTCACCTCTTATCTATTATATTCAAAACCGTCATCTTCTAATGTGTTTTCCCTCCGTTCTTCTTATGGTCTTCTACAATAGAGTGCTACCAACAAATGTCTCTAAGTAGATCCGAGTTCAAATTATATCTTTGTTACTTTAGCTGCTCAGCTATTGTGGTTTCTAATTTAGATTTTATAGTGTTATGAACAGTATTACAGCAGGCGGGTATGTCACAACACTTGTGTAGCTTTATAGTTCTCCATAGAATTATGTTCAATGGGAGAGCAGAAGAGGAAGCAGTGGGTTTAGAAAGAAGAAGAGTAAGAGTGAAAGAAAGAAGTAATAGAAGTTAGGACGAGAGAGAAAGAAATACGAAACATTTGTATTTAGAAAAAACAAGAAAATTAGTGAGGGTGGGGGATAAAATACCAAACAAAAATAGAGAGACTTTGTGGTAAGAACTTAGTAACAGAGAATTACTCAGTGAAAATAGTGTGTGTGTGTGTGTATATATATATATATGTATATCCGTATGTAGTTGACGGCCGAGAGAGAGAGTGTAGAGAGGGAGAGAGTAAGAGAGAGAGAGAGAGATTAAGGTACGACAACCATGCAGAGTTGAAAAGCTAGTTGGAAGTAGACGTTTAATATAAACTAGAACAACTTGGCATAATCTTGTGAAGGAAAATGTGGGATTTTATCTGAGATCTTACAAGAAACTGTTAGATATTTCTATTGGTAGGTTATGTTAGCACAACTTGACACATTGGCACAGGGTTGTATAGTGTTGATTGGAGCGAATAGAGTACATTATTTTGCTGGTACAAACTAATTTTATTATCTGCATAGAAAGGCAAGAAGGCGAAAAATCGTCGTCAGTGTAATTTGATTTCATAGTTACGAAACTGAATACTGTAAGGCATTTTAGCTTCTATGTCCACCGATTCCTTCCACTACACTAATCTTGGTATTAAATTGAGATAATTCTTTCTTCGGGATAGTTTGACCTCTTCAGAGAAATAGTTTGTTTGGAATGTGATACGAATAAACAATTATGTTATACTGCCACCCTCGAACAATATCAAAAGAGCACAGAAAATATTTAATAATGGAAGATATTAGGAAAAATATGCATAAATGTATAATTCGTATAATGTTTAATATTTTCTACTGTTGGTATTGCCAATGAGATGGAAATATAAAGTGTTCTAATCGTAACCAATATAATATTACTTCTTAGTATTTTCCTTATTTATTCCTGATCACACTTAACTATTATGAAATAGGGTTACAGCCGTGCCCATCCCTTCTTATCTCAACATATACATGAGCATCTGTAATTATTAATCTATACTGAAACCTTTCTTATTGAAGGATTCTGTTAGTTCTGTCTAGATATATACACGTATTTCGTGGATTTTAAGTATTAGGGCCGAGTTAAGGTGTTCCTCAAAATGTATGTTTTTGTGTCTATGTTAGAAATCTATATTGCAAATATATGTATTTTTATCTCCATCTCTCTTTCTCTCTATCTCATATATATATATATACGGTATATCTTGGAATTTTCAACAGAGGGGATTTGTTTCAGTTTACAAAGAGAGACCTCGAAAGAAATGAAAGACAAATTTGACCTTCACGGGATTAGAACAGAACCAAATACCGCAAAATATTCTGACTTTCTAACAAATCTGCCAATTCAGAGCTTTACAACTTATATAATAATATCTTAGAGAGATGATCGACTTGTAATGTGTGAAGCATAAACTTCCATATTCAGTTCAAAAGAGATATAACTGAAATTGGTTCATAGTAGATGAGCTTATTCTGTCGTCACTTAGTAGAAAGATGCTTTGATGTGTGTTTCAGCGTACCTCAGTTCAAATGTTACTCAGTTCAAACTTCCATTTATTTCAACCAATTCTGTTTAGCATCTCTCTTGGTTATTGTTTGGCAAATGTCAGTCTCTCTCTCTCTCTCTCTCTCTCTGACTACCTTTTATTCTTTCGTCTTCTCACGGCTTATTTTTTCTCCCTTTGGTATTCTCTACTTTTTCATTACACTTCATTGTTCTACGGCCTCCTTCTCGTTATATCTCTCCACACGCATCCACAAAACACACACACACACACACACACATATATATATATATATATATATATATACACGGGTTTTCTTATCTCGTTCACTTTCAAATCGTCAGCCTCAATTATCACTTACACTTACCTTTCGTGATCTTTCAGTCCCCTTCTTTTCTTTTGTTAGTTTTTTTCGCCTTTGTATCATTCTGCACCCCCCCCCTCCCCACACCCACCTCTCATTGCTCTACCTCATCCCTGCTTCATCCTCCTCCTCCTTTTCTTTCTTTACGATCTTCATCTCCATATATCTGTGTCAACAGATATCTCTTTTCTGCATAATCTCTCCCATTTCTCGTCTTCTCTCTCTATTTTCTCAATCTGTCACTCTTACTCTCCTTCCTCTCTCCCTATATATATATATATATATATATATATATATATATATATATATATATACATATATATATATATATATATATATATATATACATATATATATATATATATATATATATATATATATATATATATATATATATATATATATATATATATATACATATATATATATATATATATATATGAAACTACTAAAGCATATTACCCATTCATATATCTCTGTCTATTACTTAATCCTAGGTGATGACAGCTTCAAAGATATGATATAACTACAATAAAGATAGAAGATATGTAGGAAGCTGTAGATAGTCTCATACTAATAGTTTTTTTATATACATATGTATGTATGAGTATCTCACCCTCTCTCACTCTCTCTCTCTGTGTCTGTATATATATATATATGTGTGTGTGTGTGTATGTGCATGTGTGTGTGTGTGCGCGCGCGCGTGTAAAAAGCCGTAACCGTTCACAGCAAACGCGAATTATCTAGGAAGTTAGCAAGTGTAATATGATATGAACCCCGAAACTCCTCATGAAGTCGTAGTGACGACGCTGTTGTTGCATTTCTTGGGTATTTTAAGCCTGACGGAGCTCATCACACTCCAGGTTTGAACACACCAGGTTTCTTCCAGAGAAGGATAGAAAGTGAGAGAAAGAAAGTGAGAAATATATATAGAGAGAGAAAGAATCGAACCTAGCAATAGACTGGTCCATTTTTTATCGACCTCCAAAGGATGAAAGGCAAAGTTGACCTCAGCGGGATTTGAACTCAGAGAGTAAAGAAACGGAACGAATACCACAAAGCATTCGACGGTCTAACGACTGACAATTCACCGCTTATTTGCTTATATAAAAGAGAACAACACAGTATTCACCTAATAACACAATAGTGATACAACAGTGATGCCGATCTACCAATACAAGGGGAGGTAAGACTATGAAAATAATACGGATTATTTCCAGTAATGGAACGAGACTCAACATAGAGAAGTACGTTGTCGTAATGTAGGCTCAGCCATATTATCAGCACATCTATAATTATCAAAGATATTCCAACTGCGCTTCAATCATCCCATTTTTTTTTCTATATCGATTTCTATGTTGTCTAGTGTGTTTTTTATTTGTTTTATTTGTTGTCGTTTGAAAAATATGCCTGTAATTCTAGCAGATCAAGTAAAGTATATACTATATTTGCTGACTTTTCAGTATGGTAATTGTGATGGAAATAGAACCGGAGTTTAACACAACAGTAGTTTCCTAAAACAATAGCAAATTTCTTTTATATCAGCTATATATATTTTATCACAAAACACACACACACAGGGACATATATTTATATATCTATATATATAT
>OZ024753.1:46214296-46229296 GCA_964016885.1 Eledone cirrhosa
GTTGTTAGGGTCTAAGCTTGCATGTTATTAGTGTTAACTCAGGCCGTTTTCGTCATAGTAGTAGTTGTTGTTGTTAATACTGCTGTTGTAGTTGTCAATAGTAAGAGGCTCTCAAAACATCGAGGAGGGGTGTCTTTGGTAAACAGACTCAGGTTTAGCCGGTAAGAGCTACATGGAGATTAAAACTAACCAGCTCATAGAGATACTGATTAGGCTAACTACAAAACTGTAACAAAATTTCTATAAAGTATTTTGGATTACTGTGTAAAAATGGAACAAACTTACGGAGCGATGTAAAAGGTTGTATCGAGACATGAACAAAAATAATTATAATATTAGCAGTAATAATAATTATAATAATAATAAATACATATATACATAAAGAGAGGGAGTGGAGGCAGGTATAGACAGATAAACTGTTAAATCACGTCCATAAGAGGCCTTGAAACAAAAATGTTTACTAACTTGAAAGGAAATCTCTAATTGGCAATACAAACACATCGTTAAGATGAAAGCAAAACATACATGGAAAGAAAACATTCCACCACCTTCACCATCACCATCACCATCACCATCACCATCACCATCAGCGGCACTTCTGCCGCTACTTACACCATCTTCAGTACCACTAATCCCAATCACTTCTATCACAACTATTGACACCATTACTATCACTGGCACCATGCCACCAACACCACAACCAATGTCATTACCCCTATCTCTACCAAGTTTAATATTCCATGTATCAACTACCATCGCCCTCACCAACACCAACACTTCCAGTTTCCCCCACATCAAAACCTCTCAAACCAGTACCATCCCCATCAACGATCACAAAATTCAGTCACCAACACCTTAAGTGTCCCCCACCAAGGAAACAGTCAACGTCATCACAAGGACAGTATCAGTTTGCCCATCATAAAGATAATCAACCCCATCCACACCCCAGTCGATTCAATTATCAAAGAGTGATGTCATTATACCACCGACACCACCACCAAAAACACTACCACCGACACCACCACCAACACAACCACCGACATCACCACCAACACAACCACGACACCACCTCCACCAACACAGCTACCGACACCACCACCACCAACACAACTAGTGACACCACCACCAACACAGCTATCGACACCACCACCAACACAACTACCGACACCACCACCAACACAGCTAGCGACACCACCACCAACACAACTACCGACACCACCACCAACACAGCTACCGACACCACCACCACCAACACAACTACCGACACCACCACCACCAACACAGCCAGCGACACAACCACCACCAACACAGCTAACAACATCACAGAATATGTTCACATTGGTGACATCACAGAATAAGTTGACAGTGTTACGTCACTGAATATGTTGACATCAATGACGTCACAGGAACATGTTGACATCAATGACGTCACAGGAATATGTTGGCATTGGAGATGTCACAGATTATGTTGACATCGTTGACGTCACACAACATGTTGACATTAGTGACGCCAAACGTAATATGTTGATGATATTGTTCTTAAGGTGGTGATAGTAGTGGTATCGGTGGTGGTGGTGGTGATGGTGATAGTATTGGTGTTGGTGGTGTTGATAGTAGTGGTGTTGGTGGTGGTGGTGATGGTGATAGTAGTGGTGTTGGTGGTGTTGATAGTAGTGGTGTTGGTGGTGGTGGTAATGGTGATAGTAGTGGTGTTGGTGGTGGTGATAGTAGTGGTCTTGGTGGCGGTGGTGATGGTGATAGTAGTGGTGTTGGTGGTGGTGATATTATTGGTGTTGGTGGTGTTGATAGTAGTGGTGTTGGTGGTGGTGGTGATGGTGATAGTAGTGGTGTTGGTGGTGGTGGTGGTGGTGATGTTGGTGGCGATAGTAGTGGTGTTGGTGGTGGTGGTGGTGGTGGTGGTGGTGGTGGTGGTGGTGGTGGTGGTAGTGGTGTTGGTGGTGTTGATAGTAGTGGTGTTGGTGGTGGTGGTGATGGTGATAGTAGTGGTGTTGGTGGTGTTGGTGGTGGTGATGTTGGTGTTGATAGTAGTGGTGTTGGTGGTGGTGGTGATGGTGATAGTAGTGGTGTTGGTGGTGTTGGTGGTGGTGATGTTGGTGGTGATAGTAGTGGTGTTGGTGGTGGTGGTGATGGTGATGTTGGTGGTAATAGTAGTGTTGTTGTAGTTGTTGTAGTTGTTGTAGTGGTGTTGTTGTAGTTGTTGTAGTGTTGTAGTGGTGTTGTTGTAGTTGTTGTAGTGTTGTAGTGGTGTTGTTGTAGTTGTTGTAGTGATGTTGTTGTAGTTGTTGTAGTGGTGTTGTTGTAGTTGTTGTAATGTTGTAGTGGTGTTGTTCCCAGTAATATTGTTAATGATAAACGTGTGAAGTAATGTTCAGTTCATGTTCCACAAGAAATTTCCCGTCCATTAGAGACCATTGAAACGTTTCACTCTGATTTACTTTCACACCCCCTCTCTCCTTAGTACCAGTCTCTCTCTTTCTCTCTCTCCCTACCACCAGTCTCTCTCTCGTCTTACCTCTCTATATCTCTCTCCGTTGGTACTTATCTACTTGCGCAAATGCACAGACACATATATACTCATGTACATACCAATATATATATATATATATATATATATATATATATATATATATATATATATATATATAAATATATATATATATAAATATATACATATATATATATAAATATATATATATATATATATATATATATATATATAAATATATATATATATATATATAAATATATATATATATATAAATATATATATAAATATATATATATATATAAATATATATATAAATATATATATATATATATATATAAATATATATATATATATATATATATATATATATATATATATATATGTATATATAGATATATATATATATATATATGTATATATAGAGAGAGAGATAGATAGATAGATAGATAGATAGATGGATAGATAGATAGATAGATAGATAGATAGATATCCCACTAACATCGTCTTTATCCTACATCTCCCTCCCAATATTTTCTCTTTGACGCTCTTCTCCAAAATATTCCCTTAATTTACTCTCTCTCTCTCTCTCTCTCTCTCTCTCCACACACACCACCACCACCACCACACACCACTACCACCACCACACACACCACCATCACCACCTCCACTACCACACACAACCATCACCACCTCCACCACCACACACACACCACCATCAGCACCACCAGCACCATCACCACCACGACCACCACCACTACCTCCTTCACCACCACCACCACACATACCACCACCACCACCACACACCACACACACCACCATCACCACCACACACACCTCCACCACACACACCACCTCACACACCACCATCACCATCACCACCACACACACCACCATCACACACACCACCACCACCACAACCACACACACCACCACCACTACCACCAGCACACACCACCACCACCACACACACCACCATCACCACCACCACCACACACCACCACCACCACACACACCACCATCACCACACACCACCACCACCACACACCACCATCACCACACACACCACCATCACCACACACACCACCACTACCACTAGCACACACCACCACCACCACACACCACCATCACCACACACCACCACCACCACACACACCACCATCACCACACACACCACCATCACCACACACACCACCACTACCACTAGCACACACCACCACCACCACACACCACCATCACCACACACCACCACACACACATAATTTCCCAAAAGGACAACGGAAAGCTATCACGCTATTATATCAACTGAAGAGAGGAACTGAGAAATTATAAGAGATGGTAGGTGTTTGATTGCTCCGAAGGTGTCTTTGTTGAGCTTTGGGCTGTTATTGTTGTTGATGATGATGGTTATGATAATAGTGTTGGTGATGTTGTTGCTGCTGATGGTGATGTTGGTGATGTTGTTGTTGGTGTTGCTGGTGATGGATATGATAATAGTGATGGTGATGTTGTTGTTGGTAGTGGTGATGGTTATGATAAGTGTTGGTGATATTGTTGTTGATGGTGATGTTGGTAGTGGTTGTTGGAATGGAAGTGTTGGTGATGGTGTTGGTAGTGGTGTTGTTGGTGATGGAGTTGGTAGTGTTGTTGTTGGTGATGGAGTTGGTAGTGATGTTGTTGGTGTTGGTCATGGAGTTGGTAGAGTTGGAGTTGGCTGTGGTGTTGGTGGTAGTGGTAGTGTTGTTGTTCTTGTGATTGTTATAGTAAAATGTTTAATGTGTTGTGTATTAAGGTGATGATGAAGATGAAGTTATTTCAACATCCCTCCTCAACCAAACTCTATTTTCACAGAAGATAAAACGGGAATTTGAAAATCACACAAAAAATAGTATAAATATGTATGAAACGCGAAAAATATTCAACATGGCGGTGATTTCAAAGAATTCGCACGCTTGACATTTTTGTGAAGGCGGTGACAATTTCCTCCTTTTAAGAGTTCCTTGCTGTGCGTGTTTGGGTGTATTTGTGCGAATGTGTGTGAGTGTCTGTGTGTCAGTGTCTGTGTGTATGTGTGTGAGTGTATTTGTGCAAAAGTGTGTGAGTGTGTGAGTGTGTGAGTGGATGTGTGTGAGTGTCTGTGTGTATGTGTGTGAATGTCTGCGTGTGGATGTGTGTGAGTATGTGTTCGTGTGTCTTTATGTGAATGTACGTGGCTATTCATATGAGTGTTCGATTATGGTTGGGTTTTTTTTTGCATAGCTGTTTGTGTATATTCATGTTTTTTTTTTGTATGTGTTTGCGTATGAGTGTGTGAGTGTGTCCGTGCGTGTGTATGCGTTTGCAGCTGTTCATGTGTGTTTGCGTGGCTGTGTTGTGGGTGCCTGCGTATGCGTTTATCGTTTGCATATATATATATATATATATATATATATAGTTATACTTGGGGAGGGTCATATTTGTGTAATATTGCCAGAATTAATAACAGAACACACTCACTGTTTGGTTGGTTTTCGCTTCTCGCTGTCTTTTATATCTGCGATCTAACTTAATCGGTCCTCAATGTTGCCATTGACTGACCGACGGTCAAAAATAATGCAGATACAATATAGACACATGTGTTTGTGTCTATATTGTATCTGCATTATTTTTGACCGTCGATCAGTCAATGGCAACATTGAGGACCGATTAAGTTAGATCGCAGATATAAAAGACAGCGAGAAGCGAAAACCAACCAAACAGTGAGTGTGTTCTGTTATTAATTCTGGCAATATTACACAAATATGACCCTCCCCAAGTATAACAATATTTGTTTCGACACACGATTTCATATAAAAAACCTCGCTAAACTAATATATATATAGTAATAATGATAAATTTGAAGACTAAAATCCAAAGAGGGCTCGATAAAGATAAATATATATCAAATATATAAGAACCGTAGAGCAAATATTTATTAAGATAACAGATTAAAGTTTAAGCAAAGAATCGCACATGTGTGTGTATGTATGCGTGTCTTAATATACATACGTCTGCGTATCTCTTTATTATCGTGCATATATACGTATACCTGTATATATATGCCAATCATTGTAAGTTTGAATCTAACTGACATGGAAAAACATATCTGAATAAGGGAAGTCCGAATCATCGTAGATTCAAATATGACAAAGAGAAAGAGAGAGAGAGCTAGGGAAAGAAATAAGGTGCAACAGAAATGAAACATGGATTACAGGTTAAAATATAGTCTAGATAGACGAGAAACAAAACGAGGATGTAGTTTATGGAACACACAAATGATTTAGAAGTCGACCTTAAGTAGGAGCAATAAAATTAAGAAAGGCATCAACGACGCAACATCATTTTGTATTCAGAATTTTGAAAGTAAGTTTATAAGTATGAATTTTCAGTAGATTTTCGTAGTTGTCTCAGTGGCCTAGCGGTAGGTACTAGCGACGATGGAGATCCTGGTCTTGGGTTCAATCCTGGTCAAGAGGTACATGTAAACTTTTTCAGTTTTTATTTTACAACCAATAGAAAAAAGCTGAAAAGGTTTACCAGGAACCCTATCTCCCGATCAGGATCACCACAGTCCATGATTCCTCCCACTTGGCCACCGAGACAACTACGAAAGTATAATGAAAATTAATAATTATAAACCTACTTTCAAAATCAAAGTTCAAAAGGTGTGATGTCACAGGATATAGAGAAATAATAGTCGATATCAAACTACATAAATTTAAAATTATCTTTATTTTTAATATTGGTAAACCACTTAATGACTTCATCAGTATTTCTACTCTTAACATAACTCTGTGTATGTTTTATATATATGCATATAAATATATGTACATATATGCGTGTATATACATATTTACATATATATATATATATATATATGTGTGTGTATGTGTATGCGTGCGTGCGTGTTTGTGCGTGCAGATATATATGCGTATGTGTGTATAAATCTACATACGCATGTGTGGTTTTGTATGCATTTGATTCGAATAGAGTTACTTCCTATTTGTGTTATATACATATATATATATGTACATTTATATGTGTGTGTGTATGTGTGTGTGTGTGTGTGTGTGTGTGTGTGTGTGTGTGTGTGTGTGTGTGTGTGTGTGTGTGTGTGTGTGTGTGTGTGTGTGTGCACCACTATATCTATGTGAGTGTGACAGATGTTTATTTTTTTAAGGAGCAGGAAATCCCATAAAAGTCCCACTGATTTTTAAGTATTCTGTTTTCTCTCCAACATGGATCATTCCCCACTTTACATCGAACCAAGAGGAATATATAATCTACTTGTCTTTGCGCTTATTTGCATACAAGTGATGCACTATCATGTCTGGGAATATCGCTCTTTCTCATTCTCTCTCTCTCTGCTTATATATATAAGGAAGATTATGTTGCTATATATATATGCCTCTACATATATATGAATGCCTATATATATATATATATATATATATATAGGCATTCATATATATGTAGAGGCATATATACATATATATATGGAAAGAGAGAGAGAGGCACACACACATACACACGCTTATGTATGTGTGTATTTGATTGTGAATGTCTGTACACGCGTTAGTGAGTGTATGCATGTGAGTGTGTGTGTTTGAATTACATACTCTTTCTACAAAGTAGTATTTCCTTGCGTGAAAACATGTTTATTTCACTGGAAATGTGGCAAATTACAAGAAATGGTGAGAATATATGTTAATATGTAATATATATATATACATATGTATGCCTATGTTGGTTTGTGTGGGCATGCGTGTGTGTGTGTTATAGTGTGTGTGTGTCTTATATTGAAAACGTGATGGTGCCCCAGCTGTGAAATTTATATTATGGATATTTCCATATGAGTTCTTTATATTTAATTTGGAACAGTAGCATTCCTAAATCCATTTGTCTTTTAGCGTATCGAAAAGCAAGTGTAATATTAGTAATATTTGGTCATAAAGAATCATGTGAGTATATATATATATATATATATATATATATATATATATATATATATATATATATATATATTACTCTTTTACCTGTTTCAGCCATCCGGCTGAGGCCATGCTGGGGCACCGCCCTTGATATATATATATATATATATATATATATATATATATATATGAGTGGGGGCGAAGTTACTGAGTGCGCGTGCGTAGAAACGACTGCAAATCAGCAAGTAATACTAGTTAAATGTCAGAATCGTTCGGGCGAAAGGAAACATACCCTGCGGTGTTTTATCCGGCTTTTTGCCTCCCGAGTTCTTGTCACTTGCTAGACTTAATTCCTTGCTCAGTTTAACAACAACACCTAATACTTCAGTGTATTTATCGGAGACTATTACACTGCGAGCTTTCGGACCAGGTTTCCGTTCTTAGGAAATATTTCTCCGTCACTCTTCCTCCTAATTGCAGTGGTTCTGAAAAAAAATCTTTGTCTGTGCTCTTTAGTTAAACTCTACCGACAAAAACATCTTATTAATTACCGTTGAGGAACATTGACAGAAATACTACAGCAGCAAGTTTGATATATAATTGAAATATAGTTTTGTTTTTTTGTACAGGATGATAGATTAGGATGGTGTGAGGAGAGATAAGTCGCTGCAAGAGACTATAGACTAGAAAATGAAACATTGTGTAACAGATTGTTCATATGAGAATCACGATTATGACGAAAGAAATATCGATGAAGGTAATATTTATTCAATTCTTATTGTCTGTAAATATCGAGTTTTAAATTTAATGTCTCCATTTCCTTTTGGCAATGACATTGTTCTGTTGTATAATGTCGTGTCTACAACTGTGAGGAAGTGTATACGTGATATGTCATATACTTCTCCTCACCCATACGTTAAGTTGAGATAAGTGTCTTTTGTGTTTTAAACGTTTTTTGCAATTGATGATTCGTGAAGTGAACGTTTCCGAGATCCATATTTTATTATCAAGAAACAAAAATGAAAGCTAACACTACAAGCAAATGTGTCATTCGTATTTCCTTTAACCTTAGCATGTCAATAATACTTGCTAAAATGCTTATCGCTTCCTGAAAAACTTTGCTGAAAATCTGAAACGTTGAGCATGCTGATTACATGTGATTGCTAAATGTGACACAACATCGTATATTACATCACCACATGATGGTGTTAAATTTGTAACATGTAGCAAATAGAGGAGACTTGATATCGCATAATTTATAAAATATTCCTAAATAATTGGTATACATACACAAATGGAAATCAGTATTATATATTTTACTTCCATATCCGTCTATACTGGATCTTAAAACTGGTTTTAAAAAGCTATCACTCTATGAGGTGTTATGTATTTTCAAACACCTTGACATATGTCGCATTCGAGACATTGACGTCACCATAGAAGTGACAGAAAGGAATGTGGGGAATTTAAGAATGTAAGCGGCTATTATCATCAACAGGAAAAAGCCACAAATAAATAATAGATTAGAAATGCTCAGAGCAGTTTGGCCTCTATAACGGCATGCACATTTAAGACATTTAGACCAGTTAGGGAAGAATACATCAATCTGTACTTTTAGATTGAACCGTTTTCCTTGAAATATTATGTTGAAATATACTGGCTAAAAACATTATTTTGTTTTATTTTATTTGACATTTATCCTTTATATATTTCTACCATATTCTACTGACTTTCTGAAATTCATCAGTCATTTATTACACATCCCACAGTGCTTCATATTAACTATACTACTTTATTAACAACTAAATATTTATCTCTCTATATCTCCCCTTTTTTTCCCCCTTCTACAATTTTTTTGTTTCTTATGATTATTTTTCTTTCGTCCCACCTCTCACATTCTCGCTTTTGTTCCTCATTTAGATGAAGTGTCAGTTTGTCATGGCTTACTAAATATATGCCGACATTTAAGTTGATTAGATAAACAAGCACACAGATATCTCCGGTAACATTACACAACTACTCTCACCTTCAAACATTATGTACTCCTTAAATGATATTTTCCTATTCATACCTAAGATTTAAAAAATGAAATAAGAGAAACAACACAATTGTTGTTTCAGCAAAGCAAATATCGTATATGAAACTGCACGCTTCTGTCTTTTCAGAGATCTCTTGCCAGAATAATTTAATACGAATTACAATAATCGTTGGATTGAAATGTGTATGTTTGCTGCCTTTAGGAATAGATTTATACAGTTTGCTTCTTCAGTCGATATAAAATAATTGTGATGGAGAATGTGTTTTTATTGAGTCCGCATTAAATTCGAAATTTAGATGAAATTGTAAATTGGATACGTTCGTTCCCTCTGATATTACGTGAGGTAATATTTCGAACAAAGCAATACACACTCTGATGACTTGCATGCTGAAATACACATAGTGCCTTTCAGCTCTCCAAGGAATCGATTCCGTTTAGACTTCCAGTAATCGATATCTGAAGGTCTTCAATTTTCATTATATACTCATTTAGTGTGGCTCCAGGGAATCGGATGTTTCCAAGAAGGTTCGAGTGTGTTTAGAGTGGAAATGGGTTAAATTTCTTACAACTGTTAGGCAGCAATTGTAAGAAATAACATCATTAGTGAAACTTATATTAGGAATTGGTTTGTTTTGAGTTATTAACTCAAGTCTCTCGTTGTTCAATGATAGGATGAGAATGTAGTCGAGGTTAAACGAGCACAGTTGTTTATTTTGTCTTGATTTCCAACAGGATAAACACTCTACTACTATGTCCTTACAATTTGTGCCATATTCCTCACTGAGACACGACATACAAAACATTTTGAAACAAAAACGAACGTATTACATATGGTGTTTTTTCTTCTCTATTGCTTCTTAACAGCCCTTAAAATAATACAGTTTAAAATGTTACAGTCAGAACGCTTCCAAAATTTCCCATTACGTTAATATAAATAATAGAAAATTAGTCTATCTTTAGCATTTATTGGCGGGGTGGTGTTCACGACAAGGGTACCAAGAAATTATTCTAACTAGTTTAGTAGGTTGCTCTTTAGAGACTTTTCTCGGTAAGGTGTGAGCTACGAGATCAATATAGGCCCCGACTTACGTAAATAAAACACATATCTTCAGAAACTATCGTGCTACGAATGGATTATAAACATTATACTTGACATGAGATGTAGTAGATTATATTATATTACAGTTTTACAGAGGGTTAACCTTATTTTATGATTGTGTGTATTACCGAGTACATATTTCCAATATGTATATCTACCCACTCCTTTTGATCACTCTATTATCAGATGGCTAATTCTTTGATATACCCACATTCTCCTTGATTTAATTCGTACGTGCGTTTAAGATAAGACACTCATACAGGCACCAATATCTTAGTGGTTATAGTAGTTAATATGCTAGTTAATATTCATTAGTAAACAGATTACTCTAATGATCCAAACAATTGATAGTCTTAATAATCAATTTGACGCAATAAGTTGAAATATTTCTGAGTAATAAACAATATATGGTGAAGATGATACTGTTCTTATATAAACAAAGAAAGAATCATGTTGGATACTGTTGTAAATATCGAGTTATCTTTAGACCGTTGAACTTGTCCAAACTATTGCGATAAATTAGGCTATATTAAATGTGTTCATAAATCAAATGCTTCTGTCAAACCAGGCGACCAGCGATGAGCACACAAGCAACAAATTCTTTAAGAATAATGTTTATTTCTATAAATTTCGAATTCTGGAAATTTACGGTGAAGAGTTGTTATTCATTTTGGAAGAAAGAAGGTTTTCTCTAATCTCATATTGAGTAACAACTTCGTAAATATTCTATTACTGTGATTTCCCTTTCATTTAAACTTATACAGATTTCAGAATATAGATTATTATATGAATAAATATATAGAAGAAATAGAAAAACTAAATTGAGCAATCCTAATCATTTTTAAAAATTGCCAAAACTAATACCTAACGTGGAATAATACAACAATGAACAATCTTATCGTAAATATATATATACAATTTAGATATGTACGTTCATATTTTAAATTAAATACATATTTTACTTGTAAAACGTCAGGAAAGAGTGAACGGGGATTTATTTACATATTTTTACAAATGTTTTACATTTCATTAACATTCTGAAAGCCAAATGTGTCTGCTGTGATTTTGAAAAGAAGACTATTTTGATATTCTATGAAATTAAATTACGTAAGCTTTGAAGGTATACTCAGGAATTCTATGCACATATATATATATATATACATATATATACATATATATGTGTGTGTGTGTGTGTGTGTATACATACATACATATGTGTATGTATATATAATTATATATATATATATATATTTATTTATTTATATTTGTATGTATGTAGGTATGTGTATATGCACACACATATATCCCCCCCCACACACACACACACATATATAATGATGATGTTGATATACATATATGGGTGACTGGAAAATTATTCTGTAGTTTCAAAGTATTTTGAGGTCAAAGTGACAAAATTGGTAAATGAGTCCATGGAGAACATTAGCAAGGACTTTGTAAGTTCATATCTGTGTGTAGTCATTCGATTTGCTAGAGATAGCAGCCACATTTCCCTTAAATATTGAATTAATAATGTAGTTTGAAAGCAAGACATGTCAAAAGATGAGATGTCGATCTTTGGATAAATAATGGTTTCTGATTTAGGCACAAGGCCAGCAATATGAAGGGGAGGGGAAAGTCAATTAAATCAACATCAGTTAATTACTGGTACTTTATTTTATCGACCCCCTAAAGATGAAAAGTAAAGCCAACCTCGGCTGGATTTGAACTCAGAACGTAAAGGGCTGTAACTCTGTGCGAGAGAATTAAAATGAATCGGGGGGAAAAGATGAGATAAGAACTTCAGAGAGAGAGGGAAGGAGTAAGAGAGAGAGAGAGGAGGCAGAAAGACAGAGAACGAGATAGAGAGTGGTTGAGTGCGAGAGAGATAGAATGAAAGAGAGAGAAAGAGAGAAAGTAAGAGAGTGTGGATAAGTATGAGAGAAAGAAAGAGAAACAGAAAGCGAGAGAGAGAGGGGGGGGAGACAACAGTGAGAGAGGGGGAAGACAACAGTGAGAGAGGGGGAAGACAACTGTGAGAGAGGAAGAGAGAGAGTGAGAGAGGGGGAAGACAACAGTGAGAGAGAGTGAGTGAGAGAGGGGTAAGACAACAACGAGAGAGAGGGAGGGAAGACAACAGTGAGAGACAGAGTGAGTGAGAGAGGGAGAAGACAAGAACGAGAGAGAGAGAATGAGAGAGTGAAATATTTACAGTTTACAGCGGAATGTGAAGATGTTGCAATAATATGCCTTACAAGATATTTGAAAGTTCACGAGGAAGGACAATGATATAAGATATGGCCTGCAGTGGATTACAGCAAACATAACAATAAAGCAATTTATTAGTTATTTTGTTATGTTTATACTTCTTTAAAGTTCTTCTATGTTATATATTAACAAAACATCTATTTAAACCAAATTATTGGTAAAAAGAAGTCAACTAATGTTGGTTCTTGTTAGACAGAGGCACGTTAAGACACAATAAATATAGTTAATGAAACTCTTCTATTACAATTATTTATGATATATATAGAAATATAGAAGGTCTTATACCTAATGATAACATAAAGTGTGATATCCAATAAATGTTATCTTCTTTACTTTACGTTACAAGCAATTTCAGGTAAAATATCTTTCTCAAAGAATTTATAAAATCTTGTATATTTATATAATTGTCGATTATCTCCCCCCACCCCTCACTTTCAAAGCGAGGAAAGTTGCAGACTACATTCGTGGATGAGGCCTTAATAAGACGAAACCATGTGTGGAATTATCTTTCTTACATACTGAAATATATAACATAGATTTCTAATAAAACTTCTGTCTATAAAAACTCCGATACATCGATTTGTATATTATAACAAATTTCTCAGTGTTAGATCAATTAATATTATTCGTGCGTTAAAAGAAATTTTTCTCAAACCTTTGTTTTATTGTAAATTATATTTTTGTTCTGGCTGATATTTTTTTCATAAACAGTTGTTTACAGCTGTCTATTGTATAGTGAAAGAGAGAGGAAGAAAGAGATATAGAGGAAGAATCGACCCTAGTACTAAAAGGTACCAGTCTAGTCCTAGGGTTGGTTCTTCTCTAAATCTCTTCCTCTCTCTCATTTTCAATCCTTCTCTGGGGGAAAGTCTGCTGTGTTCAGACGTAGAGAGGAGATGGACTCCACCAGGATTAAAATCTCCAGCCTTATGTCAATACGGAGTCCATGTGACCCCTTTTAGAACCACGGGATTATACCATACCATGATGTAATATTATATTCTAGAGATACATTCTATAGTACAACAATGTATTACTAATTCAACAGTCATATATTCGTCATAAAGGATTTATAAGCAGTGCTTCTCTGTTCACATGACAGTCATAATTTCATTTATAACCAATCAAATTACATTTATTAAACAAAACCCTTCGTGAGCCACTTTTTTTTAAAGTAAAAAGAAATTCAAACAAACTGACGCGAAAGCTGATGTGCTTATTCACGTGACTGCTTCAACCAACCAAACTTTACTCATATATGAAAAAACAACCTGCCATATTCACTAAACCAGAACAATTCCCCCACCCCCATCCCATTTCTCTTGACCATTATCTTTTGTTTGTCATAAAATGCTCTAAAGGGCTACAAAATAAATTCCCAAACACGGGTGCGAAATTTAATGAACTTGTTCACGTGACAGCCATAATTTCATTTATAACCAATCAAATTACATTTATAAAAAAAAAAAGCCTTCGTGAGCCCTTTTTTTAAGTAAAAAGAAATTCAAACAAACTGGCGCGAAAGCTGATTGTGCTTATTCACGTAACTGCATCAACCAACCAAACTTCACTCATATATGAAAAAACAACCTGAGCCCCCCCCCCCCCCCCCTGTTTGAAGAACTTTGTAACGCGAACTGGCGCGAAATTTATTATACTTATTGAGCAACCAATCAAATTACTTCTCTAAAAACCTGGTGTTTCGAGCCACGTTTTTCCATATAAAACAAGTAACATTCAAAGACCAACCAGATGTGAGAAAACCCACAGACCCTCCATCTCAACTCTACTTTTGAAAAGCAGAAGAACTGCGAAACCGGTAAAGGAACCAAATAAATATATATATTTTCGATTTCATATTTTTTTCTTTATACTTTCACTCGTGTAGGACACCTCGGTTATTTTTCATTTTGTAAAAAAAACCTCACTTTCTAATATATATATATATATATATATATATATATATATATATATATATATATATATATATATATATATATATATATATATATATATATATATATATATATATATATATATATATATATATATATATATATATATATATATATATATATATATATATATATATATATATATATATATATATATATATATATATATATATATATATATATATATA
>OZ024753.1:46236796-46244296 GCA_964016885.1 Eledone cirrhosa
GGAATCCTATGGTAATGGTGACGATGGTTATAATAGTGTGGACGATTGCTGAGTTTCTATTGAAGCTTGGCATCAGTGTAAATGGTTAATTCCCACGTCGAAATATAATCCATGCACTCCTATATAATTGGTACCACCATATATGTCACATCTCCATCTTGTACGCCCTATAGAGTCGTAGGATGACAGTACTGAGGTATTGTTTATGAATTTTAAACTTTACCTGCCATAACAACTCTCCAATTCTGAACATATCTGATTTCTTCCAGAAAAGGAGGATGAGCCAGAAATAAAAAGATATAAACAGATATAAAAGAGGAATCGACCACCCACAACATTGGGCTTGTACTGTTTTGTTGACCTAAAGCAATGAAAGGCAAAGTTGACCTTGGTGGAATTTGAACTCAAAGTACAGAGAACCGGAACGAAACCGAACAGCATTAACTCCAAAAATCTAAAACTGCAAATTCGCCGCCAGACTTTTATTTTACATAGAATATGTAAAATATAAAAAAATAAACCATATGTTAGAAAATTAGGGTTTCGTAGGCCCAAAATAAAGAGGGAACGCTCCAGTGAAATCAGAGGTGAAACAGATCAAAGAACGACGGTCAGGAGGTAGCAGATGACAGACATAATGGACACTTTCGCCACCTCTGTTCGACCTTTCAGGGTTAGCTTACTCTTGGTTCATTTCTGGGTGAGAGTGGTCACACCGCTTGTTAATTCGTCAGAGTTTTTTCATAAAAATAAAAATAATAATAATCAAGAGACATAACAAGCTATGATAAGTGCTTTTCTCAAGCATTACACACAACATGTTCCAATAAAAGAACATGAGGAATCCTTAATCTAATATTCTGCCCATTCTGCTATAAGAGATTAGTGGACAAATAATAGGTACAGTTCGTGATAGGGCATAATGTTAACGGTGAACCCTACAGTAACTAGCGTTGGGAATGAATAAATGAATAAAAATATTTTTTTTCTTTTTATATCTATGTGTGTGTGGGCGAAGGTTGTATGTGTATGGGTGTGTCTGTGTGTGTGTACATACATATGTTCATTCTTTCGGAAAATGCATTTCCTTTTCTTTTTCTTTTCTCTTGCCTTTAGCTAATTTATTCTTCAGAGTCTATGTAATATGTTGATGCAGGCTACATCCGGAAAAAAAGAAAGAATTTAGGTTTGGTGTATATAAGCATAGTTTACATAGATACATACAGACATATATATATATATATATATTTATATATATATATATATGTGCATATATATATCCACACACATAGGTTTATATATATATATATATATATATATATATACATATTACACACTTACTTACATGCGTACGATAGTCCACCTTTTTTCTATTAATTGGTTGCTGTGAAACTGTACGTACGCCGATAGTCTCGCTATAGATTGTATATAGCTCAAACAAAAGTGGCAAACGCTATTTGTATTTCTAAAACGAATGCTTGAGACAACAACAACACCAACAGCAACAACAACTACAACAGTGACATCAAAATCAATAAAACTAACAATACCAGCAGCAATAGTGCAAAACTAAAGAAAATATCTAAAATCTAAAAGGCAAACGACAAACAGAAGGTGTGGAATTTACTATAAAAAGAAACATCAAAATATAGTGAACGTAGATAACATTACAATAGTTTTCACACTCTCTCCTCCTGTAACAATTTAAATGTTATTGTGGTTTGCCTACAGGATCCAAAATACATCTAACAAAACTTCAGGCGGTTTTAATTCTCTTAGTTTTTTGTAGTTTTGGGTTTTTATCTTGTTTGCTTTCTTTCTTTTGGGTTTGTTTTTATCCGTTTTGTTCAACATTGAAAGCAATATCGTATCGTAGTGAATAGCCTCGTATTGAAAGAAAACCAAACTGCTAGTAACTTATAGTCTATGTTCTATATATGCATCTCCGTATGCACATGTTCACACATGCTTAATGCATATATATATATATGTTTACATATACATATATATATGTATATATATATATATATATATATATATATATATATATATATATATATATATATGTGCATATACATGCATGTATATATCTGTATATATGCAGATATATACATGCATACATATACATATATAAACGTATATACAGATATATATAGGTATATATATGGTATATATATATATATATATATATATATATATATATATACTGGCTACATCCCATTTTCGAGAATTATCCCTTGATCTTTTTCTCATACATGTATGGCACGAACATGACTTGTCAGCCCTGACAAGATCTGAGATTTCTTTCTGAAGCGAAAGAAAAATGAAAAGCTACGCCCACGCAATACACACTCACACACATACACACACACTCACTAACATACACTTCCATACCATGCAAGAAATAGGAACTAAATTTCCTTTAAATCACATCAGCCCAACATAAAGTGGATCATATCACTCTACAGTGGTTGATATCATATTAGAAACGTGTATATCTTTTATTTTCATAGTATCTATTGTAGAGGCATTGGTATCACAACATCACAATACTAGGTATCGGACACCCAACTAGGAAGGCTTCGTAACATAGTTTAAAGTAGAGTTTATTGTTTGCATCGACTAATTCATAATAAATATTTCGTTGGATATATCCCAATGATAACGAAAGTGACAAGAGACTTACAAATGTGATCGTTCCGTAAAGCAATGTTATATATATATATATATATTGTACACATTTTCTCATAGTTTTAAGTGTCTACATTTTTTTTTTTACATTTTCTTGAGCCTACATTTTCTAACATTACACCTCAATTAAAATCTCTGTTGCATATCATATAGGAAATTGGAAACATTTTTTCGTTATTCCACCGCCACAACTGTAGAGAGAATAAAACAATACAACACATGAGGTAGAGAGAATGAAGCTTTATAAACAACATGATGCAGTAGAGAGAAGTTACATATAAATACAATACCAATATCCGGTTGAAACGTAGCTATTTCTAATTAAACGGAAATATTCGATTTTGTTGCGGAAAGGGAAATTTTGCGTTGGATTTCACGTAGATTTCCAATTCATTATTTCCCAATCTATATAAAATCTTTAGTAAAAGAACAACCTCAGCCAACCGCTTGAAATTAATCGTTATTGTGTATTATCTATATGAAATATACGTAATTAAGTATAAAATTCCGTTAATGTTAGATATGAAATCGATATTCAGTTTCAGTAAATAAGCAGATTAACAAAAAAATTGTTCGGAAGGTAAAAAGAAAAGTAAAAAAAAATATAAAATAAATATTACTTTAGTAGTATCATTCATTCCTTCTTTCTTTCTATTTTTATTCTACTTTTACTTTTAGCTTATTCAGGAAGGAAACCTGTGCCTGTAATAATTTTCATAATTTAGGTATGAGAAACACAGGTCTAGAAAAGTGCTTCCTAAGAGGGTTCTGATGAAAAACACTGGCACAACTTTAATACGAGGAGCTTTCAAATTGGCACAAACACTGACTATTCTATGTACAGACTATTCTATGTACAGATGACCACTGACTATTCTATGTACAGATGACCACTGACTATTCTATGTACAGATGACCACTGACTATTCTATGTACAGATGGCCACTGACTATTCTATGTACAGATGGCCACTGACTATTCTATGTACAGATGGCCACTGACTATTCTATGTACAGATGGCCACTGACTATTCTATGTACAGATGGCCACTGACTATTCTATGTACAGATGGCTACAACTGAAATAAACACAGTAAGTGGGACGTGGAGAATATGTTTGTTAATTTTTTTAACTGCAGGAAAGGAAGTACTTATGATTGTTTCACAAGACCTCAAAAACCTGTTTTGGGCATGGGACGGCAAGAAGACAGCAAGAAACTGTGCGAAGGTTTGTCATAATTTGATCTCTGCAAAAGTTACCCAGAGAACCAGAATGATATCCCAGTAACTGTAGACAAAGGTTAACCCCAGGAATAATATTTGAAATAAGGCTGATATTCACAGAAGTGAACATAGCCAACTCCCATCCTTCCCTCCACTACCTAGAAGAGACAGACAATGAAATCCTTTTTCTTTTTCAAAAATATAAAACAATAGCTGTTTGTTTCTCTGCCATAACGGAGCGTATTCCCTTTATTGATAAATAACTTATTTCATAGAACATTGAGTATGTTTTTTAAACGCTAGATTTTTAACCACATCTGATATATTTAAAAGAAAATGTTGCGCCAAAAATGCGCGTTACGTAATCTTTGCTGCAATGTTAAAAGTAGCAGGAGATGTTAGGCGGAACGATGAGCATGCAAGGAAGAAATATATTTCAGAGATAGATAGAAAGATAAATGGTACTTTTTCGCTTATGCCATTGCGCAGAACAAAACATTTAGAGAATGAGGAGGTCACCTCAACTGATATTGAAAATGCTCCGATTAGTTGCGTTATTACGTATTGCTCGGCAGCGACGGCGACGCCATCATACATGCATGTGAATAGTGCAGCAAATAATATATACAGTTAAAATATAATATGAGCATACACATACATATATATATACATATATATCGACATGCACTCGTGTGTTTACTCATAAGTCATCCCTCTTTATCTATCTCAATCTATTTAGCTATCCCCCTTATATCGATGTGTGTCCATCTATTTATTTCCGGGTATCTCTCTCTCTCGCTCTCTCTCTCTCTCATATATATATATAAACATATATATATACATTACATATATACATATATATACATTACATATATACATATATATATATATATATATATATATATATATATATATACACACACACAATATATATGTATCTATATTGAAGTGGATGTGTTGTTTGCCAAATAATGTGTTTATATGGATAGGGTTAACAAATGTGCGTAGATCTTGAACAAAGTCAGATAAAATAACAGTGAGATAAATGGAAAGGGAAGAAACGTGGGCTGGGGTGGGGAGAATCAAGTTGGAAAATGAAAGTAGAAAGAGAAGCGGCGCGGGAAAAGGCGAGAGTTTAAAGATAGACGACAGACAGCTTGAGAGAGAGTAATAGATGGTGAGTGAGATTAAGAGAGAGGGAGCAAGAATGGGAAGGAGAGAGAGAGAGAGTTACATATGTAAGATATATCATCAGTTATGAAATTATATATTTGCCACGAGGAATCAGTAAAATTCTATTCTAATGCATTAATAAATTCATGGGTCTTTCCTCAGATGCACGCCGCATTTTAATGCATGATTGCGTGTGCATGTGCACTCTTTCTCTCAGTATGTGTATGTGTGTAAGAGTGGTAGTGTGTATGTATTTACAACTTTCTGCATGTTTATAAGCATTGTCGGTTATTTGTTTGTATGGTTGCGCAAATAGGTGTATGTGTGTGTGTGTGAATGTGTTAGTGTGTGTTTGCGTGAACATCTCTCTATACAATAATATGTAATATGTATATATGTATGTATACATGTGTGTATTTGCAAATATATATATATATATATACACAAACTATACATAAATACATACATACGTGCGTATGTGCGTTGTAGTGAAAGATTAAGGTTTATTTTTCTGTTATATATACTTACATATATGCAATCTATTTACAAGTTTATATACACGCTTATATAAGTAATTACATATTTATATCTATAACTATATATATTACTATATATATATATATATATATATATATATATATATATATATATATATATATCGATGTAAATTGCTTGATAATCACATGCGTGCTGCAAGGGACTGCATAGCAACAGTAGGAATATAAAGCCCACCGCAGTGCAGCAAATTGTAACAGGCGCAATAGGAGCTAGGGAGATTGTTAAAATGTGCAATTTATCAAAACCAGGCAATGTTGGAATGTTATATAATCCCAAATAGTGGGAGTTTTGGCTTAAAACAAACAAAGAAATAATCAAATAATCAAAGAGAAAATCAAGTAAGAGGCTTTCGATTTTGTTGCTATGGCGGGTTGGGATATGGTACCGCTAAAATTATTTATCAGTTCCTAAAATATTTATGTTGTATTTATCCCTTTTGGTCTAGTTTTATGTGTGTGTGTGTATGTGTGTGTGTGTGTGTGTGTGTGTGTGTGTGTGTGTGTGTGTATGTGTGTGTGTGTGTGTGTGCACGTGTGTTTTCAAGCGCATACAGACGAACACATATACACATGTTTATATATATATATATATATATGTGTGTGTGTGTGTGTGTGTGTGTGTGTGTGTGTGTGTGTGTGTGTGTGTGTGTGTGTGTGTGTGTGTGTGTGTGTTAGGTATTTCCGAAGTAAACCAAAGGAAAAAAAGAGTGCTCTATGTATAGAACAGAGCTATTTAATTAGAAAGTGAACAACACAATATATAGCTACTCCATTAGCAAAGGTTTCAGGACCCTAGACAAAATGAACGATCTAGACGTATATTAATATTGTCCAGGGTCCTGAAACCTTTGGTGATGGATTGGTTATATATTGTGTTGTTCACTTTCTAATTAAATAAATATATATATAATGGTTTCTGGTTTATATATATATATATATATATATATATATATATATATATATATATATAATGGTTTCTGGTTTATATATATGTATAATGGTTTCTGGTTTAGACACAAGGCCAGCATTTTGGAGGAGGGGGAAAGTCGATTAAATCGATCACAGAGCGTGACTGGTACTTTATTTCATCGACCCCGTAAGGAGGAAAGGCAAAGCTAAACTCACGGTTGTAGCTCTCTATCGCGAAGCAGCGTGTATGACGCTCCACCGCCTTAATAATAATAATTGTGAAGTTAATCATAATTCGTTTTAATCATAATCTGCCGTAGTACCATCAACAGAACTTCATCGTGTTGATGGTTGTGTGATGATAGCATTACGTAATCATAAACGCCACAGAAATATGTATTACGTTAGACTATGGTGGTATCCGATTCTTTCAACTGTGTAGTAACAAACTAATTTAGATAGATAGATACATAGATAGGAAGAGAGAAAGAGAGAGAGAGAGAGAGATCTAGTATGCTCAGGCGCAGTAACATCTTTTCCCGTCTCTAAGGGTATTTACCCAATCTTATATGGTATTTTATAGCCACTGACTCTACTTTTCCATTTTCTGCTTCTGAGCATACTACAGCTTCCATAAATATATTCTCTCACCGCTTCGTAAGTTTGAAAGTTCGAGCTTTGCATACAATATTTGTTTATATATATATATATATATATATATATATATATATTCCTCCGTCTTACATATTTCAGCAGCAAGCTACTGTTCAACACATCACTATCGTATGTCACCCATTTGTAAGATATGATATTAAACTAAACAGACCCTTGTACATATTTGATTACGTTATAGATTATAAAAGACAGATTCCTATGTGACAATATTCAACATTCGCCCACTCCTAACATGTACCACCTCATTCTTGGTAAACATATGTTAAATAACT
>OZ024753.1:46249296-46259296 GCA_964016885.1 Eledone cirrhosa
TATAGTTGTTGTCTGTGTCTTGGTTGTTCAAAATATTGTTGATAATATTAATGACGTTGATTGTGTAATTTTTATTGATACACTATGGTTATTATGGCTGTTGTTGTTGTTCATGTTGACAACGCTGTTATTATGACTCATTATCATCTCTTTATTTCATTATATATTGAATATCGTCGATTTCTATAATTTGAGATATAATCCAAGCTGGTCTACAATATTAACCCCACCGTTAAATACAAACGAATCTTTTGCTCCGAAGCAGATGTACGTTTTTTTTTTGTTTTGTTTTTTCTGGTCTATTTTAATATTTTTTTTAATCTCACCAGAGGAAATGTACACCATTGCTTTACTAATGCAGATATTTAATAATCGATATCTATTCCTTATGGACATAAAATACGCCTCAGCTAAAATGCCACTCCATTCATGTATTATATCTATTAAGTACAACATATGACATATGTAAATTATATTAAAATGATACTGCGTTCTTTAATTTTGTGGTATTTGTAAGATTATTTCAAGGGACTTTTATTGATGTTCCCACAATAATGTTTTAAGGGAAATACGTAAGAGAAAACAGTATTAAAACAGGCCTGTTATTTCTAAATAGACCCTATTTTCTTAAACCCCAAAACCGACTTGAATTTAAAGCAAGAACATTATTTCTGGTTTGCTGCAAAATGTACAACGCAAATGTTAAAGGCATAAATCTGAATATTTTAAGAGAAATCAAAACGAAAGTAAATGTCGTTATACTTTAACATTTTTTTTTTCTGGTTAGAAATATTACCAACCATTCTATCCATCTTTCTTGTTTCTGTGTGGTAAAAAAAAAAAAATTAAATAAATATATATATATATATATATATATATATATATATATATATATATATATATATATATATATATATATATGTATGTATGGAGGGGGACGTGTGTGAGTGTATGTATGTGTGTGAATGTGTGTTTAATAGAAAGATAGATGTATTTTATTGTGTGGCAAAGGGGTGAATATCATGAGCAGTAATCGATAAGTATTATGCTTTGAATGAATCAGAATTTGTGTGGTCAAAGTGACATTGGTATCTCCTTTGACTAAATTAACATACAAACTTACAAGATTTCGGTTGGGTCAAAAGAGTTTAATATGACCCTTGCAAATAATATGGATATTTCTATCTCTGTATCTAAGAGGTAAAAACAAATGCGATTTTCTTCGTCGAAGAAGGAAAATCAAAATATTCCTTGGAGATATATTTCTATATCTAACAAGCAACCCCTTTCAATCTTGACAGACTAAGAGAAATATCCTGGAAAGTTCCTGGAATATTCCTAGAAAATGTCTGTCTGAGGTACTATCCCAAGCAAAGTGTACTGTAGAAGGTACCCAGTTGTGCAACTATGCCTATGTCTACACTTTACACCACCAATATTGGTCAAGAGAAAGACATGGGCCGGTACAGTTGAAAAACTAGATTCTTCGTCACTAATGTTTACCCTTGAGTTAAGCGGGTGCCACTAGGTCGGAATGTTAACCTAATAGTAGCAGATATGTAAATGTACTGGAGTACTGTGAAATAAATTGTCATGCTCACGGCCAAATCGTGTTCTTGGTTTGGGAATGAAAGCCACAACATTACGATTGTGAGAGACATTCTAACCTCCATTCAATATTGATATGGCAACGTAAACAAGTGTGAAACTATTTTAAATTACAATTCTTGTATCATCTTGAAAGACACACACACACGTAGATTGTGTATGTATATATATATAACATATACAAATTGTTCATATGTATACGCATATATGAACCTCCGCGTCGCTGTGAATATATAAACATTCTTATTTCTTTATGCCACTTTTAATATATTACTTGTTATATATACTTCTACCTCTGCTATTTTATACATCAGACTATAATGGAATGTAATTATACATACATTTATACATTTATATATTTCTATACATTTATATGTATGATCATGAAGAATGATTTTTAGCAACAAATTTCTAAAGCATCACCATTTCTATACCAGCATACGTGTGTTTGTGGGTCTGTTTGTGTGTGTGTATATATATATATATATATATATATATATATATATATATATATTCATTTATCATTAGTTGTGCCTAAGGGACGTCTTCTTAGATATATTTTCTAAGTGAAAATAAATAAAAGCACAGCGTGAAAGTAATGATCGATAAAAAGAGACAAGTCTATTTGTTATGTGTATTACATATAAAACCATATACAGAAGCATGAGAAAGGTCATAGTAGAAATATGCAAGTATTTCCGTCTTTTACATTGAACATGTGATGATGTGTTTATGTAAATATCAATGCAACGTTTTGTAAGATGGCGGAAAAGAGGAGGACGTACAGCAGGCATCGTAGTAAAACATGATAGATAGGTAAGTATAGAGATAGAAGTTTCTATAGGTATATTTATATATACACACACATATTGTCTCTCTCTCATATATATATATATATATATATATATATATATATATATATATATATATATGTAGCCTATAGTGCTCTCGTATCGTCAGTATAACTATTGAGATCATCTACCTGTACAACCAATAACATGCCTGGGGAAGCCATTGAAACTATCAATGTCTCCAAGACAGTCGCCTGGGACTCCACTCTCCAGTATTCCAACTATGCCCAGACTATATATTCTGTGGCATAATTTAGCTTATCCTAAGTCTTTGCAATGTCGAGATATATTATCCACATTTGAACTATTTAGTAACTTCTTCCTGGTGACTCAGGGACATGATCAGTTTCTTTTTAATAACTAGTTCCATGACTTTGCTGTTATGTAACATCAGAGAGACGAATCTGTAATTTTTAGCATCTGTTCCGTCTCCTTCTTTCCAGGGAGCTTACTGCAGAAGAAGATCCACAAAGCATGTTTTTAGGAGGATTGCTGGGAATGCATCAGAGCTGGTACCTGAATTTAGGCTCATTTCATCTATGACTAATATTACATCTTTCTACTTTAACTCAATGGTTGTCATTTCTGTGTGTAAATTGATGACTTCAGAGAACTCATCTAGCTTATTTATTTACATGTTCTCTATAGGACATGTGGAAACACTTTGTACTCCTCTTTTAGTATTTCATTTAACGTCTCAGTGATCCGTTTAGATCAAACAGTAGCTATATCTTGTAATGTACTGAAGCAGACTCCTTTGCAAATGTAAAGGTATTACTGTTTGTATTTATATTTTCTATAAACCTCGCTTCTCTTACTTCTCTCTCCTGATGTTAAGTTCATCTTCAATTTAAAGCAGTATTCGTCTTAAATGAGATTCTTTGCTAACTTTTAATTATGTAATTTAATTGCTAATTCTGAGATGGAGCAATCCGTGGTCACTTTCTTTCTCATTGTAATTTACATTTTCTTATAGTTGTATTTGGATGATAGGAAGAATGAAAAGGGAAATAAAAGAGGGAAACGAAAGGAAGAAGAAATAAAGAGATAAAAACGAAGGAAAGAAGGTAAAAGAAAAGAAGGGAGGAAAATAATGTAAAAAGATAAACCCCTCTTAGATTCACACATTGGTCAGATCTTGAACAGAAAACTTAATCAAGCGTATGGAAATGTTGTATGGTTTATACTCCATCATCCTTAATCCTGAAATTGATGGGTTATATTAGCTTAGCACCTAAACAACAATGCACAAACTATTCTTCGTGTGTCAGTGTATGTGTATGTGTTTGTATTTATACATATATATGTGTGTGTATGTGAGTTTGTGTTTATATATAAGTGTGTGTGTGTGTATATATATATGTGTGTGTGTGTATGTATATATATGTGTGTGTATATATATATATATATATATGTGTGTGTGTGTTTATATATATATATGTGTGTGTGTGTGTATGTGTACCCGTGTGGTTGCTATGCGACAAGTAAATCGAATCCTTCCATTCCTGGTACTATTTTCTCCTTTTTATAAGAGTATTTTTACGAATTATTCAATACCAGCTGAATCTTTTGTCATTTTTCAACATAGCTCTTTCGTTCGACGATTCCTAACGTAATTGAATATGTTGGCAATTTAACCCTGAAATTGAGAGGAGGAAACTTGTATAATAATATCCATGTCAGGAAGATTTAGAGTTTACAAATGACTAGCTTTTTTGTATACTATACTTCTTGTTTTCATTTCGATGGTTGTTGAGATAGATATATGAGTTATATCACCGAATTCTTGCCTCCTATTGACAGATATATAAGGTTTTGTGACTCCCCAGACAAATATGGATTTACTTCTACTACGATCCAATGATTTTTTATGGACAGCTTACAGAATGAACTTTAGAAAAGCCTAATAACTTCTACAATGAATATATGCATATATATATATATATATATATATATATATATATATATATATATATATATATATATATATATATATATATATATATATGTAGGAGGTGAGTTTTATTGTAGTACAATAAAGCAATGCAGGTATCGGATAAGTAGCACTCTACAGTTTGTAGGACTGGAGTATAAATAATATATAAGATCAATTTTATTATGCGCATTTCAAAAACAAATATCATCATGCTATAACATTTGCGTTTTCGTCAGATAAAAAAGGGACATGATATGAAGGTTAAAACAAATTTGTGAATAGTGCAGTTTTAAATTAACATATGAAAAGTAGTTTTAGATTGATGTGTGATATTGGGAAAAAAATTGAGGGGGGGAGGGGTGAAAAAGAGGAGGAGATGAGAGTAAAAAGTGAAGGTGGGGGGAGTATAATGAGGAAGGATGAGATAGGAGGAGAGATGGGTGATAGAGAGAGATTTTATTCTAAAATTTTTCTCTTCGTTAATTTTCAAATTCTTTTAATTTATATATTATCTTCAAACGGTTTTTCAACCTCTCTATGTAAAACAATATATTTTTCTCAGTTATAAAAGCTATCTCTCTCTCTCTATCACCCATCTCTCCTCCTATCTCATCCTTCCTCATTATACTCCTCCCCCTCCACTTTTTTACTCTCATCTCCTCCTCTTTTTCATCCTTTCCAACCTCCCCCCTCAATTTTTTTCCCAATATCACATCAATCTAAAACTACTTTTCATATGTTGATTTAAAACTGTACTATTCACAAGTGTGTTTTAACCTTCATATCATGTCTCCCTATTTTATCTGACGAAAACGCAAATGTTATTGCATGATGATATTTGTTTTTGAAATGCGCATAATAAAATACATGGAACTCTTTTAACCATCTTTTGATCTTATATATTATATATATATATATATATATATATATATATATATATATATACTATTTATGTTGTATGGTTTACCAGTGGGTAGATCTGGTCATTCAAGTTAGCAAATCATGATGTAAGAACTAAAGCACTCGATTTGTTATACAAATCATTATTCGTAGATGTGGTATCTTGTGGCTGGTACAGACAAGAGAAAGCATTAAAAGAATATTTCAAATCTGGCCTGTTGCCTTTTAATATATATATATATATATATATGTGTGTGTGTGGGGGTGTGCGTATATATATATATATATATATAAGTATGTGTGGATAGGGGTGTATGTATGTATGTCCTCATAGAGTTCTGTTCCTAATAATCGACAATAACACTTCAAAAGATCTTTAGTTCTCACTTAGGTCAGAAATCTGTTAGAGTAAGTTAAACGTATAATTTTTAATTAGACTGCCGTAATATTTTCAGTTAACGAACTTAGAAAATACTTCTATTTAATGCAATACTTTTACAAAGTTCTATATGCCTTTGAGGTTCTGTGTAGCATAGCTTTATCAAATTACATCACACTGTAATGCATATCAATCACAGAGATCTCGACTTCCAGACATCATTTATATAACGTGATTTCTCTAACATACTACATAAAATCCCTCGGTCGGATATTATCGAATTTATTTATTCAGTCCCAAACATTATATTATTAGAGATACACCAGGAATACGTGATCAAAACAATATTTAAATAACAGTTGAAGATTGAACTAGTTATCTTAGCCGCGAAGATTACCACCTTAGTAACAAATCGATTCCCACTACTCCATATAATACATATTTTATAGCAAATCTACTGTAAAAATTATCGCCAAAAATGTTATAATGTAATTACGGTGTTGATGGAGCTAATTTCTCTTATCACAATACAGGTCAAAAGCAATTACACAAAACAGCAGAGAATTGGCTCGTGAACAACATCATAAGTTGGCACCGTTTTGCTATCATTGCTTTAATGTGATCATCTCCGAGATTTGCTGAAGGCTATTGTTCTTATTAATGCTCTTATTTATTCATTCCGTATTGTTCACATGCAGTAAACCTATGGAATTAGACTTCATTTCTTTTAGATAAACGAAAACAAATTGATATTTTCTACGCATGCGTAGTAATAATTACGATCAGTATTTCATTTTCGAAAGGAAACGATACAAGGCTTGAGTCTTCTCGCTGTTTTAGAAAATAAATCTTTAATTTTATTCGTTTTTTTTTCCCAGTTGTTAATGGAAGATAATATATTAATTTTAATAATGAACCCCTTTTTTTTTTACGAATCGTTTAATGAAGTTTTGTGTCTGAAACTCGTGAAAAAAACGTGTTTCTCTGGTCTCCGTCTTTTAGCTGCGGGCCGCCAGTCTGCAACCACAGACACTACCCTGACCGCGCCAACATATTAGGAAGACATTAGATAAAATGCAATGTACGTTTGTGACGGATCTAGAGAGACTACTATAAGAGATTGACTTCAGTTTCTTTGCACATAGCTGAGCTGTTTCTGTACTGAGCTTCTTGAGAGTAGGGCTCATTGTTATCCAAGCCTTTCATTTCTGTAGTCTCGCTTATCCTGATTAATTTCAATATAATATAATTAATCTGTTTGCCTTAAATCTAAAAGGTGTGTGCAAGCATCGCTACTCCAATTATGCGGTCCCGGATGTTGTTGTGGAGCATGGATATCACCAGGCGCTGGCCGCCTGGTGGTTCCAGCGGACAGAAAGGAGAAAGCGTTTTCCGGGAGGAATTTCTTATATAAATGAAAGCTACTACACCTATCAACCAGTAATTAATACAGAGAAGGTATGTGATTTATTAAGAACAACATCTCACTGAGTGCAGACTCATTAGTGTATTTTTGTAGCTCTTCAATTGCGTAAGATAAAATTGTTAATTACTAGAATGTACTCCACTCTCCAAACACATCAAGTTCTTCTTCACTTGAAAATTCACTAATCATGGGTATTTGAAGGGGATAAAGAGGGAGAGATAGGGGAGAGAGAGAAAGAAATACACATACACACACACACACAAATACATTCACACAGTCACACGCACCTACGCAGACACAGACGCAAATATACATTTATACAAAGACACACATACACACACGTATATATATATTTATTTATACCCACATAAACATATACGTATGTGTGAGTGTGTGTGAACGTCTGTATGTGAAAATATATGTATGTATACATGTAAGTAAGTTGTTATGTATGTGAGTAATAATGCAGGTGTATAGAGAAGCAGTGTTGCTGAATATGAAATGAATTAAAAGATATAAAAGTCAGTGAAATATGATGTTTGCCTTTATCTTTTCACACCTTTTCATATCGTTATTTCCCTGTAAAGGTGTGTGAGATAAGAGCAATGTAAAGCGATAATTTATTATAGATAACCATTAAGTAATAGAGATAAAACTATACTGGGTACCAGTGGAACGATACATAAGGAGTTTTATCAATATGTTTGAAATAAAACTGCTTTAAACATAAATACTCTGCATGATATCTCTCCTCTCTGTTAGTTGTGTTCTTTGTTGGGTGTAGATAATAACGATGATGATGATGATGATGATGACAAGAAGAAGACGAAGAAGATGATCTTTGAAAATAGTACATTTAAATATATATGAAGTAGTCCAGAGACATTCGTGTCTCAACAGCAAAGGTAATAATAATAGATATAATAATATTGATAGTAATATGTGGATTGTAACTATCTTAGCTGGAGCACAGTTTACACTGAAACGCGAAATAGTAGTTCTTCAAACCACAAAACGAATGATATATATATATGTATATATATATATAGCGGGGAGGGGTAATGAGTGAGGTAATCACAGCTTTTAAATTTCAAAGAGAAGCTACAATGATGTTTATTATACGTGAACATTTCGTATATGATTCAATACACAACACAACACGATCACACACACAAACATATATATATATATATATACATATACATGTATGTATGTGTGTATATACATATATAAAATGTAATAACAGGCAATAATTGCTGAGTAAAAGTAGCCTCCATACACATTTGAATAAATGAAGAAAACGAAGAGATATTCAAGGCCCTCTGAGAATACAGTGTTAGGAAATTGAGAATTGGCAATGTTTAAGCTGCCTTATTATGCCCTAAATATAATATTATTCTCAGAAGTAATGCTGAATGTCCTTCACTAATTCATACTTATATGACTATGTCACAGGCAGCAAAATTGAATTGCCAATGTTAAAATGCAATAATATTCTGTAGGTACTAGAAAATTGTTTGCTAAAATCTAATAGAATTACCTACTGCTGGTCTATTTCTTCACACTGACCAACCTATCTGCTATCAATTCCTTTCTCTTTTCTCTATTTCATATATATATGTACGCATGTATGTATATATAAATGTATACATGTGTATATATATATATATATATATATATATATATATATGCATACATACACAAACGCATATATATATATATATATATGCATACATACACAAACGCAAATATATATATATATATATATTCAACCCGGAATAACGTATATATATATATATATATATATATATATATATATATATATATATATATATATATAGTATAATATGATATAATATAATATACAGTAGGCTGTTTATCTATTCAATGATAACGTTGCTTCTCTCCATCAGATATTTCCACCATACTTCTCGTGAACGTGGAAGCCTGCAATGTTCTAATATGCTACATGTAGAGAATATTCACAACCCACTACGACTCCTATATTTCCATTAGGTAAATGCCACAATTTGTAAATTTAATTTGTGGTCAGCTATACCTCTTGAGTACAACCCATCCCTCATTCGATCGTGAGTGTTACCGTCAACTGCCTTACGAAAGTTAAACGTTATTTCTCTTTATGCTCGCTAACCAGAAGCTCTTGAGCCGCACAGATCAAGTCAGTCATGCCATTTGTCTAAAAACCACGTATATTTGACATGTCTGAATTTCTACCTACTAGAATGGGTAAAATTATAAACTCATTCACGCAGCCACTGTAATTTTTATTCCATATAAATATAGGTATAAATTTATTCTATAGTTCGATTGCTTAGCCACGACATCATGTGTGTATGTATATATATATATATATATATGTGTGTGTGTGTGTGTGTGTGTGTGTGTGTGTGTGTGAAGGTATATATATATATATAGAGATATATATATATATATATACCTTCACACCTTAGGTAGTGCATTTTGTTCCATGTATATATATATATATATATATATATATGAATGTATACAGAAACACAAGTTTATATTTAAATGAATCTCTTTCACTAACGTATTATCTATTCACATATAAAGAGGAAGTGATATCTCTCACCCTCCCTCTCCTTCTCTACCTCATCCATATATCTACATATTTACATATCGATCCATCGATTCGTCTATCGTATTCTTCCAATTTCCCTAAATGCTTTCTTTAAATCCTTCCTTTATGTAACGCTAACATTCACCTCCTGCTATCCTGCTTTTAAATTATTATGTGAGACGAAACAGATGCACTTGTAAAGGAAGTACTGCACATATTAGAAAAGAATAGCTGATGCATTAATGCAAAATGCATTATCAATATCTGAAGATGATATGAAATTCAAATCATAAACTACAAC
>OZ024753.1:46266796-46271796 GCA_964016885.1 Eledone cirrhosa
AAGTCAGATATTTCAAATTATTAAGATGAATATGCAAATGAGGTTGAGGTATAGGGCTAAAAAAAACGTTATTTTTAGACGCTATGCAGAATTTAAATAATTAGAATATATGTATGTATAAGTAGGAAGAAGAAAAAAGAAAGAAGAGCTTGTATTTACGTTAATTTAAAAGGATTTAACAATTTGCGTGAATGGTGGAATATGATTCCAGAATTTAAATTTATTTAGCTATATTATGAGTTATAATATTGTATATATAATCAATTAGATTATATGAAGAATTATGGTTGTAACTAGATTTTATCTTATTACATTACAACAGGTTGTAAGTATATAAATATCTATATAGATTAATAATTGTGCATGTATAAGTATTATAGAAATAGAAATAAGTTACAATTATTAGTTGTTTACATTTCTCATATGAGTTACGAAGGATATTGATTCTGCATCTTACATAAAGAACACGTAGTTCAAATTGTAAGAGGAGAACAATTTGTAGATTTAAATATGTTGTTCCAACATTGAAAATGTTTTCAGAATATTGTTAATTTAGCGAAGTTATATAGTTTATCATACATATATTATAATATAATGTTTATGTTTGCCTGATTGAAAAGGAAAAGATAACTCCAATCTTGTATGCTAACCGTTAAATTTGATGAATGATTTACTCAGAGGATATATAGAGAAAATTATATATTATTTTGTGAGAGATTAATTTTAATTATATATTATTTTAGATTTGTGAAAGTTTGAAGAACAAAGAAGAGGAAAAAAGTAATGTGCATTTCGAAGAACTATCGTAAAGAGGATAAACTTACAGAATGTCAATTAAAGATTATCAATCTACATCTAAAAAAATATATTTCGAGGGGTATCATTAAGAAAATAATGTCAAATGGTAAAAATAGTAAAAATATTACAAAAATATTACAAAATTAAGAAGGAAGATCATTTAAAAAATTTAAATTTAATTTTTTAAAGAAAGTACTCAGTAAATAATAGGATCATTTTAAATGTGTGTGTATCTAGAGAGAACGAGACAGACAGGTGAGTAAGTAGGTAGGCAGACAACCAGAAAAATAGACAGCAGTATAAGCATACAATTAGATGTTTACATGTAATGGAGAGTTAGCGTGAAATATAGAGATACAGATATAATAAAGTTATGAAGAAATCATATATTAAATAAATATGTTAAATATAGTGATGGGTATATGAATGAACGGTTAGTTAAAGAGGCACATTGTGCCATTGTACAGAGAACAAAGCCAGTTATATTCTTCATTTGATCAACGCACATATATATATATATATATATATGGAGATGTATATATATATATATATATATATATATATATATGGAAATGTATATTCAGTGAGAGTAATATCGGAGTGGTTAAATGAGATTACTTCATCACTCAGGTAATTCCGGGTAATTCCAGGTAATATATCGTAATATATCTAACTATCTTGGTGCAACAATAGACACGGCCACAATTCCTGACCTCCATCAACGAGTTGAGTGCGATTTATGAATAGATCCCGGTGAAATTTAATTTTGTCCATTTCTACGTAAGTTTCCTTCCCGTTGTAATGATGTTTGAACTGGAAGAGAGGTCAAATCTCTTAGCATGGAAATGCAGCACGGAAGGAATCAAATTAAGTAGAGAATACTTATAACATATCTATTTCCAAATATCGATTTAAACCAGCCACAAATGTTCGGTTTACAAGGATCGGCGTGCCTGGAAATCACACAGAATAAATACACATACAGACACACACACGCATACATACATACATACATACATACATACATACATACACACACGGACACACATAGATATATGCATAACACAAGTATGAAATAACTATACGTTCGTATCGAATATCTTAGACACACAGGTATTTAGATTTAAATATATATATATATATATATATGTATATATATATACGTATATATATATATATATATGTATATATATATATATATATATATATATACGTATATATATATATATATATATATATATATATATTAAAAAAACTATTCAATGTTGCCAGCTGAGTGGACTGGAGCAACGTGAATTAATGTGTTTTATTCAAGGAGAGAACGTGCTGCCGGGGATTGAACATTCGATATTACGATCATGACACTCACACACACCGTAACTACTAAGCCAACCACCATTATACACAAAACTGTTAATCTATTTAAAGTAAAAGAGAATGTAGCTAACCTAATTCAACCTTACAACTTAAATATGTTGATCGATTTGGCGACGCCGTTCTTCAACTAGAGCGATTTTTATTGCTCGGATTTTTGCTTCTTTTAAAAGATTAATTCTATAAGATCAAAGATGTTTTAACGAAATATGACTGAGGGGTAAAAATGAGAATTTCTTCTCTAATCTTTCCGATCTGTTTTGGCGGGCAAAAATATTAAAAGACATCGTTTTCTCTTACTGCAGATCATCTATTTCTCTTTGTTTTATCTTTCATATGCTTGGTAAAGCGGGAATGAATCTATTCAGCGTTGAGAATAAAACGAAAGTTATTTAGAAGGAAATATAAAAGACGTAAACAGGAAAAGACATTAAGAGATATAGAAACAGAAAAAATATCAAAGGCCAATTTATGGATGTCTCTTAAATAACGCTACTAAGCATCAGAAATATCAATAATCTTTAGCTGATATCTCGTACCCTGTATAACTCCTGTATGCCACCTAGGATATATAGAAGGCCGGGTACTATACCATGCATAAATAGATATTATTTATGTATTATTTATGTATTATTTCTATATCAAATCTCTTACACACACATGTACAGACATATACACATCACACATATACATATATAGATATTGTGGCCTCTACAACCAGTATTGAGTACATTATGACGTAGCATATTTTTAGTGTACTCAAATATACAGATTTATAAAAGAAGTGATTACCTCTATCTATCTCTCTCTCTCCTCTCTCACACTCCCGAGAGAGAGAGAGCGAGAGAGAGAGAGAGAGAGAGAGAGAGAGAGAGAGAGAGAGAGAGAGAGATCATTTACGATGCTCGGGGAAACTGAAGATTAGCTGAATATATCGAATATAAAAAAGCTAGAGGCGGAAACGTGGGCATAGAAATTTGACATAGAACCGGTCCATGGTTAGGTTTCCTAACCATGGACCGGTTCTATGTCAAATGGCTGCGATACCATTACAAGAAACCACCTCTAGTCACTCTGCCAGGTTTGACCTCGGTGTCACGAAAGACGGAATTAAGACCGCACAACATTTTATCCGTCGTTCTAATGACTCTTTTTACTTCATAATCTCCTCCAGATCTATCAAATACGAAATATACATTGTCTGCGATAGACTTTACAGATAAGAATTGTCCAAACGTTATCATTTATTCTTATTTTGGAGGTGATTTAAAACAGATCTTCTAGATATTTCTAGCAAATCAAGAGACTGTCCATGTAGACGTTCCCTGCTATAATACTGTTGTACGCATGAGAATATTTTTCATGAATCCGCTTATCACCAGCTAGAAAACGTTTGAAATATTCACTGAGAAATCAATGAAAATAAATAGGAAAACTTAATACTGTATAGAAGCTATTGTCCTTGTTAATGGTTATTTTGCTACAGACGTGTACAACATTAATCTCACATTAATAATCCAAATACAATTGTCTAGAACAATCTATACATTTTGGGGAAGAAAAGGAAGAGAAAAGCAACAACAGAAACAAGAAAATACTAATTAAAATGTCAACTCTCAAGAATAAGATACACAACTAACAAAAATAAGAGCTGAATCAAAACAGGAATTGTTTCATTTGAAAACCCATTTCTTAGAACACATATACGTCTTGAACACACAATAGTCTTGAACGCACATACGTCTTAATCCACCAGTAAATGACACCAACAAGATTGTAACTTGAACAAAACTTACAGCAACAACATCTTGTGTGAAAGACATAGCGGCAACTTGACCCACGCTCCGGTTAAAGTGTCTGGGTCTGATTTGGATCAGATCTTCAGCGAGACAAGTAATGGGAAGAGATAATAAAGAGTCTATATACAATCTCACGCAGAAATGAGGAAACAGAAACGGTCATTGAAAGTTTGAGTTGAAGTGGTGAACACTTATATCACCTAACTATCATGCCAGAGGCTCCCTAAACCTCAGATGCCTGAGCAGAACGGAGCGCCTGCTATTTTCCTTCGTGTTGAAGGGACAAATCTCACTAGTTAGAAAATCTATTTGATATCTACACCTACAGAGTTTCCTGGGCGGGTGTGATGATGATCGCAACAGAAGTGAAAACTAAGCAGTGTAGACACATTTCGTAAAACACAGTTTCAACAGCTCGGCCCCTTGAGTAGGTTTATAATTATCAATTTTCAATAAACTTTTGTACTTGTCTCGGCGGCCTAGCTGGACGAATCATAGATGGTGCTGATCCTGGTCTGAAGTTCGATCCTTGTCGGCAGTAGGGTTCCCGGTAAACCTTTTCAGTTTTTTTCTATGGAATGTAAAATAAAAACTGAAAAAATGTTACATGTACTCTCGCTCAGGATTGAACCCAAGGACAGGATCTCCACCGTCTCTAGTATCTACCGCTAGGACACTGAGACAACTACGAAAAACTTATGAAAATTCATATTTATAAACCTACTTTCAACATTTTCCATACAAAATCATGTGGCGTCGTTCAATGTCTTTCTTAATGTTATTGCTCCTACTTAAGGTCGACTTCTAAATCATTTGGGTGTTCCATAAACTACATCCTCGTTTTGTTTCTCATCTATCTAGACTATATTTTAACATGTAATCAATGTTTCATTTCTGTTGCACCTCATTTCCTTCCCGCCCCCCCCCCCCCCCTCTCTATTTTTTTAAAGCAAAGCATTGACCCCTAAAATACTACAGTGGGCCCTGCAATGCCACCGTGGGCCCCCTGGGGCCCACTTGCTACTGGCC
>OZ024753.1:46276796-46279296 GCA_964016885.1 Eledone cirrhosa
ATATATATATATATTTGTTTGTGTCTGTGTGAGTTTGTGTTTGTTTGAGTATACCAAAGTTTCTCATGATGGAAACGTTTAGGAGAGAGTAGAAGACAAACAGGTCTGTCTCAGAGCAAGGTGATGACAGAACGATATGCTGGAAATCACTGGCTAGTAGTGCAAGAGTCTACAAGAGGAGACAGAGAGAGTAAGAGGGAGAGAAGGGATCCGCGGGAGAAAAACTGAGATTTCTCTTTCTTGGTAGCCGTTTATTGTTTCGTTTTTGAATATCACACTTTATTATACTAATTAATATTTCACCAACAATAATAAATTGCTTCGTTCCTTGATCATTTGGTTTGGCTAAAATTCTCTCTATGACCATGTCCTCTCTTTATAATGCCTGCTGTGATTTGAGAGACATCTGTGTTTGTTATTACTAAAGAGTGAAATGACCATAGAAAATAACTCTCGTGCCATTTCACCTTTTGATGTTTGTTTTTAATCCGTTCAATTATATATCATCAGAATATAAGTGTATTCTCTTTAGATTATTGTGTGGAAAACTATCAGTCTTTCGTACATGCATGTCACCCCTACCCCACAATGTTTTCCAAATCGAAAGCATACTTGAGTGTAAACAGAGCAGAGATTTAATGACTTTAATAAAATGCTTTCCTATCATCAGCATCCAACCGTTGTTTATTTTTAAAGATGCTAGGTTGTTATTTGAGGTGGTTTAGCTACTTTATTTAGCAGGTTGAGCAACTGCATAGAAGCTACTATATTGTCTCACTGCATTATTTGTTGAAATTATTTCACTCCACTTCCCCTGTTAAAGTATGTTGGGAGATATGGAATGTTTATACATCACATTTCCTACATCCACCTTACACAAATATACCTCCATTCTACCTCGACAATAGAAAATCAATATCTGTATCTCTTTCTCCTTTCCCAATTTTTATTTTATTCATTCATTTATTATTATTTTTGCCTTAAATATGTCTGCATTAGAAATTCCAATTAATATTATATCACCTTTTTCATTAGAATGTATTGATTGATTTAATCACGAGGCAAATAACCGAACTAAACTGGGGTTAAATGAACTAATACTAAGTAGACAAGCCTGAACTTTATCGATAATACCGTATTCATTCAAACGGATAAAATTTAAATGCAGAAATTAAGAAACAGAAATATGCGCCAAGCTCCTACACGCAGACATACCATTAAGGCGGACATTTTTTTAGTCTTTGTAACGTATGAATATGGAAGATTTAAATATTGCTTGAGAGCTGTAGTTAGTAGCTAATTTTATAATATTGTGGAGTAACAGACAGAGATTCTACATTCAGTGTTTTGTCATGAGTACTTTAACAAGTATATTAATATCAAAGTCACACACAGATGATGTTAATAGCGAAACCGAGAAATTGATTAAACGTGTTCTGGTGACCCGCTCTAATATATGAAGCTGAAACATAGGCATTAACAAAAGTATTGTCAAATAGAATAGAAGCCTTTGAGACTTGGTTTCAAGAGAAGACTTCTGAGAATAGTGTGGACAGAACAGAAAAGCAATTATGAAGAACTAAAATGGTGAAAACTAAGACGATTTTGTTAGACACAATCAAAGAGAGAAAAGTAAAATATGTTGGACATTTAATTAGAAAGATAGTTTAGAGAGATTGTTAAAAGAGAGTAGAATAAAGGGGAAGAACTGAAGAGAAAATCAATAGTTATGTTGATGGATAACATCAAGGAGTTGATAGACTTAAAATAAGGTGAATATATATAAGAAGAGAAGAAAGACGGCCCGCGGTCTTCAAGCTGAACATGATGATGTCATTAGCACTGTATTTTGCCCTTGACAAAGTTACATGTCTCTCGACATTCTGATATTTATTAGATTAATACACTGAGCCATTAATCTATATTTAAAGTTACAATTGTTTAGCTGAAAGAAGTTTCCCTACTTTGACATAATACACGAGAATGAGGTTGCCTTATAGTGCTAAAATTAGTCAAGTAGACGCTATATTAAGAAGTGTTGTGTTCCACTAGTTTTATAAGAATACTCAGCTCCATTTCTCGTGATCTCACATTTTAACTTTATCTTACATTTCAAATTTTCTTCTCACTTTCTAACACCCGCCGCCATTCTTAATCGACATCCCCCTCCCCCAAAAATATTGTTGGCTTTGTGCCTAAATCAGAAACAATTATTGCATAACAACTATAGCTGTTGCCTTTAAATAACAGTGAGAAACATTTGAAAGGAGTAGTCGTTAGGACTATACAAATATTTATTTAAAAGTGAATATTTAAATAAATATTAGCTACAGATTTCTAAACGTTTGGCTTGGGAAACGAATTAATTTGGTCGATAGAAGTAAATATATATGTCTGGTTTATAGAAACATATGAGCTAGTTCCGGGAATGTGAATTTCCGAATAATGCTAGACAATGTCATGGAATTACTTGCTGATATCAAGATTAAGGCATTGCTTT
>OZ024753.1:46284296-46306796 GCA_964016885.1 Eledone cirrhosa
GGTGGTGTAGAGGTTGTGATGTTGTTTGAGGTGTTGTTGGTGTTAATGGTGTTGGTGGTGGTGTTATTGTTGGTGGTAATGGTCGTGGTGGTGTAGAGGTGGTGGTGGTGTTGTTGTGTAATGGTCGTGGTGTTGGAGGTGGTGGTGGTGGTGGTGTAGACGTGGTGGTGGTGTACGTGGTGGTGGTGTTGTTGGTGTTAATGGTCGTGGTGTTGGAGGTGGTGGTGGTGTTGGAGGCAGTGGTGTTGGTGGTGGTGTAGAGGTGGTGGTGATGTTGTTGGTGTTAATGGTCGTGGTGTTGGAGGTGGTGGTGGTGTTGGAGGCAGTGGTGTTGGTGGTGGTGTAGAGGTGATGGTGTAGAGGTGATGGTGTAGAGGTGGAGGTGTTGGTGTTGGTGTAGAGGTGGAGGTGTTGGTGTGGTGTTAATGGTCGTGGTGTTGGAGGCAGTGGTGCTGGTGATGGTGTAGAGGTGATGGTGTAGAGGTGGTGGTGGTGTAGAGGTGGAGGTGTTGGTGTTGGTGGTGGTGTTGGAGGTGGAGGTGGTGGTGTTGTTGGTGTTATTGTTTGTTACGTTACAGAGTTCTTTTGAAATGTTCAATTTAAAATACATCAATATGGGATTGGAAAACTGAAAGAGACAAAAAACAAAAAATAGCTGTTTAACAATATTGCTGTTGTTATTGACGACAACTGACTGATGTAACACATGATGATGGAGGTGGTGGTGATGGCGGTGGTGGTGGTGGTGATGGCGGTGGTGGCCGTGGTGGTGATGTTAGTGGTGGTGGTGGTGATGGTGGTGGTGGTGGTGGTGGTGATGGCGGTGGTGGTGATGGTGGTGGTGGTGATGGCGGTGATGGTGGTGGTGGTCGTGGTGGTTGTGATGTTAGTGGTGGTGGTGTTTATGAAAGGAGGTCACCATGGTTATGATTGTGAATGTTGAGGTGTTTGTGTAGGTGGGAGATGAGGTTCAAATATCAGTTGACCCGCTCCATACAGAAGTAGTTTTAAGTGTGTGCCGCTTGTCACAGATGACAGAGTCTCGCTGGTCTATGAAGGAGATGGTCATTGTTATTATTATTATTACTACAACTAGTAGTAGTAGTAGTAGTAGTAGTAGTAGTAGTAGTAGTAGTAGTAGTAGTCTAATGTTTGCGATTATTGTAATGACACTACAGATGCTTGTCATAGCTTCATATATATACTTGAATGGTATGTATACATACATACACACAATTATATATATATATATATATATATATATATATATATATATATATATATATATATATATATATATAACGCAGATTAAAATGTCTCAAATGATAATAATAATAATAATAATAATAATAATAATTATTATTATTATTATTATTATTATTATAATAAGTAAGGTAAATATTTGATAAGTAAGGTGTAATGGTTTTGCTATTATTTGTCATACATAGTTCTGTTATTACACTACGTTGAGTTTTCCGATAATCTTTGGTTATTAGATCGAATAGCAATCGTTGGTTAAAAATATCTCACTAAAGGTTTCCCCTATATCAACTAACGTGTACATTTTCACTGATCATTCCACACATTATAATGAAGTTGTGCCTCCGAGTAGATTACTAGATAAGGTAGAAAACATTAATAATAAACTTAAAATTGGGGAAATAAAACGAGACCTATTATATGGTTTACTCCATTAATTAGGAAGAATTTTCCCCTACACAAGATATTCAAAAGAAACACTATTGATATATTATACTATACAATAGCTAAACTCGCACATAACATTATTGCATCTAGTTTAGCCAAATTATTTAACCATAGAAATATTAAGAATCGGTGACATAGTTCTTGTCGTAATTGCAACAAGATGAAGAGATGCCCTTTAGCTGGGAAATATTTCTCTAGTATTGTAGTTTACAAAAGCTTATATGGGATTAACAGCCATTAGATTCAAACTACGTTTACATATGCACACTCATTCATTTCGCATCGTATAAGAGGAAATATGCCTTTACATTCGGCCTAGATTTTGAAACACAGAGATATCCGATATAGGTTAGATATTACAACAGAAATAAGTTAGATATTACTACGGCAGTAAAAAAAAAACCTTGTGATCTTTGTGCTGCTGAAGCCCTGGAAATCCGCTACGTGAGCCTGCGTGGGAAAAGAACTGGCGAAAGAGCGGACATAGATATACATATGATGAAATATGGAAGGAATAAATTAATAAAAAATAGATAGAGAAGGGTAGAGGAAGAAAGAAGCAATAGTAGTAAGTGATAGAATTGTCGCTGGACTTGAATAACAGCGGATATAATTAGCGTTATGGAGAGTAGGTATATTGATTAAAGACGTGTGTAGAGGCGAATAATAAAGTGTAGGTTATATGATTATGTAAATAAGTGATTGTATAATGAGAGAAATTGGAAGAGGAGCAGGATGTGTTAGAGTTTACATGATTGGACGAAGAAAGACAAGTAAAGAAATTTAATTATACAGAAGAAGCTAGAGAGGGATTTGAGAAAATTAGTGAAGCGTGGGGATAAATATTATTGTGGTTCTTTTCCTGGCTTTTTACATTCTGCGTTCAAATCACACCGGGGTCAACTTTGCTATTCGTCCTTCCGGAGTCGATAAAATAAAATATCAGTAATGTACTGGGAGTTGATTTAAGCAGGTTTTTCCGTTCCCCAAATTTGCTGACGTTCTAACTCTAGTGGTAGTAGTATTAGTATTACTATTAGTACTAGAAGGAGGAGCAGGAGCAGTAACTGTAGTAGTAGTAGTAGTAGTAGTAGTAGTAGTAGTAGTAGTAGTAGTAGTAGTAGTAGTAGTAGTAGTGTTGGTAATAACATGGTACAGTATGTGACACAAACACCATACTACACCACTAGCTAAGTGCCAGTGTGCCCCTGTGCCACTTAGCTAGTGGTGTCAATATTAAGGACTACTAATACATCACTTGATCAATAGATAATCCAGGTTTCAAATCCCAGTGGAGTCAGCCATTGCCTTTCAACTCTCCGGCGTCGTCAATAAATTACCTTCTAGCAATATTACAAGGGAGGCGACCATTTTATATTATAGCCACCGCTTACACACACATAGACACACACACATACGCACACCTATCAATATGATAGGGGTGGGGACATTTTACAACACTATAACCAACCCCTACTACACACATATGCAACTTCTGGCAATATTATAGGGGTGGGGTCATTTTAACACACTACAGAGACCACACACACCTTCTAGCTGTATTAAGGTGGTGGCGCTTACTTTAACACACTATAATGACCACACACACACACACACACATATCCATATATATACACATACACACACAAATATTGTCCTCGATAATAATTCATTTTGTATATCATAGACAGAAATATCTTTCAGTGTTGCAGGCGTTGATATGGATAATGGCGGTAGTGCCGATGTTGGTGGTTGGGGCGGTGGTTTTGATGGTATTGATGGTAATTATGGGAGGTGGTGGTTGTGGTGATGACGGTGGTGGTGGTGGTGGTGGTGGTTACGGTGATGGGGATGGTAATGTTTCTAGTGGTAGTGCTGTCATTGTTGCTAGTGGTACTGGTGTTGTTGTTGTTGGTGGTGGTGATGATGGCGGTGGTAATTGTCGCAGTGGTACTGTTGTTGCTATTATTGTTGTTGTTGTTGTTGTTTGTTGTCGGTGGTGTTGCTGGTGGTACTGGTGTTGTTCTTGATGTTGTTGACGTCGTGCCAATTTTGTATAGCGGGAAGATTAAAGATTCTAAATGTGTTACACTACTCTACTAAATAACTAAATATAGGGGCCGATTTCTTCATTCGCTGACCCCATACCCTTACATTCATTCTAAAACAAAAACTGGAACCATCCGCCTTTACTAAATCAATTTCCCAGATCCAATTCACTGACCACATATCACCCATCTATTTCTACATGGTCCCGCCTCTTAAAACTCATTAATATTTTTTTCTTTTTAACCCTCTACAGACGATATAACAGTTAGCTCCCTTTATTTTATCAGGGATTATTTTTTAACTACCAAATTACCTCCCTTATCTTTCTTTTAGCACTCTGTATATCTCAAACACCAATCACGTCATATATATTACCAATTCTATTTCTTTTTTTTTTCGGAAATCTTTTACACTCGATGGAAACGAACCGTTATAACGTCATGTATTATTAACAAAAGCTCGATACATGTGTGTTTGTGTCATACACAGTTCACTTTCCTGACATCTGTACATTATTCTATACATGCACATTCGATGAGTTGTAGTGCACCTGAGCACTGTATATATATATATACAGTGCTCAGGTATATATATATACCATGAACGTACATTCCGTGTTTGGCTACGCTGGTAATTATATTAAAACTCACCCTACGGAATTCAGTTGTTCTATACCTTGTTTAATTCTACCATGTTACTGCCACTTCGACTCATACCCAATATCATATATAAACATATATATATATACATACATATATCATCATCATCGTTGGACGTTAAACGATGATGATGATGATTATATATATATATATATATTATATATATTATATGTATGTATGTATGTATGTATGTATGTATGTAGTTGGTGGTTATGGCGATGTTTATTATGATTGTGGTGTTGACAGTGGTGTTAGTGGCGGGGGGGTGAGAGCATTGTCATTATTACAGTAAGTCAACATCAAAGGATATTTACCGTCGTGTGTATGATTCGTGAAACATAGTGGTGGTAATGGCGGCAGAGAGAGAGAGAGAGAGAGAGAGAGAGAGAGAGAGAGAGAGAGAGAGAGAGAGAGAGAGAGTGGGTGGTAGGAAGGGGAGCAGGTTTGTGAGAGGCGGAGGGGGGGGGGGGGGGGGGGGGGGTGAAAGAGAGAATGAGGGAGGTGAAGTAGCAGAGAGGTGTGGTAAGAGAGAGGGAATATGGTTGACGGTCGACTGGATAGGTTCATGCATGCATGCAATAATGGTGGCTTTAGTAGTAGTAGTGGTGGTGGTGGTGGTGGTGGTGGTGCTTGCTATGCTGGTTGATTTCGTGGTGGAGTAAAAGCAGTAGGGATACCATTCTCGAGTGAGTTTGTATGTGTGTATATGTGTGTGTGTGTGCATATATGTGTATGTATATATATATATGTATGTGTGTGTATATATATATGTGTGTGTGTGTGTGTGCATATATGTGGGTGTGTATATATATATATATATGTGTGTGTGTGTGTATATATATATGTATGTGTATGTATATATATGTGTGTGTGCATATATATATGTGTGTGTGTAGACGTAAGTGCGGGTGTTTTCATGTGTTATATAGAGTGGATGTGTTCTGATTTGTTTTGTTGTTTGGAGCGAGTGGCAAATAGTGTTGGCGGTGGTGGTGGTGTTAGCTGGTGGTGGTGGTGGTGTTGGTGGTGGTGTTGGTGGTGTGGTTGTATTGGCTGGTGGTGGTGGTGGTGGTGGTGTTGATAGTGGTGTTAGCTGGTGGTGGTGGTGGGGAATTGATAGTGGTGGTGGTGGTGGGGAATTGATAGTGGTGTTGGTGGTGGTGTTCATAGTAGTGTTGGGTGGTGGTGTTGGTGGGGAATTGATAGTGGTGGTGGTGGTGTTCATAGTAGTGTTGGGTGGTGGTGTTGGTGGTGGCGTTGATAGTGGTGGTGGTGGTGGTGGTGGTGTTCATAGTAGTGTTGGGTGGTGGGTTTTATGTAAAACATGGATTCTGGAGAGAGCAGAGGTGATACAGATGAGGCTCCGCGTTATATGAGGACGGAGGTGGTGGTGGTGGTGCGGGTGGGGTGGGATGGCAATGATTGAGATGATATGGTCTGGGGGTGTATGGGGGGGGGGGGGGTTAGTGATATTGATAATAACAGTGGTGTTAATGCTGTGATGCTAGTGTTCCTGCAAAATTAAGATATGGTGAATGATGTGTGGGGTGGGTTGAGGGTGTTTTATATTTGATACTATTAATGGGTGATGTTTGTGGTGGAGGGTAGTGGTGATATTGTGTTTGAAGTGGCAGTGTTTTGTTGTTGTTGCAGTAATTGTAGTAGTGGTGGTGGTGTTATTGCAAGGGAGTGTGTTAACAATATATAACAGTAGTCTTTTGAGGCAGTTTTGCTGCTATCTTCAGCAGTTCCAGTTAAGTCCAACTTCTCTCCTCGTCCTACAGAGTAGCAACTTCCGACGTATTTACTAAGGTATTATAATAGCAATCTCCCTAGTGGAGCGATGCAGCGAATTATATCGATCCAGTACTTCATTGGTACTTTGTTTTACCGATACCATATCAACGGAAGTTAAACGTTGAATTCGGTAGAATTTGAAGGTAAAGAAACGGTAGAAATATTGGAACACATTTTGGCGGACATTCTCACGATTCCATAAATCAATCGTCTTGCAAGAAATAACTGTTATTTATTAGTAATCGATAATTATAAGAAATAACTGTTTATTTATTAATAATCGATAATTATAAGAAATAACTGTTATTTATTAATAATCGATAACTGTTATTTATATATGTTATTTATTAATAATCGATAACTGTTATTTATATCTGTTATTTATTAATAATCGATACTTATGAGAAATAACTGTTATTTATTAATAATCGATAATTATAAGAAATATCTGTAATTTTTTAATGATCGATAACTGTTATTTATTAATAATCGATCATTATAAGAAATATTGTTATTTATTAATAATCGATAACTGTTATTTATAACTGTTATTTATTAATAATCGATAATTATGAGAAATAACTTATTTATCGTGAATGAGATGCAGCCATACCACATTGTTCTTCACGCAGGATAATAAACTGATTTCGACCCTGAAGTCCACAGAAAAAACTTAACCAACTCGTGAAGATACTCGTTAGTTTAACTATAACATAATACCAAATGTTCAACTTAATACGTTGGATAACATTGGTAATAGCAAGAAACGTATGAGATGGAGCTGTAACAGGCGTCGATAGATAGATAGAGAGAGAGAGAGAGAGAGAGAGAGAGAGAGAGAGAGAGAGAGAGAGAGAGAGAGAGAGAGAGAGAGAGAGAGAGAGAGAGAGGGGGGGGGAGACATCCAGAAGTGAAGGAAAGAAAGATAAAAGGCAGAAAGAAAGTTGAAAGGTGAAGAAGAAATCAGTAAGTGGGTTAAGAAGGAACAAACAAAAAAGAATGATTCAATAATGAAAAGGCAGGAATGAAAAAAAGATGGACGAAAAGTGAGAGAGAGAAAGAGATAGAGAGAGAGGGGGGAGAGGCAACGGGAGATAGACGGACAATAAAAGAGACAAAGAGACAATGAGAGAGACAGTGGGGAGAGAGAGAGAAATAGAAGACGGGTAAAGAGTGAGGGAAATGAAAGTAAATGAAGCGATAAAAACGAAATTAAAAAAGATAAAGAGAGAGAAAATGGTTTGAAATGAAAGAATTGGAAGAAGAAATAATTGAAGAAAGAAAAAGTAAAGAAGCTGAGCAAGAAAGAAGTCGAGATTAGGATAATAATGGCGTCTTTTTACATGGAAACGAGGTTTAGTTTCTTTGTAAAGATACGGCATAGTTTCTTTGTCAGTCTGTATAGATGAAGAGTAGTTGATGGAATGGGAGTCCGATTTCTAACTGTAATTATGTTATATGAAAAGGTATAGAGGTTTTATTGAGAACAACCAGCATTTAACCAGATAGTATTTGTGAATGGTTTGATAATGGTTAATACGATGAAACAGAAGAATGTATAGACTTGTGATCATCTATATTGGCAACATTACCGATTTCAATGATTTTAATTAAAACTGACGTCGTATCTATGTTGTTCTGTTATGAGAGATAAAAGAAAATAACGTTTCGAATATAATTACTTTTCCTTTTTAGAACGAAAGCTAACCGATATGTTAGTTCTTGTTTTTCATTACAAAACAACATGCAAGACTTAAAAACGAAACAAAACAGACATCAAGGAAGTATATATGCGGTCGGTCGACCTTGTAACAGCCTACACTGAATTATATCTCAAGGTTTTAAATAATTTTACAATAATTGCTTTGTTATGACACATGGTCTATTTGTAAAACCATTAGAACCTATGGAATGCAGAGATATGCAGGAGACGCCGCCCTCCCTGAAATATTAGAATTCATCGCTACTCATGATACACACAAACTTATCTTATTCCTCACATTTTGTAACAACAGTATGTTTATTTGCATTGGCTTATTTGTATTGACCAACGATCGAACAATGAAGAGAGACTGCTGCATGGAATGAAGCGACCTTTGTATCTGTGAGGAAGTCACAGGAATATAATAGACATTGACTATAGCTTGAATAACGTGACATGGCAAATTCGTAACAAACTAATAAAATTCTTCTCCATGTTTGAAGTAATCGATCCGTTCGCTTTTGTTCATATATTTTTTTTTTGTTTGTGTATGTGTTGATATTTTTGTGTTCCCTCATAATCAAAGATATATGCAAATATCTGATTACACACAAGCAAACAAACATATTAAGACTCACACGCGAAACTACACGTCTATTAACACCCCCACACGTTCCTGCTTACACACACGCATGTATGTGTATATATGCCTCTCTCTCTCTGTATTTCATATATATATATATATATATATATATATATATATATACTGACTTAATTCACACGTGCTTTTTTTCATTTTTTTTTCCGTTTCTTCCTCTTCTAACTGTCTATCTTTCTATTTCATTTTTTATTTCCTATTCTCTCTTCTAATGAAGAACTACTGTCCGAAGCGTGAAGACGCTTTTTATACTATATCAAGCATTAAACTAATATATTTCATTGTACTGTGTTGTTTGCTTTGAAGATTCCGTTTATTTTGTGCATACATAATATATGTGTGTGTGTGTGTATATATATATATATATATATATATATATATATATATATATATATATATATATACCTATACGATCATCTTTTTTTCCGGTATGTATATCATATTTTGCTCTGCTTTCATTGATATTCTCCTCTATAGTATGTTATATTTTATGTTATATTTTTAATCTCATATATTTGTTGTTTTATTTCTTCATTTGATTTGTTCTTGTTCCACAAATCTATCGATCTCATTTATTATTTATGTTTTCATTTATTTATTTTATTAACCTAATTTTTATTCTTTTCCTTCTTTTTTCTTTCTATTTTCTTTTTTATTACATTTTTTTCTTTCTTTTTCTCATTTTTCTTCATTTCTTTCTTCGTCTTTTCCCCATCATATTCAGTAGAAAAGACAAGGAATTTCATGAAGACATAATACCAGAAATCAAAGACCAAGAATTAGGTTAGTTCCGTTATAGGAATTTCCTTGGAATTCCTTATTCGCATCTATAACTACATTTGTTGTTGTTGTTATATTTATTATTTACTTCTAAGGATTCCCTCCCCTGGCAGACACCCCCACCCCTCCCCACACTATATTATATTTATTTATTTAATTATTTCTTCGATCTATTATTTTGTTATCTTCTCCACTCTATATTACAGTTCTTCTATTACGTCCTTTCTTTAATCGATTCTTTCCCTCTTTCTCTCCGTGCTTTTAACACTTCCTTTCATTCTTTCTTTTCTTTTCCTTTCATCTTTCATTCTCTTTCATTCTCTTTCTCTCTTTCATCATTTTTTATTCACTCGGTCTTACCTTAATTTATTTTCCATATTCATTGTGTGTGTGTAAATATATAAATATATATATATATATATATATATATATATATATAAACACACTCACATATATATATATATATATATATATATATATATATATATATATATATACACTCATATATATATATATATTCATCTTTTTCACGTCCATATTATTTCTTTCTTCATCACTTTCCCTCTTTCTCTAAGTTTCATTCGTTGAGTCTTATCTTAATGTTTTATTCTTTGTTTCTCTCGTTTTTTCATTCACCCATTTATTATTCTAGCAAACATTCAGATTTCTTTCTTTAGTTTTTATTTTCTCCGCCTTCCCGCCTTTTTTCCTATTTAATTTTCTTGTTATTTTTGCCACATAATTAAATTAGATATTATTTAAAAGAACATAATAAACTTTGATGCTTTCCATTGCAATACATTCTTCGTCTTCTTACATACACCACATACATGTATTGGTGTGTATGTGTCTGTTCGGTGGGGGGGGGGGTCTGTGTGTGTTTGGGGTGTGTGTCTGTGTGTGTGTGTGTTAGGGGTGTCTGTGTGTGTGTGTGTTGCCTGTAATATAAACTTCATGTGAGTTTTAGCTGAGATCTCACAATGTTTCTCCTTCAACAAATAATAATCTTATCAATAGAGTTTGTTATCAACTTTATTATATATATAGTTTAACTAAAGTTATAGGAAGGTATTATAAATAGGGATTTGAACACACATCGCCAGATTTTATCACGGGAAGCAGTCTGTCTGATGTTCTGACGAGAACATGCTAGATACACCGAGTAACTGGAAACATTGGATGTTTTGTAATTCAAACCATGTTAAACTATATTAAGCAATAGTTGCCACTTCGAACTATATATAAAACAAATGAGTAGAGGAATGTGTGCGTGCGTATGTATCTATGTATATACATATGTAAGTATGTATACATGAAAGTAAGTATGCATGTGTGTATGTAAATGTATATGTATGTTTGTACATATGTTTGTATGTTCATATGTATGTATGTATATAAGGTGTGTGTATGCGTGTTGTGTGAAAGTAAAGAGAAAGAACCAGTGCACGCCAGCGATGTATATGTAAATAAGTGCGAAACTGTGTGTCTATACATATATTTCATTCCATTTATGTTTTCCCCATTAAAAACATGAACATTACACATTCTTATGTTGCACTGGTGCAGACTTCACATGTTTCCTTTCAATAACAAGAACCGTAGATCATTAGAGAAAAAAATTATACAACTCAGACACGGAAAGATTCTACACAGAAGAAATTAAACGCTGACATACTCACACGTACACACTCTCGCCTAATCAAGCATCGATACACACATATGTGTGTATATATGTGTATATATATTTGTGTGTGTGTGTGTGTGTGTGTGTGTGTGTGTGTGTGTGTGTGTGTGTGTGTGTGTGTGTGTGTGTGTGTGTGTGTGTGTGTGTGTGTGTGTGTGTGTGTAAGAGACTAGGGTACTCAATACTGAATTGTGGCGTCAAATGCAACTCAATATATATAGAGAGAATTCAAGATGGCTACAAAGTGTTTCCGGTAAATATATTTACACTCTACATTACACAATTGTCACGTCACATGGATATTGGAGGTGGAAAGTAATTTAGAACTATGGCGTAATTTAACGACATAATTTGTAGACACCTTACACCCGAGCTATCTAATTCTCTCTCTCTCTCTCTGTATATATATATATATATATATATATATATATATATATATATATATATATATATATATACATGCACACACAAGCACATGTACAGACAAATAACCCTATACAGAATGAATAATTAAAGATATATATGGCTTTCTAAATTATCAAATGTATACTGTACTTCAGATACAATACTAATTTAAATATACGAACCATCACCATATTTATTACACACACACACGCATATATATACTCACTTTTCTTCAGATAACCCATAACACATTTAATCAGTAGAATAGCGGGAAGTCTTTTAGCCGGAAACATATGTACATATGTCTTGTTTATACAAACAATAAATATATAAACAACATAAAAGAATGTGAAATACACACCACTACCTGTGTATGTATATATGTGTGTGCATGCATCTATATATGTGTGTGTGTGCATGCATCTATATATGAGTGTGTGTACATAAGTACATAAATTGATAAAGAGTGAATTAGCAGTATTGGTAGAGGATCAGACACGCTTTCCAGCGTAGTTACGTCCCTTTACAATCTGAGTTCAAATCCCGCCAAGGTTAACTTTGCCTTTCATCCTTACGGGGTCGATAAAATAAAGTACCAGTAATGTAATTGTGATTGCCTCGCCTTGTGCCAAAAGTAGAAACAATTATTTGATAAAGAGTTACGGCCCTTTATAGTCTGAGTTCAAATCCCGCCGAGGTTAACTTTGCCTTTCATCCTTACAGGTTCGATATGCACTGGGATAATTGCTGGCCTTGTGCCAAAAATAGAAACAATTGTTGAAAGTCTCTGGATTTCGCAAAATACATAATATTTTTTATTGGGGAAGGTAAGATATTTTTCCGCAAAAATTTGATTGCACTGTTTTGTTTCCACTTATGTATTTTTTTTTTAATGTTATTTATTCTTTATAAAAATTAAATGATAGCATTCTATATGTAGGTGGGCCCCTTTCATCTCCTGGCAACCAATATTTTTAGACCCAATCCGCCACTGCTAATGGATGTATGTATGTGTTTGTGTATATGTGTAGGTATGGTTGTTATTTCATGTGTTGATCTGTTTGTTTTAAGTTATATGTATACACATGCATATGGTTCTGTATCTATACATGTGTATATCCTTCCTTCTCTGTCCCATATCACTATATATGATATGCTCACGATTCGTCGATCGGTAAGGCCACAAATCAGAGAAGTTCTCCATACACGATTAGTTGCAGAGTAAATGAAGGTATACGAATATACCCTCTCTCCCTTGTCTTTCTCTCTCTCTCCCCCTTTCTCTACATATATGCATCTCTCTCTCTCTCTCTCTCTCTCTCTCTCTCTCTCTCTCTCTCTCTCTCTCTCTCTCTCTCTGTGTATGGATGTATGGATCTGCTTGAGCTTTCTCTTCTAATTGCATTACATCATTTAGTCTATATTGTTAAATGAGACAAATTTAACAACTACATCAAAGTGAAAGAGAGGGTGAAGAAGTTTAATCTTTAAGTTTAAAATCACCTAAACATGATGGGGAAAGAAATAATATTGCTTGAAAAAGCAAAGCCTCGTTGCATGTGATGTCAACGTGACAATCTGATGAATTCAAAATCTAAATTCTGTCTTCAAAAGTTATTTCCAAGTTAAACACTTTGTCAGAAATCAAATCAAGAAATTAAGCTATTTAAAATAAGATAAGCACCTGTTTGAAGAGGCATTATGAAGATGTAAATAAAACATACAAACATACAAAAGTAAAATACAATAAATCGTGTTTATGGATCCATGAGGGAAATGAGAAGCAATAGATTCACACGTTCGTTTCTTGGATTGGATTCCGTAGACAATTGAAATATATTTATGCTATAATTTTAAGTAAAAATCGTGTCCTGCATGTTTTGTGATATATCCGTAGCCACTGTGTTGTGCTGAGATCAAATCTCTATTGGGTTCATACTATTGATATATATTTATTCCTCTAGAGCTGAAATCGAGAAAAATCAATGATGTTTTCTTATCACCTCATATCATTATCACATATTCTAGATCTAAATATTTCCAAACTTGTTGTGCAATATATTTCAAAGAAAATCATGATGTATACATACACGTACAAATGTATACGAGGTCTACATACACGTACAAACATACGTACAACATACATGATGGCTGAAACTCGATTTCGAGTAATGGCTTCGCTAGATACTTACGCATGAGCATCACGGACGTGGCTTTTTAGTCCTGCTAGGGACTTGACTATGGCCAGCAATACCATATTAAGTCATATCAAGCGATGCCTGTGCTTGAAGCTTTTTTAAGTGAGGAAAGACTTTGCACGGGACGAATCCCACTCTCTGAACATCGAATACATTTACCTAAAAAGATGAACTGGTCTACATAATTACACACACACATAAACTAGGTTACTGGATACGAATATTATTAAAATACATGATTTGAATTCTGGAACAAACAACACAAGGCATCTCGTACGACACTAAAGTGATTTCGGCAGATCACCCTCAACTGCTGATTTCCTAACGAACATTGAAAGGGTGAGATGGTGAAGTTACCCAGGGTGAGATGGTGAAGTTACCCAGGGTGAGATGGTGAAGTTACCCAGAGTGAGATGGTGAAGTTACCCAGGGTGAGATGGTGAAGTTACCCAGGGTGAGATGGTGAAGTTACCCAGAGTGAGATGGTGAAGTTACCCAGAGTGAGATGGTGAAGTTACCCAGGGTGAGACTTGATCTATAAACACAAACACCTGAAATATATACTTCAGTGTATGTACTTTCAGCACTCTAACGACACCACAACATCGCTGCACTGAAAGAAAGTTTAAACAACAAAATATAAACGACGTTCTTTGTCTCTCACTTTTTCTCTCTTTCTAACTATATATCTCACTCCCCTTCTCTCTCTCTCCAATTATTCTATGTATTCCTTTACCTATCTTCTTTTCTTTCTCCGGAAACTTCAGGAGCCAAACAAAACTAACCATAATGAACTAGGTCGCAGTCATATACCTACACAAACATACAATATATTCAATACACGTGTGTTTAGAACACAATACACTTTTATATTATGCATAATTAATTCATTTGATATACTATATATACACACACACATATACACATATATATATAATTATTAATATATATATATATAATGAGAAGCAAACAGAATTCTCTGCAGCAAAAAAGCGAGAATGAAACTAAACATAATTAAATATTTAGAACTTCAAGATGAATCAGACATAGTATGAGGGCAGCTGCTTAAAGAAGACATAGCGACAAAAATATTATACTTATATAAATATATTACATATATATATATATATATATATATTAATACTTATATATATATATATGTGTGTGTATATATACATACATATTCATATACATGTGATCGGAGCTAGAGTGAGATTATGTATATATATATATATATATATATATAACAGCATTTTAAATATTTTTTACTGGTTGACTCGATTATTGATTGATAAATGGTAGCTGTATTAATTTGTTGCTGATGACCATAATTAATTTGAGAGATATATCAATAATATTGATGTCTTATTGAATGATTTGATGATCGTTATGTCACTGATCATATTAATCTTTTGGTGATAATCCTAAGAATCTGTTCAATGTTACCATTACATTACTGATTCGGTAGATAAATACTCTACACCTGTTAACCCCAGTTAGCATTGAGTATGACAGTCTGTGGCCCGGTGTTGTACTAACTAACATGCATGTGTGCATCACCTCGAGGTGTTGTGATTTAGTGAATCAATTTGTATATATATATACAAAGGACTTTGACGAATGAATGCATAACGAGCAATAAAGATAAAGTGAAAGTCCTATGATGCGTGAGTTTATCTTTATTGGCAATACTGGCAACATGGCCGTTCCCAAATATAACAATATATAATAAAATGTTGCAGTTTGCTTGAAGCATTGTATATAATATATAACGTTGAAAGAGATAGAAGGTTAACAAACAAACAAACCAAAGACAAGACAGTACCTCTGGTCCAGACGAGGTCACAGCGACTGACAAACAAACCAAAGACAAGACAGTACCTCTGGTCGAGCCGAGGTCACAGCGTCTGACAAACAAGACAAAGTACTGTCCGTGGAGTAAAAGATGAGACAAAACCAATAACTTATAAGCAATTGAGACACAACAGTTACACCTGAGATTACATTTGATGACTAGGAGAAGGTATTGTGCTTTTCATAGCAACTATAGTCTCGTGAGACTAAAGGGAAATGAGGTGAAACGAGAAGTGGGGAGAGCGAGCGAGAGAGAGAGAGAGAGAGAGAGAGAGAGAGAGAGAGAGAGAGAGAGATTATATTCTTGGAGGAATTTCATTCTCTAGTCACATTGACTACGACTGGAGTATTAAACAAATAAATAGAAATGTATGTACGTATATGTTGAGCTATGTATGTATATATATATATATATGTATATGTGTGTATGCGTGTGTATATAAAGGGTGTCCCCCAAAAATGTATACACACTTCAAAAACATTCTAATATATATTGCCTGTACAGGTAATCAAAGTGTGTATACATTTTGGGGACACCCTATATATGTAAATGTAATATAATGTATGCGTATTCCTAAAATACGTCAGTGTATAGATAACATCAGTTGCAGTTGAATATGTAATAATACTTCAACATACATGGCACGTATATATATACACATTACACATACATGGCACGTATATATACACATTATATCTCACCTGAATTTCCACTAAAGTGCAAACCTATTTATGCAATAGAATATTCGAAGCAAATATTAGTATTTGCTAAAGCTTTGGAAATTATGTGGCGATGGTGATGGTGCTGGTGGCGGTGGTGGCGGTGGTGGTGGTGGTGGCGGCGGCGGTGGTGGCGGTGGCGGTGGTGGCGATGGTGGCGGTGGTGGTGGTGGCGGCGGCGGTGGTGGTGGTGGTGGTGGTGGTGGTGGTGATGGTGGTGGTGGTGGTGGTGGTGTTGGTGGTGGTTGTGATGGTGGTGGCGGTGGTGGTGGCGATGGTGGTGGTGGCGGTGGTGGTGGTGGTGGCGGTGGCGGTGGCGGTGGTGAGGCGGGGGAGAGAGGCAAAGTGAAAGTGATAGAGAGGAAGAGAAAATATACTGACATAGAGACCTGTAGAAAGAGAGAGAGTGAGAGAATGAGAGAGAGAGTGAGAGATAGAGAGATAGAGAGAATGAGAGAGAGAGTATGAGAGAGAGAGAGAGAATTATACAGGCATAAAGTCATGTAGAGAGAAAGAGAGAGAAAGAGAAAAAGTGAAGAATATAATAATCAACGAGAGAAAGTGTATGTTTGTGTGAGAGAGAGTATGAGTATCTGTCTGTGAGAGAGAGAGTGGTGTGCGTGTGTGGGGGGGGGGGGGGACACTCTGAAGATTAAAGAAAGAAAATAACAAAAAATAATTTAGTTTCCAACCATATAAGGGTATTTTTCCATGAGAAGCTACCTGAAAGTGCTCAATATTTTGGGCAAGTCAGTTGAGTCAGGTTGACATGCAGATAAACAAGACAGTTTAGTAGTGGAATCTTTCATTTAAATTTTTTACAACATTTTTTCAAATTGTACACTAACCAATTTTAAAAGTTAGATCTAGAAATGTTGCATCTAAAAATAAAACAAAAAAGATTATAGGATGGTCATCGCATGAAAACGTTGGAAGAGGTCTCAGGCTAAATGTCCCCATTAAGAAACTAAGTGTAAAATTCGATTAGAAAATATTTCAGTTTTACGCCCACCCGACACCAATGACCCATTGGTTTAAGGAATTTACTAGAAGACAATTTCTGTACTACATTAGATTATCTTGTGTCATTTGCAGAGAATTAAATTTATTTCCGTTTCTCACGTTGCTTTGTTTTCTTTTTGGAACGCCATTTTTATTATCTGTCATTCGTATTTGACTAATGCTTGACAAAGTGTTTTTAGGTTTCCAACTCGTTTAACTCTACTGTCAACCGAATTAATTGTGTTAAGATACTCAGAAGTAAGGAATTCCTTAAACCAAACATCTCTCTGATCTTTACACAAGAGGCATGTGAAGATACGCACACAAAAGATATGTGAACACACATATACATATACAAGAGTTATGTGAAGATACACACACAAAAGCTATGTGAAGATACACACACAAAAGCTATGTGAAGACACACACACAGGTATATACATACACAAGGGCTATGTGAAAATACATACACACACAAAAAGCTCTGTGAGGACACCCAAACTCTGTACAAGAATATACACAAACACCCACGACATGATGGTTCAAATATACAACCCCAAACACACAAAGGTGCCACACGTAAACAGACATATACATGAGTAAACAAAATAATGTTTCAAACACGAAATGTCATTTAAAGTTTAGTATTTGTGACAGCAGAATCTCAATTCAACTACATCTAATTATTAGATGCTTCAGTTGTAAAGAAATGCTTCTCTATTTTACTAAGTTTGTTTATGTTGGTTGTCTGTTCTGATAGGATTTCTCAATTCTTTAAAGGTTAATTCAATTTACACAGTAGTAAGACTCAGACTGCCGAACGACGTATTTCCAACAGCTATGACATTCATTCACACTTAAAACTACTTATTTTGACACGAAATCTTTTGCTAGTCACAAGTTAACCAAAGTACATAGTAAACGCTGCGAGATTTGCACTATTAATGTACACAGAATCGGCAATCTTTAGATAACTTATGGCACCAGACTAAGATAATTCGACAGACAAAGGTGCTTTGAAATTTGTATGACAGGGTAGACACAATCTTTGTATTATTTGTAAATCTCCTGGATAAATACTTTATAAAGACGTTCAGGGTTACATTGTTGACATTTATGTAGAATATATATATATATTATTGTGACTCTTAATATTTGTAAAACTTTAAAATCTGAAATTAAGATTGTTATACCAACTTTATTATTAATTGGACATTTTAGAATCAACAACTCCATATAGTGTCAACATCATGCTTACAGCTACGTCCCTCTTTTTCTTCTTCTAATAATAATAATTGTTTCTACTTTAGGCACAAGGCCAGCAATTACCCAGTACATTACTGGTACTTTATTTTATCGACCCCGTAAGGATGAAAGGCAAAGTTAACCTCGGTGGGATTTAATAATAATGATGGTTTCTGGTTTAGACGCAATGCCAACAGTGTTACGAGAGGGGGAAGTCGATTATATCGACCCCAGTACGTTACTGGTACTTTATTTTATGAAGAAAAGCAAAGCTAACTTCGATTAAATTTGAACTCAGGACGTAAAGGGTCGTAGTTATATGCTACAAAGTATGTTGTCGGGCACTCTACCGACTCTGCCAATCTACCATCCAATGCTCTACCAGTTGGTAAAAATTAAAAAAATATGATAAAAATATGAAAGCAGAAAATAAAGACATCATCATAAATTGTTTATTCCAAAGTCTTTTGACGGGATTAAAAGTGTTAGCATCATTCAGTGTTGATTATCTTGAAGATATGTTTAACATCCATGAATTTCGTGTTAATTAGAGGCCTGTATCATCTAACTGAAGAGAATTGTTGTAAAGGAGAGCAAAAGATATTCACATCACATAAACAATACTTCGACACAGAAATTGAGTGTTAAGTCTTCGCGTCAAGAATAATTCTACCTTAATTAAGTAAAAATCTGTCAGAATCTATTTTAGACTGAATATGTATTAAGTCGACTCATTACTTCAAATACCAAGACTCTGATATGAAGGTGACGTTTAATATTTTGTACGTGCACACTAATATACACATACATACACGCACACATACACATACATACGCATACAGAGACACAGACACACCAACAAATATATACACACAGACATACAAACACTTACACAGAGATACAAACACATACATACATACAGAGACACAAACATATGCAGACACACACACACACACAATCACATACAGACACACAAGAAAAACACACGCAGACACACACAATAACATACAGACACACAAGAAAACACACAGAGACACACACACAATCACATACATACACACAAGAAAAACACACACACAGACATACACTCACACAAAGAAACAAATGTTAAAGCTAACAAATGTTGACATTGCTCCATCGTCCGTATACACACACATACATACACACATATTCATTCATACATATAAACAAACATAAACAAACACACACATACATAGTAAAGTATCAACCACAATTATATATACACACAAACACAGTGGTAAGAAACTCCTGGGGGGGGGGGGGGGGGCTGGATAACAGAAGATCTTCAGAGGGGTCCCCCACCTCAAGCAAGTTTGGTCCTTAACAAATATATATAAGGTCAGAATAATTGCGGTAATTTCGATATCTTTAATATCGTATTATTATTAAGTGGTGGTGGATTGGCAGTATCGGTAGAGGGTCGGACGCCATGCTTTGCAGCACAGAGTTACGGCTCTTGCCATTCTGAGTTCAAATCCCGCCAAGGTTAACTTTGCCTTTCATCCTTACGGGGTCGATAAAATAAAGTTCCAGTAATGCACTGGGTAATTGCTGGCCTTGTGCCAAAAGTAGAAACAATTATTATTAAGTAGTGGTGCTGGTGATAGTAGTAGTAGTAGTAGTTCTTATATATAACCTTGTAGCTACTAATTACTTTCTGTGGAGTTTTACTGTCTTTCCTTCATTTAAGATTCTATCAAACGTCCGACATTTTCAGTGATTGTTGTTTTTGTTTTGGTTGTTGGAATTCTTTGCCATATTTTTTCTCCGAGTTCCTTTCTGTACTTGATTAACGCTGGGATTTATTTCTGTAGTATGTGTGTGTGTCTATGTATGTGTGTGTGAGTACGTTTGTATGTGTATGTGTGTATAAGGAGTGTATGTGTGTCTGTATAAGTGTATGTGCGTGTGTATGTGTAAGTGCATGTGGGTATGTATATGTGTGAGTGCTTGTGTCTATGTGCCTATTTGTGTAAGTGTGTGTGTGTGTATCTGTGCGGGTATATGTGCATTTGTGTGTGACTGAGTCCATGCAAGTGTGTAGCTGTATGTGCTAGTATTGCAAGTGTGTGTCTGTGTAAGCATTTGTATGTCTGTACGTGAATATGTACATGTGTATGTATGTGTGTATAAGCGTATGTATGTGTACGCGTATGTGTATATGTGAGTGTGTACATCCATGACTTTGTATATGTGTGTAAACATTGTTTTGGCTGGTTGTATTGCAAGTCTGTCTCTGGTTTACATCAAGTCCACTGTCTGATTCAGTCATATACTGAGGAAGTAGGATGGGGAGTAATAGAGGTGGGGGATGAGGGGACGAGTGGGGGGAGGGAGAGGAAGAGAAGAAGAATCCGTTTTATGTAATTTAGAGGAAGTATATTGTTTTTGTATATCTTGGCAAGATTGTTCTTCAATCTGGAATGACCTGCAGTACTAACAAACATTTCAATAAATACACACACGTGTATATGTGTATATATAGTTATATATATACACACACATATTTATATATATATGTGTGTGCGTACGTGTGTGTGTGGCTGTTTGTATATGTGTGCGTGTGTGTGTAACTGTTTAAATGCACTTGCTGTCTTTAGGAAGATATATTTACTTTAACTTAACCGGTTTCACAATTTAGGGATTTTCAAAGTAGAAGCGACTTAGTGGAGTGCAAGAATTGGAAAGTGATTAAAAGAGATAAGAAATATACACAAATATTTGAATGGTAATATATCGAACCGGATGTAAGGAAAAGTACACAAAATTCAGTGATAACTGAATGCTTTCGTTATATAAATACAATTCTGTGTCTTTGTGTTTGTGTATGTGTGTGAATTTGTTTATTTGTGTATGAATGCGTGTGTGTGTGTGAGTCTGTGCATGTTTCTATGTATATACGTATTTATTGGTATGCTGAAAATAGATGACAAGGTAGATAGAGAAATATATGTTTCCTTCTAATTATATTGATTATAGATAAAATAATTTCATTTCTTAATAAAATAATAATTAATGAATTCGAGTTATCGATAGAACTCGGAATTTTACAAGTTTTTCTATGGAATATTAAGATGAATATTCCCAATTACTACATCTGACGCCAGAAAAACTTCACTAACTTTGATTTTAAAGAATAGTTGAGAAACATTGGTGAGATAACTAACATTCAGTAACGACATCTAGTGTTGGAAATTAGAGAAGCAGTTTTTTTTTTAATCATAATCAAACAAGGTATTGATGAATTGGCAGAATCGATAGAAATCAGGGAAACAAAACTCTGACTTCCAGACACATATCCACACAAACATACATACTTACTTACACGCCACACACCCACATATATAGATATATATACCTTCATTAGTTCATATAGTGTTGTAGAGTGTGTTGTAGAGTGCAAGCAAGCATGCTTACATATATATATATATATATATATATATATATATATATATATATATATATAGATAGATAGATAGATAGATAGATATATGTGTGTGTGTGTGTGTGTGTGTGTGTGTAAGCATTATATGCGATAAAATCTTTCTATCCGGTATGTTTAACACAATATATAAACCTTTCTCTAGTCGTTGAAGTGTGAAGAATCTATTGGAAAATGCAGCTCAGTCAAGGATATGAAGAAGTCATTGGATGGTCGCGTTACTATAATCCTGGCCCATCAAAGCTAACTCTGTAAATAACCACACCAACAACAACAACAACAAATACAATAATGACGACACCAGCAAAATCAACGATATCACCAAAACAAAACAAAAACAACAGCGACAACAAAATCAACCATATTACAATATATATCACTAGGGCCAAGGATTAATTCTGGTTTATGTAGATTTTACAAAGATATATGATAAATCCTTTATTGAATGAAGGAAAATAAATCTTTGTGAGAGAATTCTCCCGAAAAAAACCAAGTTAGTATCTCTAGTCAGTTTCTGATCTTAATTAAAACTTCCCTTCATAGAAATTGTTCCGAGTTTTATCGATAATTATGTGTG
>OZ024753.1:46309296-46339296 GCA_964016885.1 Eledone cirrhosa
TCGATTTAATGTACGTATGTGTGTCGGTAGGTAGGTAGGTAGGTAGGTAGGTAGGTAGGTAGGTAGGTAGGTAGGTAGGTAGGTAGGTAGATAGGTGGGTAGGTAGGTAGGTAGGTAGGTAGGTAGGTAGGTAGGTAGGTAGATAGGTGGGTAGGTAGGTAGGTAGGTAGGTAGGTAGATAGGTGGGTAGGTAGGTAGGTAGGTAGGTAGGTAGGTAGGTAGGTAGGTAGGTAGGTAGGTAGGTAGGTAGGTAGATAGGTGGGTAGGTAGGTAGGTAGGTAGGTAGGTAGGTAGGTAGGTAGGTAGGTAGGTAGGTAGGTAGGTAGGTAGATAGGTGGGTAGGTAGGTAGGTAGGTAGGTAGGTAGGTAGGTAGGTAGGTAGATAGGTGGGTAGGTAGGTAGGTAGGTAGGTAGGTAGGTAGGTAGGTAGGTAGGTAGGTAGGTAGGTAGATAGGTGGGTAGGTAGGTAGGTAGGTAGGTAGGTAGGTAGGTAGAAAGGAAGGCACCGAGATAAGTAAGGAAGGTAGATAGGTGGATTCAGGGATGGTCGTGTTGTTCAGAATTTTGTTTCACAGCGGTGGCCCAAATACTTGTTACCCAGTAGAATCCTCTAAATCTCACAAGAACCAGTCGATGGCTTACATGCGTCTCCAGGACCTTGATGGGTTACATGTGTCTCTAGGACCTTGATGGCTTACATGCGTCTCCAGGACCTTGATGGCTTACTGGCGTCGCCAGGACCTTGATGGCTTACATCCGTCTCCAGGACCGATCTTGCTCCCGTCAAAATTCCGTCAATAAAATCTTACTTACAAGGCTTTTATAAGCCCAAGTTTATAGCAGAAAATTATCTTGCAAGGTGCCATGTGGTGGTATGGAACACGAAACCACATAAATGCAAAACAATCTTCTTAACCACAGATCTATGTATTTTGAGAAAAAATATTACGAGTTCAAAGTCTTGTTTGAACTTTTATTATTCATTCAAATCGAAATTCGGTTCAACTTGCCCTAATTTTAAGTTACAATGGTAGAGATATCCACACTCCCTGTCAGCTTCGTTTTCACTTCTTTAAAGATAATGAACAGCTTAACTTCTCATTGAATACCGTTAATATCCATATTAGTGACTGTTAGAAACCTTCAATGTTATGTTATTTATAAAAGACTTCAATATAACGACTTCAGGAAGAAGTCTTAACCTGGCTTAGTTTTAACTAGGTTTTCCAAGACTGCAATTTCCGCTCTCTTCTGTTACGACATTTTAGTTATATATTTTTGTTTTGTTGGGTTTTTTAGTTGGTAGGAGGGGGGGGGGGGGGGGGGGTTATCTATTTACTTTACCAATGCTTCTGAATTTGACATTTTTTTCTTTCTTAGATTGCTTTAGAATAATAATCTCCTGTACTTTGCTCTCGCAGACTTTTAATTATTCTGCCAATATTTGAGGGATTAATTCGATTAGCTCTATATAAATTGATTCGAATCTCTGTCTCCTCTCTCTCACTTCTCCCCTTCTCACTCTTCCCTCTCTCCCGCTCTCTCTCCATCTCTCACACACACACACACACACACACACACACACACATACACACACAGACACACACTCACTCAGACAACGTCTTCCTTCAGAGCGTAGTATTTCTCAAAGCAGAACGATACAGTTTGAATGTGTAAGTTATATTGTAAACATGTCAAATAATCGTTACTTTCCAATTTCTCATCCTCATTGACCTGGGGCGCCATCGTGACATACGGCGTGTTGAGGCATTTTATAAATCGGATAGAGCCCTTCTTTCCAGATCTAAACAGAACCGAATTCTTCCAGATGTGAGACGTTGATATAGAGAAATAATCGACTCCACTCCTCTGATGTAAAACCTGATACTCGATGGTTGACAATGATGTTGGCCTGTTATTCTTTTTGAATCCCTGTCACTGTTGTTCAGAGAGTGAGTTTGGTCCAATGCAAGGCCTTCCTTCAAGCACAGGCATCACCTAATCTAACCGACGTTCAAGTGTGTTGCGTGAACAAATCCTTTTCTTTTTTCTTTCAATGCAACGTATGCAGAAAGGAATCTAAATCCTTGACTGGACTAAAATGTCATGTTCATGCCACCCATGACAACTATTATATATGTATTTATTTGAAGACAACCAATTCTGTCGTTATTCTCCATACATGTAACCGCTCAAGCGACAACATTGCATTTATATATATTTACAATTAGGTCCACTTTAGCTGTTTAACACCATGAACATCAATGTTTCTCTATTTCAAACGATTAGTTGTTGTTGTATGTACATGTTCTCATTTGATAACATTTGATAACAACAACCCCCTCTCCCTCCCCCACACCCACCCCCGATGTTCCTCTCTAAATGATGTGTCGAGCTTTCTCGTTCTTTCTTCTCTTCCGCTTATCCTATTATAAAAACCCAACAAATTTTCACCTTCAGATACATATATGTATTTTTTCATTAAGGTATAGAACGAATGGAGTATATATATCTACGCAACCGAGAAGAAAATGTAGTGAAAAATCGGCAGTAAAAGTATAAAAATATGAGATTAAATGATACTGAAAAAAAAATAAGGAGAAATGAAGGAAATATTTAGAGAAAGAGATGTTGTATGGAAGAAAATAGGAAAGATTCAGTGAGTGACAAACAAATAGCAAAGTAGAAGAAAAAAGGTTTAATAGCGTATGAAAACAGAAGAATAGAAAATTATGAATGAAATAAAATGAGAGTTAAAAAAAACTTGAAATAGACGAAAAACGAGAAAAAAAAGTGTTTGGAAAATATATTCGGAAAAAGTAAAATAAAAAGAAGGAAAATAAAAATGATGTGAATGCAATATATTAAGAAAGAGTAAAAAAAAAAAAGAGAAAATAGAAGCGAAAAAATAATGAGTGAGTGTGTGGATAAATACATTGTGTTGTAAGAAATAGAATCTGGAATTGGAAATTTCTGATATGAAAAGAAGCTAACAATATGCTAGGGTGCTAGATACTTTTTCTGCTTCACTGATTGACACAGAGGACCTGTCAGAAGGGGTCAATACGTGTGTTGTAATAGAAACGTGACTGGATTGAAAACAGAAAATTAACAATTCACCAACACTCACGTTGATTGCATTGACACCTTTCAAAATAATGTGGAAGTTGCATCGGAAACTACAACAAAATAACAACAAAGAACGTACAGAAGTTTTTGAAGATATGAAAGTATATTGATTTCCATTCTCAGACATTCAAGGAAACGAGAGAGAGAGAGAGAGAGAGAGAAGGGGAGAGAGAGAGAGACAGAAAAAATCTACTGATCTTGTAGAATTTACTATTGTATTGTGGGTAGGAAAGAGTTTTTGTAGTTTTTTGTTTATATTTTCATACGTTTTTTTTTCTTCTTTTTGGTTTTGTTCGGAATTTCCATCATCGTGTATCTAGCACTATAGTATACAATGTGTTAATACGGTGTAGTAGAAGTAGTTGTTGTTATTGTAGTAGTAGTAGTAGTAGTAGTAGTAGTAGTAGTAGTAGTAGTAGTAGTAGTAGTTGCTGTTGTTGTTATTTAATGCCAAATCAGCCCCGATTCAGCGGATCTATGATCAAAGTCATTCCTGGTATTTTATAGGCTACGATTTGAGACAGATTCAGCTGCTATTATTAGTGGGTCACTCATTGTTTTCGGATCTCGTTGCTCCCAGCTTAAAACCATTTGAATCAAATTTGTTTTTCTTTTTTCTGGAGTTGATAAAATACCAATCATGTATTGAAATCGATTCCTCTCTCTCTCTCTCTCTCTCCATAACTCCTCTGTGTAGCTCCCCTCTCCCTCTCTCCCACCTCTGTTTTCCTCTCCCTCCTATATAAACCAGTTGTATTAATATATGAAGTAACACCCAGTTTCTACAACAGACGGGTAGAGATAACCGTATTAAACATTAAACATTTAATATCCGGCATTTATCTTTTTAGAGTAATTCTTATTCGTTGCTTTTGTTGTTGGTTATGGGGGGAGGGGTCGTTTTATTTCCATCATCCTACATTATATTTTTCGTAATTTTTTAATCTAATATATTAATCCAGCATCTATTTCAATTTTCGTTTATTTTATTTTATTTTATTTTATTTTATTTTATTTTATTTTATGTTTTGTTAATATCTAGTCGTGTACATCTATACATCTGTTAATATCTAGCCGTGTACATCTGCTCATCTGTTGATCTGTTAATATCTGGTCGTGGTTAATATCAGGTCATATGCACCTTTACATGTAAATATGTTAATAGTTAGAGTATATTAGTTATCATCCATTACTTTTGGTAGTGGTGGCGGTGATGGCGGTGATGGCGGTGTTGGTGGTGGTGGTGGTGAGGGGGATTGTGGTAACAAATAGACACAAGACAAGACGATTGAGCTTTCGACTATTTACAAATAAGATGAAATATGCTACACACCAATGTGCCACAACTGAGAAGAAGAGATTAAGACAAAGACCAACAAAGACCCAGAAGAGACAGAGAATATAGAAACATTTATAAAAGTTTTTCTTAGTTTGGATGTTAAGACCTAAATAGACCCACAACGAGGAAACGAACCCAGAATACTCTAGCCCGTTCCTTGTTTAACATTATTAATGGAGTTGATAGGGATAAGGTTTAAATCCCTGGCAGATTTCTTCAGTCTCCGTTGCTGTTGTTGTTGTTGTTATCCCAAGTGTCAAAACCGTCCATTTCGATTTCCTCTTGTCATACCTTAACATCCGCCCCACAACTTAATCTGTCTTGTAGATCTTCCCTTTAGCTTCTCGTAGCTTCACGTAGCTTCTCGTACATCTTATACGTCATCACTAGCTGTCCGTTCATCCTTACATCACTATCGGGAAAAATTATTTCCGCCTTAACTGATACACAGACAGAATAACCGACAGCATACATGATGTAGAAATGGCACACAAACACATCCACATACTCTTATACACAAGCGCGAACACAGAAACACACGCAACACACAAGGAGATATATCAGCACATAGATATAGACAAAAACCCACTTCTACTTTAATATATATATATATATATATATATATATATATATATATATATATATATATATATATATATACAAGCACTCATACACACACATATGCACAAATATAAAACACCAAAATATTGTGATATATAAATATACGCACATAAAAACGTACAAACACACAAGCAACAGTGGCACCAACACTCTCTATGTACTTCTCCCCTATCTCTCTCCCTTTATCGTCCTCTCGTTCTCTCTCGCTTTGTCTCTATGTGTATTCCTCTATGTTTATGTATATGTATCTGTATATGTTTGTGTATATGTATGTGTACATCATAAGTCTCAATATCTATCTTCCTGCTTAATTGAACAACATGCCTACGGAAATCCATCCACCTATAGATAACTATATATATGTGTGTGTGTATATATATGTGGGCGGATATATATGTGTGTACGTGAGTGTGTAAATATATATATATATATATGTGCACAGCACTAATTACTGTATGTAATAGCTGCGTTTCTCCAATCATTATAACTGTGGTCTCATATTCGCCATAGAAACGAGTCAACAAGAATAGTAGTAAATCCTGTTGTTTTCTTTAGATTCAGTTTATATGATGCAAAGATCCATTTAATGGATGCAGATGCGAGAGTATAAAGCAAGAATGTAAAGATGGGAACAATATATATATATATACAAACATATATATATATAATGTTTGGTAAGAACTTGGTAGAAATATCCAAGGTAGAGAGCAACTCGAGTCCGGAGGGCGATTTTTAATATAATTATTAAAGTCAGTTACTACAATAGAGCCAAACCAAGAAGGTACGTTTCGTTGGTCTGAAAGTGAACAGGAAATTATATATATATTTCATTTTTTATCTTTTTCTTTTGTTGTATTTTTGTTCATATATTTTATCCATTTTCCTTATTTTGATGTTAATAAGATTCTCTCAAAAATATAGTAGATTGGCAGAATTAGTAGTCTCGTGTAAAATCCTACCTGGAGCTGTTCCTTGGAGGATGGCTTTGATCAATCCATCAGATCATAATCACGTAACTATACTATCTTAATTTTATTTACCTTACAGTAATTAACAGGTCTTTGTAGTTGCTCACGTGTCTAATTGCCGTGCGAATGCTTTCAGAAAGAAGGCTGCAAAGGAATCCCTGAATCTAGTAGAAGTGTGAAAGAATTTAGTACCAATCTTTACATTGGCAATAGAGGCATGCGTATATAGGGAAAGGGCTAGAGCCTTTTACATAACTGGTATGGATCAAGAAGCAGTGTCAATCTTGGTAGCCAATTAACAGAATTTGTAGAGTGAGAAGATTTAAAGATTGTGAAGAATTTAGATCAATATTTATATTTCTTCTGCCATTGCAGCACTCTTCCTGTTTCATATTAACGAACGAATTTTATGATGAGATATATTTAATATTTAAAATATGTGTTAAAGAAATAGAAAAGATACAAAAGAATAGAAAAGTGACAAATAAGAAGAGGAACAAAGGTATAATATATTGCGAGATGAATTTCGCTGTTTATAAAATTGACAGCAAATATTTATCAAACATTCAGCCTTAGAGGATAAAATTAGTTTAACAAACATTTCTGTAGTAGGAATTCATCGGAAAAATAACATTTTATAATGAAATGAAAATATAAATTTTAATTAAAAAAATAAATAGAATTCTCTACATTTGGAATTACCGTTTTGGTGTGGCGGACCTAATTCTTACGCAGAGAAACAAACAAACAAGCAAACAAAACCAAAAAATAAATATATATAAAGAAAAATAGTATAAAACAGTACAGAAATGTTGTAATGAAGATGGCAGGCATAAATATTATTACTTCTGACGAGATATTGAAAATACTAAAAAAAAAAAATCAACAAAAAATATTGCTAGCTAAAATCATCGTCTAACATGGTTATTGAGAGAAATGCTTTAGTGTCTAGAGCAAAAGTAAATGTAAATGAAAAAAATGAAAACCAAAACCAAACAATATGCAATAAGAGTATAAAGAATATTAATGTTGACATACTCAAAAGTCAGAAACTATAATGCATTTTGCATTAGACAAGCCAATAGCAATTTCGGACTGCAATAGCAAGAAGATATAATGCTATTATTATCAGTATTATTTAGGGCAATGGATCTGTGGCATCGGTAGAGCGTCGAACAACATGCTTTGTGGTATGAAGTTATGGTCCTTTGCGTTCTGAATTTAAATACCACCGAGGTTAGCTTTGAATTTTATCATTAGGGGTTCAATAAATAAAGTACCAGTAATGTTCTGAGGGTGATTTAATGAACTATTCACACCCCACAAAAATTGTTGGCCTCATGGCTAAATCAGAAACCTTTATTTAGTGCAATAGATTCGTGGCATCGGTAGAGCGTCGGGAAAATGCTTTGCGCTATTTAGTTACAGGTTTCTATGTCCAAAGTTAAAATCCTGCCGAAATCAACTTTACAATTCATCGTTCATGGTTCGACAAAAGAAAATATCAGTTAAATACTGGGGTTTATATAACTAACATTCCTTTTCTGCCAAATTGCTGGCCTTACGCCAATCTTAGAAATAATAATTATTACTGTTGTTATTAATATGACACTCTATGGCCAAAATTGCTCGGCAACGACAGACTACTCTGCTAATACATATATATATATATATATATCCGTGAGCTTCCAACAGTAATGGTCGCATTCTTTAAGGGTATGTCAATATTTATTTATAAAATTGCTCTATATTATATTTTATCTGATGAAAGCACACCATAATTTAACTTGGTGTCCTTGAAATATGTATAATGAAATAAATATGGTTTTATAAATATAGTTTCCATTTGTTAATATCGTATATATATATATATATATATATATATATATGTATATATATATATACATTATTTATATATATAATATATATATATACATTATATATATATATATATATATACATTATATATATATATATATATATATATATATATATATATATATATATATAATATATATATATATATATATATAATATATATATACATACAGTATATATATATATATGCAGATTAATCCGAATCATAGACTTTCATACTATATACACATACAGTATGAAAGTCTATGATTCGGATTAATCTGCATATATGTATGCGTGTGGGCGTCTGTGTGTCTGTTTGTATACACTCATAAGCACATACGTTCATAAATACATATATAGATAGATACATACACACATACATACGTAGATACATACACTCATACATAGGTAGGTACACACATATGTGCAGGTGTATATACCATAATGATATATCATTAGTGACAATTTATTAGTATATTTATGTATAAGGAAATAATAAAAGAGAAGCATGTGTTTCTAGCGTTTGTAATTGAATCTCTGTAAATATAAAATGGATGACGGGTGTAATGTCGTTGACTACTTTACATATTGATTATGGCTACCATTTTATTTTATACATACAACCTCTCCAAATATATGATAGAAGCACTACATAGCTAGAAATGACATATTTATTACTCCAAGTTCACGATTACTCAGGTGTAGTGTGTGATTTATGTATTGATCTTCTCAGATATTCACATATCTGGGGTTTTTATGAGTTTTTAAAAATATTTTTTTGCATCAGTATTTGGTTAAAGGTGTTGAGAACACATCCTCTTCTTCGTCATTTTGAGCATTTATATATACACATATATACAGGCACACATACACCCCCACATATATATTTTCTTTATATATTATTTTTTGCGAAAAAATATGGCAATGACTTCGCGGTTTCGGCGATGATGTTATTTCTAAAAGAAGTAAATATTTGAATGTTCTAGTTATGCTTCTACGTAAAATAGATATTTAACTTATGTGTGTGTGTGTGTCCGAAACTGGATACCAACCCTGAGTACACCTGAACTTCCACCAGGAAATCTTCCGTATCATTGAAATTTTCTTTGCTTCTTATATATATATTAATTAATTAATTAAAATGTTATTAGTCTCTATGGATTGGCAGTATCGGTAGAGGGTCGGACGCCATGCTTTCCAGCATAGTTACGTCCCTTTACGATCTGAGTTCAAATCCCGCCGAGGTTGACTTGCCTTTCATCCTTACAGGGTCGATAAAATAAAGTACCAGTAATGCACTGGGTAATTGCTGGCCTGGTGCCTAAAGTAGAAACAGTTATTAGTCTCTAATACTTGACTGGTATATTTAAGACGATATAACCTATTGTATACTTATATTCCTTTAAGACTGAAAGGTATGCTATGAAGGAAATGATTGCTGCAATGAGATTCTCACAGTTTGAACGGTTACTGAGAAACTCAGTTCCATTGTTGAACTGCGAGAGATGTTTATATAAATAAATTATATATGTTTAAACGTTAGAACGATGTGTTTAGGAAAATCTTTCATTTCTTGGCAGAAGAATATAAATCTCGGAGTAAATTTCATTAAAAATAAAGAGTGAATTTTACTTTCTCTTTCTACAGATTCATTGATGATGTAGCTCCAATCTTCATTGGAACATGGCAGGTGTTTTTAGATAAAATGTATACGTTTACTCGTTAAGGGGAAAATATATTTAGTAAATATGTGGGCAAGGGAGATTTTACTTGACGTGGTAGTTATGTTTATTTAGTTATTTAGTGAAGGTGTAAGGAAAATTCCTAAGATACATTAGAAAAGTTTCGCATTTAGAGCAATAACGATTTGTATCAACTTTAATGAAATGGTAATATTTAAAGCAATGTCTTTAAACATTCCAATGAAATTCCATTGTTGGGGGTAATAAATTAATAAATAGTAATTTACTTGAACTCTCTTTAACCAGAATAACTGATGAGGTTACAAGCTGCAACAATTTCCATAAACACCGACAGAGATTTTAAGATCTCAGGCAAATTTCAATAGTTGAAGCTTACAGCATTTACTAAGAATATTACAATTCCAATTTACAGAGTTGTTTTAAAAATTAGGCCTCTCGTATGTATATGTGTGTGTGTGTGTGTGTGTGTGTGTGTGTGTGTGTGTGTGTGTGTGTGTGTGTGTGTGTGTGTGTGTGTGTGTGTGTGTGTGTGTGTGTGTGTGTGTGTGTGTGTGTGTGTGTGTGTGTGTGTGTGTGTGTGTGTGTGTGTGTGTGTGTGTGTGTGTGTGTGTGTGTGTGTTGGTGTGTGTAAAAGGTAAACTGAAATACCAAAAATAACCAAACAAACACCACAGTACGTGGAAGAAATATATTAGTTTAACTCTTGAAATAGCAGGAAGAGAGTCTTAACGTTTCGGACACAAGTCGTTCATCAGAAGATAGAATTAGAAATAGAATATAAATGTGTGTGTGTTGTTTGTTTGTGATTGTGTGTGGGGAGATGTATTGATTTCTACGCGACAATGTTTGAAGATATAAGTATTTACTTCTCTCTCTCTCTGGGGTTCTCTCTCCATCTAACTTTCTTTCTTCCTTTCTCTGTCCCTTTTTCTCTTTACCTTCCTTCTCTCTCTGTCGTTGCTCCCTTAACCACCCTCACTCTCCGTCTCTCTCTCTCTCTCTCTTTCTCTCTCTCTCTCTCTCTCTCTCTCTCAAACCCTTTCTCTCTCCCTCTCTCTTCTGCTATCTTAAACAACCAATGTGTTCAGGCAAGAACCAAACTTATTTTCACCAAGCTCCGACTATTTTCTGAGATAATCAAATGATGTCTTAGGAATGTACACAACAAAATGGAGGCTGTCAGAATCAAATATTTAATGACAGCTGTAATTTGATACAGTTTCTATCTATGCCTTTCAGACACGTATATGACAAGACGATGTGCTTATCTAGATGGCTGTTAGGTAGACACATACACACATATACATACATTCATACTTGCATATATATATATACAGAGTGTGTGTGTGTGTGTGTGTGTGTGTGTGTGTGTGTGTGTGTGTGTGTGTGTGTGTGTGTGTGTGTGTGTGTGTGTGTGTGTGTGTGTGTGTGTGTGTGTGTGTGTGTGTGTGTGTGTGTGTGTGTGTGTGTTAGAAATAGATAGATAGATAGATAGATAGATAGATAGATAGATAGATAAAGTAAATATGCAGGTAGTTAAGTAGATATAAATATATGTTCTTCTATCAACACCTTACATGAAGAATATCAACATTATAGAAATCGGTCGGTGAAAATAATATATTCGTATTCTTGCAATAGAGAATAAAACAACTAAATTTATTCACTGGAAATCATTGAGAAAATAAATGACATTTACGTAAATGTCAACAAGTGAATGGAATGGAACCGAACTATTTAGAATACTTTAAATTTGTTCAGTGAAATATGTATGGTATTTACAGTCGTCAATTGAAGAAGGTTACAATCTATCCAAGCTCTTCTTTTAAAGACAATAAGTCCGTCTTTCGGACAAATACATCATAGCAAAAAATGGCATTTCTTTTTCCACATGAGTTGATGATATAATACATTCCTTTTGTAGGGAAACGGAAAGTGGATAAGTGTCTTTATAGTTTTAGTTGGCGACTTATATCTGGCAAATCGAATGTAAAATAAAAAGAGATTCTTTATTACAGTGAAGTATTTAGAATTGATGCTTAACAATAAATGAAGATAAGAGATACAATGACAAAAGGGAATAATTTTATCTGAAATCGCATGCAACAAAAGCGACGACATTTTAAATCCATGGTAACTACACGCACCGTTATAAGAACGAAACTGTAAGTTGGTATGTTGGCTTCTCAATGACTTGCTGATTAATCAATGGCAAATCTATAATTGGTGCAAGAGAGAAACAGCGATAGAATAATAGAATATTTGTGCATATAGAAACTAAAAAGCTGTATCATCATTTGATACTCAAAAACATTCGCTGTCTGTCGTTATAATTCTCAAAGATATGACGCATCATTTTAAGCTGCGGTTTACATATTGTAATCTTTGATTAGTTACTGAGAGATGTAGCAAATAAACTTCATTGAAACGATATGTCGCCTATGCTCCTATTTCTCATATCTTACTTAGAAATAGGATGCAATCCTTCCTATTATTTATTGGATTGACAATGGATAAATAAGTTTAGTCAATACAATATCATCATTGCATAGGTTTGTTAATATAAGTAACAGTCATTCTACACTCAGTAAACAACCGATATGATGTAAGTATAATGTACACATAGACGTTGTGTAATAAATGGCTTCCATCAGTGTCGACGATGATTGTTCAAGATTAGCTGAGTATTCTACAAAACAATGTGTCGTCTTAACATGCCTCCCTCGTAGGATGTGCTATTTACATGGCCTCCACAAGTGACTGAACTTTCTAACACAAAACACTTTACAGTCTGTACTAGATGCATTATATTCTGGCACCAGCACTACCTATATAAAGAGAGAATTTCACATATATAAACTTACAAAATCTCCCCTCACATATGTTGAGTGTGGGTGAGTTGCGTTTGGGTGTGTGTTTTTTACGCATGTGTGTGGGGATGTCATTGGTTTGTGAGTGTATAGACGATCGAACATATGTACGTTTGGTATATCTCTACTTTGAACGAATGTTCTTCGATGAAGTCTGTCTTCTGTTTTAGTTTATCGCCAAAAAAATCAAATTTATTTTAATATTTCTCACTAATTGTATCGAACGTTATCATTGTTCCTGAAAATTGTCTGTGAAAATAGAAGAGAAATACAAATTTACAGTTTTATTAGTAAAATACAAATATATCCCTGATATCAAATACACAATGTTAATAGTTTAGCGACAGTGTGTAGGTGTTGTTGTTGTTGTTTCAATACAACAATATGGAGAAGGAAAGAAAGAAGTTGTATTGAGATAAAACTAGTTATTAATGTCTGAACTATTCATGAATGTTAGAGATATAATACATCTGAGAGACGACATGTATATACACATACACATGCTTATATACACACATACATGAATATATACATAAACACACACACACACGGTTATATTCATAGACACACACGCTTATGTACATAAAAACATACATGCTTATGTTCATTGACACACATACATGATTATATACACAGACACACACATGATCATATACATAGACACACATACACACGCTTATATACGCATACACAAAGAAAATCACACGCACATTCATTTATATCAATGTTTATATATATTATTTGTTTGATAAAATTATTAAATTAAATTAATTCAACAGTTAAACACACATAGGTATAATAAGATTGTTACCAAAGAGCCAGAAGATTGACAAGTCGACACTAAATATTACTAATATCTCTAGGAAAGCCATGAACGAAACCCCATCTTTTTAACTTTGATTTTGAAAGTAGGTTTATAATTATCAATTTTCATTATACTTTTGTAGCTGAAGTTCGATCCTGGTCGGGCGAACGGGTCCCGGTAAACCTTTTTCAGTTTTCATTTTACATCCCATAGAAAAAAAAAGATTACATATATATCTTGACCAGGATTGAACCCAAATCCAGGATCTCCACCGTCTCTCGTATCTACCACTAGGCTACTGAGACAACTACGAAAATCTTATGAAAATTCATACTTATAAACCTACTTTCAAAATTTTCAAAACTAAAGGAAAGCCATGAATGACACCGCATCTTTTAAACTTTGATTTTGAAAGTAGGTTTATAATTATTAATTTTCATTATACTTTTGTAGCTGTCTTGGTGGCCGAGTTGGAGGAAGCATGGACTGTGGTGATCCTGGTCTGAAGTTCGATCCTGGTCGGAGTAGGGTTCTCGGTAAACCTTTACAGTTTTTTTTTCTATGGGATGTAAAAGAGATTACATGTATCTCTTGACCAGGATTGAACCCAAGACAAGGATCTCCACCATCTCTAGCACCTACCGCTCGGCCACTGAGACAGCTACGAAAATCTTATGAAAATAAGGACTTATAAACCTACTTTCAAAATTTTCAAAATAAAGCGTTGTGGTACATTCATGTCTTTCTCAATGTTATTGTTCCTACTGAAGGTCGACTTCTAAATCATTTGGGTGTTGTATAAACCTGTAGAAGATATTCTTTATGGATTTGGAAGAGAAGAGTTGATTCAGCTATGCCATACAGAATGATCTTAGAAACTGTCCTACAAAATATCTGGGCCATCGAAATACTAAAACATCAAGTTCCAGTTGTTGTCTTCCTCTTTCTTCTACAACAACTACAACGGTACGCGATGGGGCCCACGCACAGCCCCGGCGGACAGAATGGAGAAGGCGTTTCCCCGGAGGACGGCAAGGGAGGCGCGCTGGAACAGCCACTCCAACTCGCGGGGCTCACACCTGCGGCTGGTCAGCTCAGTGTCTATGGTGGTGAGTAAGGATGTAGCCCTGGGGCCGAGGACACCAGCAGTCTCCACTGCCAGGGGTACGACCGCAAACCTGTCGGAGAGCGACCGGTATTTGAGGAGTTTGGCCCCCTCAGCCTGACGTGCAGCAGAACCTGGTTCAGTCGCAGACTGCACCAGGTTGCGGCTGCAGAAAGTGTCGGTAAACTACATCCTCGTTTTGTTTCTCATCTATCTAGACCATGTTTCATTTCTGTTGCACCTCATTTCTCTCTCTCTCTCTCTCTGTGATATTTGAATCTACTGATTTAGGCTTATCTTCTTCGTATATATGTTTTTGCATATCAGTTAGATTGGCATTATATATATTTATGTATATTATAATTATATACACATGCATGTATGTATTTATATATATATATATATATATAAATTGAAGTATATACACGTATTTATACACACACACACATATACACATTTGAATATCTATCTTAAAGAAAAAGGCTATACAATCAAACAGGTCAGTGTTTATAACTTGTTTCAATTTTTTTACGGGCTTAAGCAAGTGTGTATACAATGTCAGTCCCTTGGACAGGACGCCAGTACGTTGCAGGATTTAACCCGGAGATAATACTGGCACTCAGCTAAGTGTACTGGAGTAGCGTGAAGTAAAGCACGCAACCTGGTTTGGGAATCGAACCCAGACTATAATGTTCCTAACTCGACACCTTAACCAGTAGGTTAAGGGCCTTCATGACCAGGGCCAATACTGGCCGAAAACTATCAAAGTTTTATATATATATATATATATATATATATATATATATCAGTGTCTGGTATCCATGTTCATTAAAAAATGTATTTATCTCTGAAATACTGTCGAACATATATAATAAACAAGAGTAGAGCATACGTGACAATAATCTCTTATTAATAATAGCAGATAACACAGTATATCAACTATAGTAAGGAAGAGGAGCTTGCCTTCCTACCTAGTAATTACATGGAAAATATTCTATAGACATATTTAAAGCTGAGAGAAATTTGTATTTTACTCTATAGCTTTCTCTCTCTCTCTCTCTCTCTCTCTCTGTTGGATTAGCCCTTCCTTTCTTTTGGCTATTGTATATCTATCTAACTATATATCTAATATTTTACTCTCTCTACCTCTCTTTTACTATATATATATATAATAAATATACATATATATATATAAAATATATAAACATATATTTACATCATATATATACACGTATATATATACACACACATATATATATATATAATAAATATACATATATATATAATATATAAACATATATATATTTACATCATTATATTACGTTCTTTGTTATCCTTAACTTTCTGAGTAAATAATATATATATATATATATATATATATATATATATATCATTTACTCAGAAAGTTAAGGATAATAATGAACGTAACATTATTATGGCTCTTTAGAGATTTGTGTGTGTGGGAGGGGGGGGAAGTTATGGTGAACCGGAGAACAGGCTTGAATACTTGTAACAGCGTGAACTTCGCTAAAGTCATCCAAGCGTCAAATGAGAATTTTATTCCAAGAGAGGGATTAATTCCACTGCGATGTAGCGGGAGGTAAACTCAAAAGGCAAATAGACGAAATAGATAACGCAATGTATGCATGTCGGAGGCTCTAACGATTTTAACATTTAACCAGCTTAGAGATTTAGAGGGGATATTGATTGTTTCTGACGTAGGCACACGGCCAACAAACAATTTAGTGAGGAGGGGGTAAGATTATTAAATCTACCCCAATGCATTACAGGTGCTTTATTTTATCTTCTCCGTAAGGATGAAACCCAACGATAACCTCAGTGGGATTTGAACACAGAATATAAAGAGGCGTAACTCCATGCCGCAAAGCTTTAAAGGGAAGAATAAGAACATCTGAAAAAGTCAAAAATGTTTAGAGAAAAAGAAACAGCTAAATTTATCGGCGACAGGATTTGAACTCAATACATAAAGGCTCGTAACTAAACACTGCAAGGATGTTTGTCCATCATTCTAACTGTTTTACCATCCCAGCATCCTAAAGAGATGCATAATCATGCCATAAAATGAACGGCTTAGAGAAGTAAAAACATCCACAGGTGAGATACGTTTCTTTATAAAAACTGCTCTCGGCTAAAACCATGATAATCTATTATCACTGCACAGGATTAGTGCTAAGCAACAGGACATAATGGTGAAAAAAAATAGATGCAAAAAAAGAAAGAAAGAATGGAAAAATGACTATGGAATATTGTAATGGCAGACAAAGAATGCTGCGTAAGCAGTAAAGAATATTAGCTAGCAAGGAGGTTTATCAAATATAGCATATATTGACTGATATTACTGAAAGGTCACGTTTATTGGAATGTGTGTGTATGTGTGTGTATATATATATATATACACACACACACACAGAAGGAGAGAAAGATTTAACCATAAACACACAAACACTCACACATATATGTATGTGTGTGTGTGTGTATATATATATATATCAGAATATACATGTGGAATTAAGAATAGAATCTCATAAAGAGAGAAATATGTCTAACAATATTTTAGTTAGAATTATCTGAGGTAGAGTGGAGAGACTTGCTCTCAGTTGGGCAAATACAGTCACCCAGATCTCATCCGGAGTACTCAACCAGTTCAATTCTCAGACAAGGTTTACCATGTAGTTTTCATGAAGAATGCGACCGGCGATATTATTCCCTATTCCTTATTACCTTGTACTAATCATTCGCAAATAATTCTATATATTTCACATCTTGGTCAATATTTCTAATAATTATCATTAACTGTTGAGATCTAATAATTCAGGAACATGCTCGGAAAGGTCAACCTAGAGCCAAAATAAAACAAATCCAGACATTTTTTAATTTGTCTTCCTTGCATTTCTCAAATCTGGTGAGGGGAAAATCCGAGACACTACTTTATATATATATATGTATATATATATATATATACACAATTAAATTAAGGGTGTCATGTCCGATAAACATGCGCCATATCCACTGTAGTGGATATATATATATATATATATATATATATATATATATATATATATATATATATATATATATATATATATATAAAGACTGATTGTGGTATGGATTCTCATAACTGCCATCGATAATTTTGCTGTCTGGAACGATCGCAAAACTGGACTAATTAACTATTTTCATTTGATTATTCTGTCATTGTTTAACATTATAAATATGTCAATACATACACACACACATATATATATATATAAGGAAGGAAGTGTGGTAAGGAACCAGGTGGACCATAACGCACCAGAGTACTCGATACTTAGGGTAATAGAGTGGGAAATAAGAAAATGTTCAACATTTTCCTATTATATATATATATTTCTGCCCATTTACTCTTACGAAGATCGTGTATATATATTTGTCTATATTTATATGTGTTATGTGTGTGAAATAGGTAGATAGATATACATGTGATTCTTTCATCTTCCCTTTTATGCAATGCGTCAGACTTCCAAGATTTGAATCCATCTCTTTTTCTCGCCATTGTTCTCCATTTCTGTTATATTTTTACGTTTATTTGTGAAGATTTTTAGAAAATTCTGTTATTATGAGATAATTTTTTTATACTTTATCATTTCATTTTATAATATTTCTATATGCTGAATAAACCCTAATGTAATTTTAGAAACTAAGAAAATGTCAAACATATTCACACCATAACAAGTCTTCAACAATAACAAGTACAGTAACAACAAGTGCAGTAACAACAACAAGTACCACAACAGCAATAACAAGTACAGTACAAAACAACAAGTACAACAACAACAATAAGTACAATTACAACAACAAATACAGTAACAACAATAACTACGACAACAGCAATAACAAGTACAACAATGAAACATAAAAGAGAAAAGCAAAAAGCTATGAAAATATAAAAGAAATAATTGGCGTTGTATACGTTATATGAATTATGGGATATTTTATTGCAGATGTTTGAATGTGTTAAGTTATGAAAAGGAAATTCTTGTCAAAAATATTTAAGACTGACGTTGCAACATTTTAATCTGATAGTATTTCTATTTTTCTCATTTCTACACCCTTTCTCTTTATATTCCTATTAATTCATATATGTATATATATAAACATATATATGTGTGTGTTTGTGAGAGAGGGAGTGGATGTGTGTGAATGTGCGTGTGCATGTTTTTATGTGTGTTTATATATATATATGAGTGTGTATGTGTGTATACATATTCATACGTATGTCTTTCTTGCTTCCTATCTCCAGTTCCTTTCGCTCTCCCAACTTTTCTTTGGTTCCCAAGAATTAACACAGTCGATGTATTCAGCAATGAACAGTTTCTCCCTTCCAGTTCTCACAATTCAACTTCGTTTTAATAACCAACAAAACTGGAGAGAGGGGAAGATATGCAATACAACAAGCATCCTTCAAACAAAAAATGGACATTACTACCAGGCAAGTTCAAGTTCTGGTGCATGCAGTTTGCACCTTACCCATACGGGCCCCTATTAAAATGCCAATTTTTTCCTTGATGAGGGCTTATTGGTCTGTAATTAGATTGTTTTCTATAACCAAAATACGGCGAAAGCTTCTATTTTAATGACCATATAACACATATATATATACGGGGTAACAAATAATAGTTAAATGCAGTCCACTTAGGTATAGTCCAGTTATGGTATTCCAGGTAGTGGATGATATCAACGCTTGGCTTGGTTTGACTCAACAAGGCGTTTTCATAGTGATGCTGCGGGTATGCTGTAATTCCTATGTTGTAAACACTTGGAGTAATAATAAATCAGGAAAGAAGGTTGACATGGTTTGCTATACAAAAAAGGTTTTTAATCTCATAGCTGACAATTGTTTCTCTGAACTGGTAGGTCTAGAGATCGCTATTCGCTTATTTTCACGTTACTCGATCGCCAATACAAAATTATAACCAGTCATTCTCGCATGCTCCGAAGAACTGACTGGTTATAATTTTGTATTGGCGATCGAGTAACGTGAAAATAAGCGAATAGCGATCTCTAGACCTACCAGTTCAGAGAAACAATTGTCAGCTATGAGATTAAAAACCTTTTTTGTATAGCAAACCATGTCAACCTTCTTTCCTGATTTATATATATATATATATATATATATTCTACTTCGGTATTGAGTATTCTTTTCTGTCAGCCGTCAACCACATACGGTTATATATACCTTCAACAATATATATATTATTGAAGGCATGTGATAAATGGCTGTCGAAGTAATTCATGTATATAATGACATAAAAACAAAAACAAAAGAATATCATCGTTGATGATAACAGATTTGATATCATTACAAAGGTAGTGTTTCAATCAGTATCCGCTATTTTCTGACATTAGTTAATCCCAAACACATCAACGTTTTAGGCTCGTATGTGTATGCTTCAGTGAGTGTGCGTTTGAGTGTCTATGCTTGAATGTATGAGCATGTTTGTGTGTGGATGTTTGTGAGTATGCTTGAGTGTATGCTTGAGTGTATGTGTACGCGTGCGGATGCCTGTATGTGTTTTTGTTATTTTAGCTTTTATTTTTTATATAACAAATTCTAAATCTGGGGATAAAACAATAAACGTGAATCATAGGAAAAAACAAAATTAAGCTACAAAAGAAAATAATGAATTGTGGTCATTCATAAGAAGCACAGGGTGCTGTCAAGCAGGATTAAAACAACCGACATTGTTTTTGTTGTTGTTTAAATATTTATGGCGATTTTGTTCTACGATGTGTGGAATTTAAATTTTCATTACGCTTCAGGAATACTAAATTGCGATACTCATACAATATTAAATCAGTGCACTTGAACAAGAGGACAGTGAAGAATTTATAATAAAATATCAGGAACTGATTCTATAGAAATACTAACTTCCACGTCAGTTATATCATATTATATTATATTACATTATTTCTATTACAAAGCAGCAACAATAATGAATTTCGATGAATTTTCAAAATATATCAACATTATTCGTCGTTTTTGATATTTTATGTATATATATATATATATAGATAGATATAGATAGATATAGATATATATCGTATATAGCTGTAATAAAAAAAATCCACAAAAATGCAACAAATAATAACAAACAATAACAATAATAATAATCATTTTTTTCTTTTTTTTTTCCTAAATCCTTACTGACGCAGTCTGTGGATTGTCCTGTGGGTTTCGGCCCTTGTGGCCAACAAAGAAATAATCATAATAATTATTATTATATTTGTAAAAATATTACAAGCTTTTTTTTTTCTAAATTACAAAGGGGGGGGGGGAATAGTTGATTCAATCGACCCCAGTGCATTACTGGTACGTTATTTTATCGACCCCTTAAGGATGAAAGGCGTAGCTAACCTTGGCTTGATTTGAAACAGAACATAAGAAGAAGGAGAAGGAGTAAGAGTGGGAGAAGGAGGAGGAAGAAGAATGCGGGTATGACTACACACAAGCTTCAATTGGGGTAAGTTTTTATCGAATTTCACTTGTTTAGACTGACTGTGGTCAACAAAAAGTAACACTTCCATAAGTGACCAGGAATGTACTGGAAAGGTCAAAATTATGTTTCCCCGATCAACTGATTCTTAAATCTCATTCAAAATTCATATTTTTCTTTAATGTTTTCGAAAGATCAAAATGGCTAGCCTGTATTTTATATTCTGATTTGGACAAGGCAGCAGTGGATTAACTAGAAGAAAATGAACCCCCTAGAGATCAGTAAAACAGCAACAGAGTATGAAACCTGACCCCCAAAAAGTCAGAGAATAGTAAAACAGGAATGAAAGAAAGCAATAGTTGATATGGCCAGCAACATCAGCTACAACATCAACAACAACCCCAGCAGCCCCCACTACATCAACATTACTGCCACAAGAAAAATACTCCATCATATCAGCAATCACCACACAATACTACTACTACTACTAATAAGAAATTATCAATATATGGTTCTTATGTTTAATAATAATTGTTTCTACTTTAGGCACAAGGCCAGCAATTAACCAGTGTATTACTGGTACTTTATTTTATCGACCCCATAAGGATGAAAGGCAAATTTAACCTCAGCGGGATTTGAACTCAGATCATAAAGGGACCAAAGCATGGTGTCTGACTCTCTACCGATACTGCCAATCCAATGATTTCATTTATTGGCCTAGGGCCGACATGTAGGGGACATAAGTGAGATTATGTTCACATATTTTGCCCCAACCTGCAAAGAATTCATTTTTGTCGATTTTTTTAAAATTGGTTTCTCTTTTTTTTTTAGTTTTTGTTCTCAAAGAATTTTCTCTTGATTTTAAGTGTCTGCACATATTCACATATACTACAGCAGTTCTCTACCCTTGCTTGCCTCCCCTCTCTCTTTCCAAAAGACTTGAAAGGGAGAGGAAATGGAAAGATATAAATAAACTGACATAGTGACCCCTTCAGATTCAGAATGGGATTTTGAACATCAACATCAGAATGATAGATGTGAAACCACATTGGCAGCATCAACATTAACAATACTCATGTCCTCCACCAACAATAGAACTCCCCACTGTAGAAAAAAGCCCCATCACCACCAGCACAGCCAACAACAACAACAACAAAGGCAACATCAACAACAACAATGGCCACAAGTATATTATAATGATAACAATAAAAAACCTGTGACCAAAAAATACTGTGTTATGATGAGCAATTGCAAGGTCTATTATCCACTGTGAAACAGTTCAGTGATGATATTAAAATGGAGTTTGGACTAGATAAATGCGCCAAAGCCACGTTCGTCAGAGGAAAGCTGCTGAAAAATTCAGACATTAATCTTGATCAAGAGAATGTGAAAAGAGAACTTGATCAAGAAGAAACTTATAAATGTCTAGGTGTTTGTGAAGGAGACACAATCAAGCACTTGACAATGAAGGAAAGGATAAGGAAGGAATGTTACCGCTGAGTAGGAACAATTCTAAGATTGGAGTTAAATGCAAGGAATAGGATCGATGCCGTAAACACGCTTGCCATACCAGTAGTAACCTAGTTTCAATGTCATCAACTGGTCAAGCACAGAAATCCGTAGGCTCGATATGAAAATTAGAAAATTCTTAACCATGCACAGTATGCATCACCCTAATGCAGATACAGATAGAATATATGTCTCGAGGAAAGAAGGAGAACATGGATTAATCCAGTTAAATATTTCTTTAAAAACTGCAATAATTGGATTATCCACATATCTAAGAGAAGCACATGATTGGATGATCAAACTTGTTTTGAAACATGAAAACAACAAAAGATCATACTCCATTACAAAAGATGCACAAAGATACAGTAATGAACTATAAATTTCAGAAGTTCCTTTTACTGCTGAACTGAAAAACACAGAAAAAGCAAAGCAGGTAAAAGTAACTGCAAAGAAAGAACTGCTACAGAAACTGGTTAAGAAATGACAAGAAAAGCCTCTGTATGGAAAATACCCACAAAGAGCTAACAATCCTGATGTTGACAAAACTTTAACCCATCAGTGGTTGGCATCCTCTGGTCCAAAATTGGAGACTGAAGGACAGATTATATCAGCACAAGATCAGTGTCTGCCAACAAAAAATTATCAAGCCAACATCATAAAAAATGGATGCAACCCATTATGCCATGCATGTAAAAAACATCCCGAGACCATTGATCATATAATTTCAATGTGCAGTCCTATAGCTTCAACCGAATAACTTAACAGGCATGACAGATCTGCACAATACATACATTGGATAATGTGTAAGCATTTTGACCTGCCCCATCGAAAGAATGGGTGGGAGCATCAACCACCTCCCGTACTTGAAAAAGGTCACATTTCAATTCTGTGGCATTTAGTGTCCAAACAGACCAAAAAATAGATGCAAATAGACTTGATATAATACTGAAGGAGTTTAAAAAGAGGGTATGCCTGCTAATTGACATGACTGTTCCTATAGACAAGAATGTATCGATAAAAACATTTGAAAAATTGAGCCAATATAAAGACCTGGAAATAGAGATTGAAAAAATGTGGAAGTTGAGAGCTAAAACAATACTAGTGGTTGTAGGTGCTCTAGGAATAATACCTAAGGGGTCTAATGATTACTTATCCCAAATCCCAGGAAACCCGCATATAGAAGAAATATTTAAAAAAAGTACTAATGGGTACTGCCCATATACTAAGGAAGATTCTGTTGATATAAGTATATCACAAATATAAACACCTAAAGATACATGTGTGTGTGTGTGTGTTCTTTCTGGAACATGGCAGACCTTGCTGTCTCTTGAGGTCACTAGTTGTGACTTGGTGATAACTCATATGAACATAAAGCAAGATAAATGAAATGATAATAATAATAATTGCAGTACAATCCAAAGAGAGGGTCAGTGAGGATTTTTAAAAAGACGAAAAAATTCAAAAAGTGTAAATAAATAACACATAATATACAATATAATTATAACAATAAAATGTCCTTAATGGAGAGAAGCACCCAGGGGTGTTATAGGAATCCCACCGATACTAAATAACCCTACTCTCCAAGGGCACCTTAGAAGGGCACCCCTTCTCTCTAAACTCTCTAGCCTACAGACCCATGGTCAGAGTAGGCCCATTTACCCGGGCCATCCTCGCTACATTCACCTACCTGTGAAAGCAAAAATAGTTGATTTTATGATAAGAGAAACTCCCTACCTGACATGGCATCTTTTCTTGTATTCAAGAGTTCTGTAATATAAATAATTGCTCAATATTCAGTGCTGAGTTTAGCAGTTTGGTGATCATTAAAACATTGAACTGAGTCAAATTTTTATTCACATGAATAACACCTCTGACATATATGATATTAACACCTTCCACATATCAAGGTTTTTGTCATTACACCACTTTGTATTATTACCATTACAGTTTCTGGTATTAATACAAAGTGATATAATGAGGGAAAGCTTGATATGTGAAGGGTATTAAATGTCAGGTATTTTAGAGGTGTCATTCATATTAATATATATATGTGGTTCATTCAATGTTATAATTATCAACAAATTGCTGACATTGTGGTGAAACAAAACTGGGTCACACTGTCACATATTTTTCCAGCTATTCAACATCAACATGTATATAAAATCAATATTATATATTCGATAGGATAATTAACATCCCAAGTTTTCATGTATCTAAATCGTAATATTGAAAAATAATAGCTGTCGTCTTATTTTCAACAAGAATTAATATCACGCATGACAAAATATAAATCGAACAACTAGTAAATGATGTCTGTTACATAGATTTGTGTAGGTATATAGATAGACACATATATAAAAATGTATAAATATATATATACATATACACACACAAACATACCTTTTACATACATATATATATATAAGTTATTCCGGGTTGATGATTTCTCATGAATGAAACAGTTCTAGTCCTGTAGAAGCTCTTCTATATTAAAACATATATATATATATATATATACACATAAACATATATATATATATATGTACATCTATTTAGCTCTTTCTCTCTCTCTATTATATATATATATATATATATGTATGCTTGTGTATGTCTATGAATATATATTTTTATATATATATATATATAGTAGTGAAGATAATAAAAAGATCATATATAATTCTAATCACAATTACATATCTCAATCTTAACTGGATTTCATCAGTGTAATGTTGAATTCAAATTACAGATATTAGGCGGCGGAAGATGGAGGCAAGGAGCGGAGTGTTAACATGATACACTTAAATATGGCTGCAATTGGCACAAGGAGAAAATTACTTGAACATAGAAGTTTGAATTGGTGAAAGATTATGTATTAATTATACAAATGTTTATCAAGTCTATGATTTAAGAAATGGATGTAGAATTATGAAAAGGCACCTTCTGACTTCTCTCTCTGTGTTAATGACCACCAGTCTGTTAGTTAAAAGAAAATCAATTAGATGAAACTTAATATAAATGTTGTTGGTCGATAGTAGATAATTTTAAAATGAGTCAGATGCAATGAAACTATTTCTTCTATTGATCTGTTCCGTTACAGAAAACAGTGACAGGGACAAAGATAGATCGATACGTGTGTATGGTATAGGGTTACAACAAAAATAGATCGATTACAATAATGATTACAATGAATATATTATATTTTCAGCAGGACACAGCAATTGATAAATGTGGAATATATGAGAAAGACAACAATAGGGGATCAGAGGAATGACAGATTGGTCATAACTTGAGCAAAATCCAATGTAATAAACGCTACAAATATCATAGATCGATATTGGGGAAAGCTATAAATTAGGTGGGAGATCGATAATGAAAGAAATCTTCTGATTACATAGCTATGATAAAGTCTATGAGTAAATCAAATTCATGCTATAGAGAATATATTTATGGCAGAGAACAAAGAATAGCTCCCTATGGATAACAAATAAAGCCCCTATTTTATATCGGTAATAAAACCTCTGACAGACTCGTGTTGATATACTCACCTAGTTCTCTCTGCTGAAAAATATATTTTATTTTTATAACATTAAGCAGGAATATTTGTCAAATTTTAATTTTCACAAACGGGACACCATAACTTGATTGCTAAAAATAGAGGCCAAATCACGGACTACAGGGATTTTTTTAATCTCCTAAACAGGAGAGCATATTGAATGGTGTAATCCGAGACAAAGCAAGAACAACAACAAGAACACCAACAAATTGATTATATTAAATAAACCTGTGTAACAGTATCTACAGCCAAATCAAACTTGGATCAATGAAGTAAATATTGTAACCTACTATGAAGAATTTTAAAAACTACTACTACCACTAATATTACTACTGCTAGTAGTACTACCACTACTATTACTACTAGTAGTAGTACTACTACTACAACAATGACTACTGTAGCAAATAAATATTTCTTTATTGACCACAAGGGCCAAAACCTAAAGAACAATACAAATAAAATACTTTAACCCTTTAGCATTCACATTATTTTATATATACTATATTTTAATGGTAAAGGCTTTACCTCACATAATTATCCCATATAATATCGAATCTATGAGATTTTGAAAGTATTTATTTTGAAAACAATACCTTAACATCAGTTTGAGCGACCAGTTACAGCCAGTTTCAACAGGAGGAGGTAGAGAATTCTGGCCGGTTTTGGCCGGTTTGAACACTAAAGAGTTAAACCTGTAGATGAGTTAACTTCGAAGGTTAAAATATTTTAAAATCTGACAAAGATTCCATGAGGATCAATGATGAGTGAATATGGAGAGAGAAGAAGAATGAACTATGTTCACTTCCTAAATACTTGTTTAACTTTATTCTGCAGCAGACAGGAACTTCACTGACATACCCATTGTAGGCAGTATAACATTGATATTAACTGTATATATAAACAATCAATGCTCAGAACTGAACTCACATTGATTATGTTTATATATATATATGTATGTGTGTCTGATGGTAGCTAAGATGCTTCCATAGGCGGTATATATATATATATATATATATATGTGTGTGTGCATGAAAGAGTATATATATATATATATATATATATATATACATACAAACAACATACATATAACATACATATATATATATATATGTGTGTGTGTGTGCATGAAAGAGTATATATATATATATATATATATATATATATATATATATATATATACAAACAACATACATATAACATATATATATATATACACAAATATAAATATATTTATACACATACATATAACATATGTATATATACAAATATATATATATATGTATGACCGATGGGTGAAGAAGTGCCAGGAATTGCCAGTTGAAGGAAGACGTGGTAGAGGTAGACCACGAAAAACATGGGCGGAGGTGGTGAGAACAGACCTCAGATCATTGAAGCTCACGGTGGAGATGACGAGGGACCGTGAGGAGTGGAGAGATGCTGTGCTGAATAAGACCCGTCCCACCCTTGCAAGCAGGGAAGAGCGGACGTAAAATGATGATGATGATAATGATATGTTTTTGCTTGTATGTAGGTATTATATATATATATATATGTTTTTGTGTGTATGTATGTATTATATATATATATATATATATATATATATATATGTTATTGTGTGTATGTATGTATTATATATATATATGTTTTTGTGTGTATGTATGTATTATATATATATATATATATATATGTTATTGTGTGTGTATGTATGTATTATATATATTATATATATATATATATATGTTTTTGTGTGTATGTATGTATTATATATATATATATATAAAAATATATATATATGTTTTTGTGTGTATGTATGTATTATATATATATATATATATATATATATATATATGTATTTATATAATTTTTGTGTGTATGTGTATATATGTATGTATCATATATATATATATCTATATATATTATCAACTTTCCTTTGTCTTCTATATTTTTCTTTCTATTTTTAACCTTTCATCTCTATTTTATTTTTATTTTATTATTCGATTATTTGAGAAGATTTTTTTAGTTGCAGTATTTTTCTGTGTATATCGAATATTTTAACAAAACTATTCTGAAAGGAAAAGAATTGAGAAAAACTGCTAATTAGTGGTGATAATTAAACCCTATGGGAAAGAGAGAGCTGTCACTGATCTTCAATGCTACATCTACCACACTGTTACCAACATCACCATACTGTCAGTACCACCACCACCACCACCACAATATCACCACCAACATCACCACACTATTGCCAGCAACACCATCACTGTCACCACTGCCACTATCACCACCACCATCACCACCACCACCATCATCACCACCATCATCACCACACTATTGCCAGCAACACCATCACTGTCACCACTGCCACTATCACCACCACCATCATCACCACCAACATCACCACACTATTGCCAGCAACACCATCACTGTCACCACTGCCACCACCATCACCACCATCATCACCACACTATTGCCAGCAACACCATCACTGTCACCACTGCCACCACCATCATCACCACCAACATCACCACACTATTGCCAGCAACACCATCACTGCCACCACCATCATCACCACCAACAGCACCACACTATTGCCACCACCACCATCACTGTCACCACTGCCACCATCACCAACACCATCATCACCACCAACACCACCACCAAAACCATCACCACCACCACCGCCACCATCACCACCACCATCACTGTCACCACCACCACCACTGTCACCAAAACCATCACCACCACCACCACCACTGTCACCAACACCACTATCATCAACATTGTCATTCTCGTTATCATTATCACAAAATAATTCCATCTATGATGAGGTCACCAATAATTACTCTTGTGAATCACGTCAGCATCATTTTCTCATCACTACCACCATTATCTTTATCGCCATTCTGAGTTCAAATCCCGCCGAGGTTAACTTTGCCTTTCATCCTTACGGGGTCGATAAAATAAAGTACCAGTAACGTACTGGGTAATTGCTGGCCTTGTGCCAAAAAGTAGAAACAATTATATATATATATATATAAACATTGTCACAAACATCATGACCATCATCAACATGTTCAGTAACATCATCATCAGCAGCAGCAGTGTCTTTAGTGACATTATCATCATCATCTTCAGGTTTAGTAGCAACAAGAACAATACCAACAACATCACCAACAGCAACAATAACAACATTAACAATAACAACAACAACAACAACACCAACACCAACAACAACAGCAACAATAACAACATCACCAACAACAACATCACCAACAACATCACCAACAACAACAACAACAACACCAACACCATCACCAACAATAATAACAACAACACCAATAACTACAACAAAAACAACAGCAATAAAACAATGGTAACTGAAAGAATATTGATGTTGAATGATTTGATGAGCAGAAAATATTAAAATGTAGGAAGATATCTAAAGAAAGAAAAGACTAATGAGACAAAGACAATAATATAGTCACTTGGATATGCTAGACATAGTAGCTGAACTTCCCTCAAATAACACATATGAAGCAGATAATGACAATAATATAGTCACTTGGATATGCTAGACATAGTAGCTGAACTTCCTTCAAATAACACCTTTTACAAACGGAAAAATATAGTTAAAAGTGCATTCAGACTAATGAGATCTAGATATACTGTTCATGAAACAAGGACGAGATGGTCATGAGTGGAAAAATACAGGGAGAAAGAGAGACTGTAAATTAGCCCTCAACCTAGTTTTTTATAGTGTGTGAGTAACAATAAAACAGGGAATTGTTTATAGGGAAGACTAGATACCAATACTGTGTGCATCTTATGCTTTTAAAAGACTTACTCGAAATTTTGAACTTCTCTCACAAAATCCAGTTAGGGTCCACTACTAAACAGTAGAATATACGCTATCTCAAGTAAATGTTACCCAACCCACAAAATCAACAAAGACCCTTAACTAGTAATGGACCCCTGTTGTATTTTGAAGGACCCTAAATTATAAACTGTGACCTAACTTTAGGATATACACCATGAGAAATGAAA
>OZ024753.1:46344296-46349296 GCA_964016885.1 Eledone cirrhosa
ACCACCATCATCATCACTACTATCATCAACAGAAATAACACCACCATCACCAACACTCTCACCATCAAGATCACAATCATCACCATCACCACCAACACTCTCACCATCAAGATCACAATCATCACCATCACCACCATCATCATAATCACCAGTAATATTTTTCACTACCATTATTACATTCAAATCCCGCCGAGGTTGACTTTGCCTTTCATCTTTACGGGGTCGATAAAATAAAGTACCAGTAATGCACTGGGTAATTGCTGGCCTTGTGCCTAAAGTAGAAACAATTATTACATTCCCTTATTCATCAATGTTAAATTTAATTATATTTATTTATTTATTTGTTTTGTTTCTAATTATTCGATGTCTATTTTGTTTTTCAATTTCTGAAAATCGAAGCCTAGGGATTCCGTGCAGCTGAGCAATTAGTGTATTGGATACATTGATTTTGTCCATGATGATGCTGATGATGATGATGATAATGGTGGTGGAATGGTGGTGGAGTGGAGTGAAGGTGATGGAGTGGGGTTGAGGGAGTGGAAGTGGTGGAGGTGATAGTGTTATTGATTCTGTTGATCTTTTTGTTATTATTGTGGTTATCACTTCACCTGCCCTTGTTCTGATTGTCATTAGTTTGTATATATATATATATATATATATATATATATATATATATATATATATATATATATATATATATAAGGAGTTGAAGGACCCAGCATATTTATCAATACCAGTACCAGTTGTATCTCAGCGCACTCAATGGGCAATGTAAGATACATTACCAGAGTATACACATAGTTATTTGCCTCAACACAACACACGTAAAACGGGTGCCTATAAGATTCTCAGACTCGAGTTTCTGCAGCACTAATGCAGCAGTAAGGTGCACTGCACCATCTGTCTGCATATATTATGCAACAATGCACAATCGGCTTATGCGGCTTCATCAGCGGGTATCACCTAATCAATAACCAATCGATCGACAATATATATACGTAGCTGATCTCTAGGACTTTTACGAAGTGCTGAGAGGATAACTTTAATATAAATAGAAGTGTGCTCATGTGCAGAGATGCTATAAAACAGTTTACAAAGTAGGGTGAAGATCCTTAGAGATAGCAAATGAAGTTGCAATCAGCCACTCTGTATCTGGGTGTCAAGAAGACCGTTTCTTCCCAGCAGACAATGACACACACACATATACATATATATATATCTTATGAAATAGGGCAAAGACCTTTAGAATCAGAAAAAGAAGTTGTGTGTCTATATATATATACATATAAATATAAAATTAGCGAGAATCGCATTTCAGCGGGTAGAAATTAGCAAAACGCAACTTCCATATTGTGCAGCCAAGCGCTCCATGCATATGAAGAGGATAGCAGAGCTATAAACATAAGTTAAAATGGTCATACATGCTGAGACGATGGTTAAGAAGCCATAGCCACCATAGTCAAAAAAGCGAACAAGCCAAACGGGTCAAACAAAATGAGATATGATTGAAATATATATATGTGTGTGAAATATAATGATTGAAATATATATATATGTGTGTGTGTGTGTGTGTGTTTGAATATATCTATGCATTACTGATGGTAATTAGTCGATCTGAACACAGAGGAACAAATCTTTCAATATTGTTGTTTCGGATTTAATTACTATGAGGCATCTGCCATATTGACTTGTGTGGGTATGTGGGTGTGAAATTTCCACAGACTGAATTCTACTGAGAACATTGCATACACTAACACACATGTATCTATGAAGACACACACACACATATATATATATATATATATACATACATATATATATATTTGTGTTATAAGGCGTTGGGTAACCAGGGTTGTGTCTATGTTAGAAACCGGCTCTCTCTCTCTCTCTCTCTCTCTCTATTGGTGGAAAAAATAAAACCAGAAGAATATACATACATAGAGATATACATACACATGTTATAATTTTTAAACAATGTATTAAAGTGACTAATGCAGCAATGAATACTGACAAGAGAATTGAACCGTGCACCACAACATGAAGCAAGAACAAGTTCTAGAAATGGTAGCTACTGCCCCATGTTAGCAGTGTAAGGCAACACTAAAGCCATTCCATACAAATTTGTGATTGGACACAGCATAGACAAAATACTAACAAAAAATGTGTGTACATAACAGAATTTAATGAAGATGGATCGACAGAAAAGTGAATTAATAGGCAATTAAAAGTTGCTCTCTAAGAAATTCTTTCTATCTACAGAAGGAAGAAACAGAGACATGCATCCTTTAATTAACCTACTTTACGGGTAGCCATGACACTTTAGAGGGAAATTGGGTTTGACCCTTATAAAATATGTCACCCCACACCAAATCCCATGATATTTAAAACAATAAAATAATGGAAAGACAATACTACATAAAATATAATAATATCAAGGGAAAAAGTAATTATATAAAAATAAAGATACTAGAGAAAGAAAGATGGCCGTCTAACATGGACAGAAAAATAAAAATATAGGAAACAACTTATGAAGAAAATATAATTATCAGAAAATAGAAGCCATATTGGCGAGTAGTGAAGGAATATGAAATCAACTCCTCTTGTTGTTGATGGATGTTTTGGTGGTGGTGGTGTGATGGTGATGTGGTGGTGGTGTGGTGGTGTGGTGGTGGTGGTGTTGTAGTGGTGATGTGGTGGTGGTGTTGTGGTGGTGATGTGATGGTGGTGGTGATGGTGATGTGGTGGTGGTGTGGTGGTGGTGTGGTGGTGGTGGTGGTGTTGTAGTGGTGATGTGGTGGTGGTGTTGTAGTGGTGATGTGGTGGTGGTGGTGTTGTGGTGGTGATGTTGTGATGGTGTTGTGGTAGTGGTGGTGTTGTGGTAGTGGAGATGTTGGTTGTGGTGATGTTGTGGTAGTGGAGATGTTGGTTGTGGTGATGTTGGTGTTGTGGTGGTGGTGGTTATGGTGTTGTGGTGGTGGTGTTGTTGTTGTTGTTGTGGTGGTGGTGATGTTGTGGTGGTGTCGTGGTGGTGGGGGTGATGGTGTTGTGGTGGTATTAATGTTAATTTTTTTTGCTGTCGTTTTTGTTGTTGCTGTTGGTGGTGATGGTGATAGTAATCTTGATGATGGTGGAAGTGGTGACGGTGTTGGTGACAGTGTTGGTGGGTCTTTTTGTTGTTTTTGCTGTTGTTGTAGTCACTTTTGTTGATGATGGAGATGGTGGTGGTGAAGTTGATGGTTCATACATGTCTTCCTGTATAATTGTTTCTACTTTTGGCACAAGGCCAGCAATTACCCAGTGTATTACTGGTACTTTATTTTATCGACCCCATAAGGATGAAAGGCAAAGTTAACCTCGGCGGGATTTGAACTCAGACCATAAAGGGACGTAACTATGCTGCAAAGCAGGGCATCAGACCCTCTACCGATACTGCCAATCCACCTACTGTGGCACCCTCTATACAGGTAGATGAAGGCAACAAGTTACTTAGTAACCTTCTCTTGCACCAGGTTACTCATAAGCCAGAAAGTATTTATATAGAACATACAAAAGAAGGAGTAAAAACAATAGCAGCCATTATCGTTAGCATCAACATTATTATTACTATCATCATCATCATCAACAAAAGCAGCATAATCATCATTATCATCATCATTATCATCATCATCATTATCATCATCATTATCATCATCATCATCATTATCATCATCATTATCATCATCATCATTATCATCACCATCATTATCATCATCACTATCATGTTAATTACAACAGCAATAATTACAATAATGATGACAACAGCAAAAAGATTACCCCACCACCACCATCAACACTGTCACCACCACCACCACTATAACCAGCACAACCACTGTCACCACCACGATCACCACCACCACCACCACCACTGTCACCACCATCACCATCACCACCATCATCACCACCACCACCACCATTACTATCACCACCACCATCACCATTACTACCACCACCACCATTACCACCACCACCACCATCACCACAAACATCACCACCACCACCACCACCGGCATGACCACCACCACCACCACCGACATGACCACCACCACCACTACCACCACTGTCACCACCACCATTACCACCATTGTCACCACCACCACCACCATCACCACAACCAGCACCGACATGACCACCACCACCACCACCACCACCATTACCACCACTGTCACCACCATTGTCACCACCACTGTCACCACCACCACCATTGTCACCACCACCAAGACCACCACGACCAACACCACCACCACCACCACCATTACCACCACTGTCACCACCATTACCACCACCACCATTACCACCACTGTCACCACCACCACCACCAACATCACCACAACCACCACCAACATCACCACCACCACCGATATGACCACCACCACCACCATTACCACCACTGTCACCATCATTACCATCACCACCATTGTCACCACCACCAACATCACCACCACCAACACCACCACCACCAACACCACCACCACTACCACCACCAACATCACCACAACCACCACCAACATCACCACCACCACCGACATGACCACCACCACCACCATTACCACCACCACCATTACCACCACCAACATCACCACAACCACCGACATGACCACCACCACCACCACCACCACCATTACCACCACCACCATTACCACCACCAACATCACCACAACCACCGACATGACCACCACCACCACCACCACCATTACCACCACCACCATTACCACCACCAACATCACCACAACCACCGACATGACCACCACCACCACCACCACCATTACCACCACCACCATTACCACCACCAACATCACCACAACCACCGACATGACCACCACCACCACCACCACCACCATTACCACCACCACCATTACCACCACCAACATCACCACAACCACCGACATGACCACCACCACCACCACCACCACCACCATTACCACCACCACCATTACCACCACCAACATCACCACAACCACCGA
>OZ024753.1:46354296-46361796 GCA_964016885.1 Eledone cirrhosa
GAAGTAAGCAGCCAGGCGAAATTCACTTTATTTTCAAACTATTTAAGTGAGACAAAGACATAAAGAGAATGATGAGGATTCCAATTTAATTCATACGGTAGCTGTAATCATATGCAAGAGGTTCTAGTCCCTGGAAATTATATTGAGGCTAGGAACGAATGATGTATGATTTATTCAAGGTTTAGCCAATGGTGCGAAATAACGAAGAGTAATTTAATTTAGATTTTTTCTGTTGTTTTGTTTTTCTTTCTTTTTGGGGTTTTGTAGTAATGAGATAAAAGATGTGTAGCAACACAAAGACATGTTACTCCTTTTGCGGTTCCATACATTTCTCTCTCTAGCTGCTATTTGGCTGACTGGTTGGCTGGTTAGATGGGTGGATGGCTGGTTGGTTGGATGGGTGGTTGTCTGGATGGATGGCTGGTTGGCTGGAGGTTTTGCTGGCTGGCTGGTTGGCTGGTTAGATGGGTGGATGGCTGGTTGGTTGGATGTGTGGTTGTCTGGATGGATGGATGGCTGGAGGGTTTGCTGGATGGATGGCTGGTTGGTTGGTTGGTAAGCTGGCTGGTTGGTTGGCTGGGTATATGGCTAGTTGGGTGGTTGGGCAGTTGGATAGGTGGTTGGCTGGTTAGTTGCCTGGTTGTTCGGGTGGATGGCTGGTTGGATGGTTGGCTGGTTGGGCGGTTGGAAGGATGGCTGGCTGGTTTGCTGGTTAGATGGCTGGATGGATGGTTGGTTGGCTGGATGGTTGACTAGTTAGTTGGCTGGCTGCGCGGGTGGTTGGATGGTTGAATGGTTGGTTTTCTGGCTGGCTGGCTCGTTAACTGGTTTGCAAGTTAGCTGGCAGGATATTTTATTGGCTGGTGGGGTGGTTGGCTGGCTCGTTAGCTGGCAGGATATTTTATTGGCTGGCTGGATGGAAAGCAGGCTTACTTTTCGTTTGCGCTATTAGTTAGCTGGCTGACTGATTGGTTTGTTACTTGATAGGTTATTTAATTGGTTGATTGGCTTATTGAACAGTGAGCTGGTTAGTTGGTTGTTAGTGCTGATGCACTGGCTTCTTGGTTGATTGGTTGTTGACCAGCTCGTGTCTTTCGTAAGTCGGAATATACTAGTACAATGAGCTTCTAGGTGGACAGTTTGGTAGGCTACATGAACAGTTTGGTAGGCTACATGAACAGTTTGGTAGGCTACATGACAACCCCTAAGAAGCGCAGCGAAAGATCAAGTGGTAGGGTTGGAGGAGGGGTTGAGTGGGGCAACAGATTTGTCGATCTGAGCTGGCCAGCTGCAGGTGCGAGCCCCGCGAGTTGGAGTGGCTTTTCCAGCGCGTCTCCCTTGTCGTCCTCCGGGGAAACGCCTTCTCCATTCTGTCCGCCGGGGCTGTGGGGAGACAAGCCGATTATATTACGAATTCTGTTGAATAGTCTTAAATACCCAAGTAGGTCATGTAGAGATTTGAACCCATAACACAAAGAACAGAAATATATAGCACAACAGAATCCCGTCCGACGCTCTAATGCTTCTGCCATTCCATTGCCACAAAACTGGTATTTATCGTCCGTGGAAGAATGAAAAGTTCAGTTGACCTCAGTTGACCTCCTAGGAATTTTGTCTCACGTGCTAACGCCTCTGCCAATTAGCCACCAATTCGTCGTGATATTGTTATTGATGTTGCTGTTGTTGCTTAACCATAAACTGTTGATGGTTTATCAAACCTTGTATCGACGACATTCCAGTCGTGGCTATCACATCACATATTTTTGCTTCGCTAGCCATAGTCTACTTCGGCTTAAATTTTCAAGACAATCTGTCGGCTTGTTTCACTTTATTTTTCTCTCTCCCTCCCTCTCTCTTTCTCTCTCTCTCTCTCTCTCTCTCTCTCTCACTCTCTCTCTCTATGTAAATATATAATTCTATCTATCTCAGTCTCTGTCTCTCTCATTGCCTGTATGTCTGCCACTCTCTCACCACCAGTCTGCCTTTCTCTCTCTCTCTCTCTCGTAAAAATTTCGAAAAATCAAGACAAACAACAACACAAACAACAATAAAATACTAGTGAAATGAATTCCACATTCGATTCTCCATCGGAAATGTATTTTCTTGCAAGCGAATATGGCAAAGATTGTTATCTTTTAATGAATATTATAATTAGAAGATGATGGCTAACCATGATAATATATAGACACACACATTATATATATGTGTATGTTGGTCATGATGTTGATGATGATGGCGCTGATGATGACGATGATGATGATGACGCTGTCGACGAGGAGGAGGGAGATAATGATAGTGGTGGGAGCGGAGTGATAATAATGTCATATAATCGAAATATCGTTCTTGGGGATGTCATCTGGATCGATATGGATTCATCATCACCAGCACCATCACTAACATCATTACCATCATCACCAGCACCATCACTAACATCATTACCATCATCACCAGCACCATCACTAACATCATTACCATCATCACCACCACCATCACTAACATCATTACCATCATCACCACCACCATCACTAACATCATTACCATCATCACCACCACCATCACTAACATCATTACCATCATCATCACCACCATCACTAACATCATTACCATCATCATCACCACCATCACTAACATCATTACCATCATCACCACCACCATCACTAACATCATTACCATCATCACCACCACCATCACTAACATCATTACCATCATCACCACCACCATCACTAACATCATTACCATCATCACCACCACCATCATCAACATCACCACCTCCAACATCATTATAACTACAATTCCCGTCTACTGTTTTCTTTTTGTTGATGTATCCTTTCCTTTACTGCATGTAAAGCCCATACTGTGCTATGTTGCTGTTTGTATATGTAATATCTCCAACGTTTGGGCCTTTGTGGGCAATATATATATATATATATATATATATATATATATATATATATATATATATATATATATATATATATATGTATATATATGGTGCCCTAGCATGGCCTCAGCCGGATGGCTCGAACAGGCAAAAGAGTAAAAGAGTATATATATATAGAGAGAGAGAGAGAGAGAGAAGTATATATATAATTATAGAGAGAGGGGGTAGAAAGAGACACAGTAATAATAATAATAATAATAATAATAATAGTCATATTGATGGTGATGGTGGTGGCCCCCAAGTGGCTAAATCTGTTGTTTATTGTACAAACACAACCCCCGGTTGTTGCTTTTTTGTTTTGTTTTTATAGAAACAAAACATGGCGAACGAAAATAACTGTTGGAGAGAAAGCATCAGCCAGTTCTCCCCAAACTGGAACAGGCGAAGTTCAACAAGTTCAGTAGACATCAAACGTAGCAACAACAACAAAAAACAAAGCACGGGAATTAAATTCTGAGATTGATTTCCCACAACTGAAAAGTATCACACCACCACCATCACAACAACAACAACATAAACTACCAAGACAACCAAACAACATCAACAACAACCACACCAAGACTAACGCCATCACCACAACAACAACAACAACATAAATCATCTTGAAACCTTAAACAACTACAACAACATCAACAGCAACAACATGAACAAAACCGACAGCAGTAAGAAAAGATATCGCAAGTGCAAAAAACGAAATATTTCCACTAAGCGTTGGAAAACAAAATCTGTGATTTGGCAGAAGCCAAAAATATTTAAAAAATTTGAAGGCGGGAAGGTAACAGTTGTGGTTCCAATTGAGTTAGGGTCAGAAATGGAACCTAGAACTGTCAACTACAGATGTATTTCCATGCAGAGCAGAAGACCCGAAATAGCCACGGCTATTCATGTAGAGAAAACTCTGAGAGAAATAATAGCAGGCGTGACCCACGGACAAAGAGCAAGACAGTTTGCTAGAGTCGAGGTCCTCTTCAAATATATATATATATAATGAGAGAGAGAGAGAGAGAGAGAGAGAGAGAGAGAGAGAGAGAGAGAGAGAGAGAGAGAGAACTGAAACGAAGTCATCGGATAGGACAGAAAAACCTTCGATAATATATATTTATATTCATATATGCATTTATTTATATTAGGATATGAAAAAAGCTGAATAGTGTGAAAGCAAAATTGGAGGAAATGGAAGAAGAGAAAAAGAAAGAAAGAATGGATGAATGAGAGAAAGAGGAAAAACTAGAAAAAAGTCAAGAGAATCAATACACAAAAGATCTACAACAAAACCATCAACAACAACAACCACAACAGTAACAACAACAATAAAGCCAACTACAGTGGGAGGGACTGTACTTTACAACAACAACAGCAACTGTGGGTGGGTCTGTACTTTACAATTACTAGATTGTCTGCTAATTTGTTTAGTAAGAACGGTAAATCTATTGAACTTTGACATTTAGAACACGCAACAAAATTATAAATTGTGTGTGTGTGTGTGTGGCTGTATATGTGTGTGTATGATTTATATGTGTATATAGGTGTATGTGTGTGTGTGTAGGTATTCCTATATGTATATGTGTGTTTTTAGTTTGTTTTTATGTATGTTACTGAATGCCAGGAGGCGCGTAAAGTAGTTGTCTAATGGTGATAACATTTTTGTTTTATAGCTGTACCGGCATCTATATAGCATTTGGGCCATTGAGTTTATATATTTATATATACATATATATATATATATACATGTGTGTGTATCATGGAAGAGAATTTATTTTTCTGTCTGCATAAATACACACACAAACACACGTGTATATAACACATATATATACACATATATATACACACGTGTATATAACACATATATATATAACACATATATATACACACACACAAACACACGTGTATATATATATATATATTTATTTATTTACACACACACACACACACACACACACACACACACACACACACACACACACACACACACACACACACATATACTCGTGCGTGTTTGTATTAGATTTCTCTATCTGCGTGTTTCCGTGTAAATGTGTCAAAGAGGCAAACATCTAGAACTTGATGTTTGCTTAGTATTTCGATATTAAGTTTATCTGTCTGTGTGTCTCTAAGTGCTTCCTGTTATGTATATTGTGTATAAAAAATATGGAAATCTAGTAGAAATTGTGCTGAAGTTCCATTTCTCAGTGATTCTACTGACATTCCAACAGGTATTTCCATCTCTTTAGGTTTCTTTGTTATATTTTAATATCTCTAATTACTTCCTTCTTCACATTTGCTCTATATTATTTCTATTCCGTTTCTCAATTTGATTGACGCTCACAATAAGTGATCGATATTCTATATGTTCATACTGCACTTACTTTTCACACTGCACTTTTATCTATAACTTATCGGGTAGAAGAGTTAAATCATCTCCACCGGTCTAACAACATCATCATTACCCAGACATTTTTAGCCAGTGTTGGATAAACCAGCAGGCGGGAGTGAAGGACATAGTCGAAACCATGAAGAAGGTCAAACATAGATGGGCTGGCCACATCACTCATTTCAGAGACAATAGGTGGACTATTGGAGTGACAGAGTGGACACCAAGGCTGTGGAGAAGAACTAGAGGGCGACCAAAAGCCAGATGGTGCGATGATCTGACCCTCACGGGGCCCAATATGGTCAGAGATAGAAAGCGGTCAACCAATTGGGGACTGTTTATAGTATTTCAAACCAGGTCGCTTCAATCCACCAGTCATGGAGGAAGCCAACAAGGTCAAGATTAACAGCACAGAATAAATTTGGAAGTAGGTTTATAATTTTCATTGTACTTAGAAGTAGTTGAAAGAATCATAGACTGTGGTGATCCTGGTCTGAAGTTCGATCCATTGTCGGAGTAGGGTTCTCGGTAAACCTTTACGTTTTTTTTCTATGGGATGTAAATTAAAACTGAAAGAGATTACATGTACCTCTTGACCAGGATTGAACCCAAGACCAGGATCTCCACCGTCTCAAGTACCTACCGGCAACTGAGACAGCTACGAAAACCTTATGAAAATTCATACTTATAAACCTACTTTCAAAATTTTCAAAACAAGGTGTTGTGGTGTCGTTCATGTCTTTCCTAATGTTATTGCTCCTACTTAAGGTCGACTTCTAAATCATTTGGGTGTTGTATAAACTACATCCTCGTTTTGTTTCTCATCTATCTAGACTATATTTTAACCTGTAATCAATGTTTCATGTCTGTTGCACCTCATTTCTCCCCTCCATCCTCTCTCTTCTTCTCTCTCTCTCTCTCTCTATCTTTCTCCATTTCTCTCTCTCTCTCCCTCTCTCTCTCTCTCTGTGATATTTTAATCTACTGACTTGGGCTTACCTTATTCATATACATATATATATATATATGTTTTTGCATGTCAGTTAGATTCAAACTTACAGTGATTGGCATTATACATATATATATATATATATATAAAAACAAATAACGAAACGAAATTAAATTTCGTTTCGTTTGTAACTCACTTTTGTATGACTGACGCTTAAACAATTAAGTTAGAAGTGTACATCCACATATGTATACTGAAATACTAGTATGCATATAAATACACACACGTATACATATGTAGATGTACCGAGTTTTTCACTGGACACTTTACTGTGAGTGTTCAGCTAGTCTGTATGTAAACACACAGACGAACCGGTTTTTAGAGTCATACTGGTTTTCGAGGAAACACCTTTCCTCTATTCTCCAGAGGGCCAGACAGGAATATTGGACTAGTTTCGATGTTGTTACATCTCATCAGCAATATAACCCATCCTCCGGCCCCTCTAGAGAATCGTAAAAGCACATATCGTTATATGCTTTTTCTATGAAAATTAGTAGTGGGCAGACTAATTTGCATAGAGCGTGAGTACGTACCGGTTCAGCGGAAGCGATAAAAACAAATAACGAAACGAAATTAAATTTCGTTTCGTTTGTAACTCACTTTTGTATGACTGACGCTTAAACAATTAAGTTACAAACGAAACGAAATTTAATTTCGTTTCGTTATTTGTTTTTATCGCTTCCGCTGAACCGGTACGTACTCACGCTCTATGCAAATTAGTCTGCCCACTACTAATTTTCATAGAAAAAGCATATAACGATATGTGCTTTTACGATTCTCTAGAGGGGCCGGAGGATGGGTTATATTGCTGATGAGATGTAACAACATCGAAACTAGTCCAATATTCCTGTCTGGCCCTCTGGAGAATAGAGGAAAGGTGTTTCCTCGAAAACCAGTATGACTCTAAAAACCGGTTCGTCTGTGTGTTTACATACAGACTAGCTGAACACTCACAGTAAAGTGTCCAGTGAAAAACTCAGTACATCTACATATGTATACGTGTGTGTATTTATATGCATACTAGTATTTCAGTATACATATGTGGATGTACACTTCTGACTTAATTGTTTATATATATATATATATATATATATATATATATATATATATATATATATATATATATATATATATATATTGGTAAACGGAATAGAAAATGCTGACAAATTGTTCACAGTT
>OZ024753.1:46366796-46369296 GCA_964016885.1 Eledone cirrhosa
GGCAGCTAATCGTAATAATGAGGATCTTGTTTGATAGTTTTGTTACTGTTGCTGCAGCTGTTCTTGTTGCAGCTGTTGTTGCTGCTACAGTTGCTGTTCATTTTGGTGGTACAACTATTGCAGTTTCTATTTTATTATCCTGTGTTTTACTTTCTTCTTTCCAGGTGAAGTCTACGATGTACTCTTGACTCCATTTTAGAGCCTCGTAGACTCGCTGAGTGAGGGAAGAAAAGTTATCCTAAAATCGGAAAAACTGCTCCGAATTCTTGATGTTGTTGTTGCTGCTGATGTTACGACAATAACAATAACTGCAACAACAACCCTGCACTGTCATGGCTGACATAAGCTAAACAACTACACAAATGTTGAAGTCGCAATTTAGACAGAAGGTTTATAACTGAAAGATCTTTGATCATAGGTCTGCTCAATCAGGCGTGACCTGCAGCTATACATTAACACCAGCAGCAGCAGTAGCACCCCACCAGCAGCAGTAGTACCCCCACCAACAGCAGTAGCACCCCCAACATCGCCACCACCACGTCAGAGAAATATGCCAGTGTCTTCTATATTCTCATGTCACGTGTTCTTCTGCCGCCATTAGCGTTATACACACGAACAAAAAAAGACATTAATATAACTGAGTTGTTATCTCATCTTGATGGGCGGAAAACCAGACCTGATTCCCATTGAGATGATATCTCTGGTGATTGATGGAGAGAAATGTATGTATATATATATAGATGTGTGTGTGTGTGTTTCTATGTAGGTATGTATGCATGTATATATATATACGTATATATGTGTGTGTATGTATGTACCATGGGCCCAGCACTATGTGTCAATAATTGTCACAAGTGTAGTGTTTGTACCAGAGTTTTCAAGTCGCTGGCTGGACTAAAAAGTCACACTCCTTTAGCACATCGGTAGGGGTTCTCCTACATGGATATAAAGTAGTGGCCGTACTCGAAAACGAGTTGGCAGCCACCATGTACATATATATGTTATGTATGTGTGCATGTATGCATGTATATATTTCTGGTTTTATTATTTTATCACGTCCCTTCACGTTCTAAGTTCAAATCCTGTCGAAGTTAGCTTTATCTTTCATCCTTACGTGGTCGTTAAAATAAAGTACCAGTAATGCACTGGAGTTGATTTAATCGACACTCTACCGATTCTGCCAATCCACCGCCCTAATAATAATACAACTGGAAGTAACTGGGCAAGATCGAAACATTGACTGTTAAAGTGGCGAGTGAAAACCAATAATTTATCAAACAAGGGAAGCAGTAACTGCCAATACAATCCAGCTTCCTAGTGAACAGATCGATAAAAAATATTTCCCTAACATCATTTAGTGGTAAATGGAGCAGTAATCCATTGAGACACGAAGACAGTATGATATATATATATACATATATACATATATATATATATATAAAACATAGGTATACATGTAGTATATGTATTGTATGTATCTACTACTATCCTTCTTTCGCTCTTTCTCACTCTCCCACTATTTCTCATATATATACATATATATATATATAAATATATATACATATATATATATAAATATATATATACAGGTACATATAAAGTAAAGAGGAAAGGGTAATAGATGTCAAAGACGTCAGTACTGTATAAAAGAGAAAGTAAAAAATAAAAAGCAACCGAGAAAGTAAATTGGCTGTATTTGACATAGATACGATACATGAAGAAATAACAACTTCCAGAAAAATCTAACATAAAAAAAACAAAGTTTAGCATGAAAATTGCAGCTTGCAAATCATTGCTTTGTATTGTTTCCAGCCATTTTAACGTCTATCTTCAACGACATCGTCATCAGAATCACTGCTGAAGCAAATCTTGTAAATATACGTAAAGCCATTGTCAACATTTTCCAATGGAAGATCTCTGCTTTGACAAAATATATTCATACATTCGTATGATATATTTTATTTTTCCAAATACCAAGTACTGACCACTTGTCTAAAGACGTTATAGCAATTATTTCCGTCTGGAGTTATATATTATTCTTGACTACAGTAACATGATCTATGAACCAAGTAAACCTCTCAAAGCTAACGTAAATAGCCAGTGAACTGACAGTAACTTTACATCGTTGGAGAAATATCTGTGCTCTTTATTTGTTACAGTTTCTTACGATTTCAGTTCAAATTCCGCTGCAACCAGGCTTGCCTTTCCCCCTTTCTCGGTCGAATAAATAGTATGTGTATAGTAAGTGAAGGCGAATGGCTTGCGATCATAATGTCGTGAGTTCGATTCCTGGACTGGGTTGTGTGTTAAGTTCTTGAGACAAACACTTCATTTTACGTTGCTCCTGTATAAACAGCTGAAAATGAGTACCAGGCGTCCTGTCCAGGGGGAGTCTTGTACTCTCAGTCGCTTAACGCCAGCCAAACCAGGGATAAGCACCGGCCTGGTGAGCCTCCGGGTTCCAGACAGACTTTAGACTTTTTAGTTGGTGAGTTAGCAG
>OZ024753.1:46371796-46376796 GCA_964016885.1 Eledone cirrhosa
TGTGTGTGTGGTGGTGGTGGTTGTGTTTGTGTGTGTGTGTGGTGTTTATGTGTGTATGGTGGTGTTTGTGTGTGTGGTAGTGTTTGTGTGTGTGTGGTGGTGTTTGTATATGTGTGGTGGTGTTTGTGTGTGGTAGTGTTTGTGTGTGTGTCGTGGTGTTTGTATGTATGTGGTAGTGGCTGTTTTTATTTGTGTGTTTGTGTATTTGTCTTCGGTAATATATTTCTATATCTCTATATTATACATTTATGAATATGTAAGATTATATACATTTACAATTTTATGTATATAATACATATATATGTGTGTATGTAACCCATATCAATTCATTTATGCATACATACACACACAGACATACATACAGCTGCTCTGTAAATGGTTTGTGGTCGAGCCTATGGCAGTCGAGACGTCTGGTGTTCTTGGCCCCTAATCATAACCCTAATCACTGCTATCAGGGAGTGGTGGGCTACCTGCAGGTGGGAGCCCCATGGGCTGGAGTGTCTGTTACAGCGCATCTTCCTCGCTATCATCCGGGACAACGTCCTCTCTATTCTGGTCACTAGGAGGGTAACACGGTCTTACCCTTAAACAGTTGTTAACTTATATAAAATGTTAAATTATATTGTAAATATGTGCATAAATAGACAAACTTAAGTAATCTTTCCTCAAAGCGTGTCGTTGTGTGTGTGGGTGCATATATAAGAGCATGTTTGTGTATGGTTATATGTATGTGTGTGTCTGAGTGTGTCTATGTGTGTGTTCGTAGTAGCAACCGTATATGTTGCATGATAGCGTCTAGACATTATTCCCCACCTCATTACATCTCGACAGCGATTTTGAAAGAGATCCAGAAGTTAGGAATGCATAACGCTGATCGATAATAGAAAAACAATTTGTCTGTCGATGTTGAAAGAAGGGTTTTAAATGGACGTCAATGATATGGGGGAGGGTTGTTTTGTTTTTTGTTGTTTTTTTTCTCTTTACTCAACGCATGCGAAAAACTGCGAAGGGCTCCGCAATTATGTGGAAATTATTTCAAGCTAATATCTTATGCGGTCAACCCGCCGTCGAATGGGCGGACTGCCTACTTCATATAACAGACACGCCTGGTTCCAGTATATTTAACAGTAGTATTTTTTTTTTTTTTAAATGGTGAGGATGCTTAGCCATGCGAAATCAAAAATGTACAGTAAAGTGGATATAGAATCTTCCTTATCAGCTCTGATATATGGTGCCAGGAGTTGGAGAATCGCTAGATGATGATGGTTAGCTTTGTTGCCAGAGGTCGTAGAATTGTTAGGTGCCGATGATTAGCTTTATGAGAATGAGATGGTGTGCTGTGGTTCAGAATAGAATTTGCGATAATATTAAAATTGTAATTATTCAAAGATTAAAATAATTATACATATCATACTTTTTTTTTCACATTTTTTTTCGTGCTGAATAAGAACATTATGACTCTAGAATTATATATATAACACATGGTGGCGCACGAACATATGCACATACTCATGTAGATATACATGTGTAATATGTGTGTGTTGGAGTGTGTCTATTACACACACACACACACATATATATATATATATATATATATATATATATATATATATATATATATATATATATATATGCTTGCTATCCGTGAAATGAACAGGCCCAAAACGACTTTCAGTCATGAGACCGCGACGAAAGTCTAGGTTCACTGGATTTTTCTCCATTTGTCTTAGTCAGTCAGTGTGACTCTATTTGTGTGTGTGTTGTGTGTGTGTGTATACGTTACGCTGAGAGCACCATTCACGTGGTTTTGCCTGACACTATATATATATATATATATATATATATATATATATATATATATATATATATATATATATATATATATATATATATAGATAGATATAGAATATAAAAGGAAAAATCAGTGATGCATCTGAAGTCAATTTATTGTGTGTTACAATTGTTTCGCCGGCGGACAGCTCGAGACGCGATCATTGTGTGGATCTGTCTGATTCTGGACCAGCAGGTTCGACGGGCACGTCTAATAATTTCGGACCATATTCTCTCAGTGAGCTGTCCGCCAGCGAAACAATTGTAACACACAATAAATTGACTTCAGATGCATCACTGATTTTTCGTTTTATATTATATCACACTCTGCTCTGTAAGATCATAGAGTGCTCAACCGGCATACCGCCTATGGAAGCATCTTAGCTACCATCCGACACACACACACATATATATATAGAGAGAGAGAGAGTGAGATAGATAGATAGATAGATAGATAGATAGATAGATAGATAGATAGATAGATAGATAGATAGATAGATAGATAGATAGATAGATAGATAGATAGATAGATATATCAGGATAGAACCAGTTTGAAACTGATTAGACCATTACTCAACAGAGTACTCGATGCTTGGGAGGTGGGGTGTCGTGAGAATCTTTCACCGCCTGCTTCGTGTTGTTACCATTGATCACTACATATATGTGTTTGAATGAGGTACTTTCTTGTCCGGGAAGGGAGGAGGGGGACTGTGACAGAGATGGCAAACTAAACCAAACACAAACAAGTCCATTTTATGAATAAATAAATAAGATGGACCAAAAGTGGTGAGAGAGAGAGAGAGAGAGAGAGAGAGAGAGAGAGAGAGAGATTACTAACTTCATGACAGGGATGTCAACCCCGATCAGTAGATATCAACAGAAAACAGAAGATAAGCCGCAGTAAATTTAATGATTCCAGTTAAAATTATGTCAAGTATTAATGGACATCAACTTAGAAACATCTGAGTCATTAACGAACGAAAAACACAAACAACAAAAATAAAAACAATCACAAAATAAGACGAAATCACAAAAAAAAATATAAAAATATAAATATATAATATAAAGAAAGAGAAATTTCATAATCAGCAATTGTCCAAGATATGTTCCTTTTTAATCATGTCACATATATATATATATATATATATATATATATATATATATATATATATATATATATATATATATATACACGTATATATATATATATGTTTAAATTTTCTAATGTTAATTTTCTAGCAACGTTATGCACTACAGCTTGCGATCTAATAAATTTCAAAGTCATGCATTGTTATTCAATGCAATTCGATATGTTTGCAGCCGACAACAAATTATTGCTTTTTCTCCTGCGTTGTAAATGGAATTTTGGGGTTTTTTATTAGTATTATTATTTTGTACAGCCATGGCGTTCTTCTCAGAAAGCTTGTGCTACTCACATGCATGTCAAATCGTTTTCTGCATTCCCTTTGAAGATTTGCTTTAATGGCGCCCCTTACTTTCTTTCTCATTGAAGCGTATGTCGTGGGTGATACGAAAATTGAAGTTCAGACCATAAAATTACGATGAAAAATAGAAAGAAACACACACACACGACTACAACAACTGACCTTTCTCTCTCTCTTACTTCACAACTGCAAACAGCACACCATGTCCTCTCTCTCTCCCTCTCTCTCTCTCTCTCTCTCTCTCTCTCTCTCTCTCTCTCTCCTCTCTCTCTCTCTCTCTCTCTCTCTCTCTCTCCTCTTCACAACTACAATCACACCATTTCCAGTCTTTCCCATACCATTTATTCTTCTTTTTCAAGGTTTCTATATTATTCTGTAAGAACATATTCCATATTGACTATTAATTATTATTACTATTAATATTATTATAATTGTTATTGTTGTTGTTGTTGTTGTTGTTGTATTGTTCCCAACGTTGTGTGACCTGGTGGCTAATAAAGGAAATCATTATTATTATTATTATTATTACTACTACTACTACTATTTACAGTTGACCTATCGCTTCAAGTGAGTTAAACGTATATACTTACGTCTACGAAACAAACGGTAATGTCACATAAGTCACGCTAACCATGCATATATACAAATGTGTGTATGTGTGTGTTTGTTTGTCTGTGTGTAATTGTGTGTGTGTATTTGTCTGTGTGTGTGTAAGTGTGTGTGTACAAACGTAAGACTGTTTCTTGTTGGTTGAACTTTCATTTACACTACGGTGCCATCACAGCCAATGATATAGTAGAGGCAATAGATAAACATTAGTCAACAATAATACATAACTATCTAGAATTCCAGAAAGAGATTATCTATGGGAGCTTTAATAATGGCAAAAGCCAACACACAGATACAGCAAGTATGAAGAATTTAACTATGAAATATTCTGAGACTTAACCATCGAACATGTTTACATTCTGCCTCTCATGGTTTCACTAAAAGCAATTCTGACAACATTTATATAATACTTTTCCATAGATAATGAAATTTATAAAACCTTCGTTCACTGTGTTATTATCTTTTCTCTACGTATTGAATGTCCTCTAAAACTTGCTCAATATTAATCTAACTATAAATTTAGTTCATAAATGCTACAAAATCGAGTAGCTCTTACTATCTTTAACGGCAAGTTTTGTCCATCAATTTTAGAATATAAAAACCTTCGAAACTTTCCACCACGAATTATTGCCATTCTTAAGGACAAATACTTTCCATTTACCCAAACTTTAATTTCCGAGACTATCATTATCAGAAAATTTTGTAAAAACAATTTAGAGTGGAAGTATGCATTCTCTAGCCAACATTCTGCAGCTAATACCATCTTTAACGACAAAGCCTTTATATTTATATTAATATTACATAGAAAACCTTTTAAGATTTTTGCTAAAACTCACTAACTGACATACTTCTTTTATTTCTTGATTCATCTTCAGCGAATCTCAGTTCTTAGAGACAAGATGCGTGTATGAAGAAAGAAGAAAAAGTATAAAAGAAATGTAGAGAAAAGGAAGTAGAGATACTTGTATTTACGTGATAGTCATATTCATATATAGATGTAACATAGTAGAAAAAGAATGTACGATACATTACAGTGTGGCTTCTTCTAGTGAGTGATATAAACATGATTTATTTAGTGATGTCTTCCTCACCCGAATCAATATATTATCACACATT
>OZ024753.1:46404296-46409296 GCA_964016885.1 Eledone cirrhosa
TACTGATAAAATGTGTATTGGGATCAGTAGTAGTAGTAGTAGTAGTAGTAGTAGTAGTAGTAGTAGTAACAGCAGCAGCAGTAGTAGTAGTAGTTAATAGTAGTAGTAGTAGTAGTAGTAGTAGTAACAGTAGTAGCAGCAGCAGTAGTAGTAGTAGTAGTAGTAGTAGTAGTAGTAGTAGTAGTAGTAGTAGTAGTAGTAGTAGTAGTAGTAGTGCTGTGAAGAATTTGTGGTGTTATATTATATAAGATAGGGATTTAGGACTAACTCCTGTTAAACTGAAAATCTATAATTATACTTCTACAGAGATAACAAAGAGAGCAACAACAACAACAATAGTAACAACAACAGCAACAATAACAAGGTCATAATTAAAAATAACATAACCAAAGGGAAATAACTCAAACGGACCAATGGCAGGAATTTCGATAATTAAGGCTAGCAATTTGAAGGGGAAGGGAAAGTCTATTAAATCGACCCCAGTGCACTACTGGTACTTTATTTTATCGACCCCGTAATGATAAAGGCAAAGCTAACCTAGGCGGGATTTGAACCCAGAACGTAAAGGGCCGTAACTATGCTGAAAAACATGGTGTCTGACGCTCTACCGATTACTTCCAATCCAGATAACTAGTACATACTTCTAGACAGACACAATAGTTACACATCGTGTTACATTACATGCAAGTTTGTTTTTTATCCTTCAGAGTTCCTTTGCGCACTTTCGTATTTTCGTGTTTGCCTCAAAAATCAAATTCTGTTTAGAGATAATTTAGCAGGATTCCTTCAGAAAACAAAACACAACTAAACTAATAAAAATCAATAAATGTTTCCAAAGAAGACGAAAGTCAAACACAAAAAAATTAAAGATTATCTAACACGGAAACTTTCAGTAAAATTCCCGCTTGAATATTTAACCTGGCGATCTATCGGCCTTTTTTTACTTCAACACCATATATCATCTTGCATCCTTTGGGGGTGAGAGGGGGGGGGGGGCTGTATCATTTACATTCCTTTTACTTGCGTCTTGTTTCTTTATATTCCCTCTTTCTCTGTTCCCCTCTTTCTCTCACTCTCTCTCTTTCTCGCTCTCTTTCTTACTTTCTTTTTCTTACTCGGCCCTGTTTTGTTTGCATGTGACACGCGTTCACACACACACACCTGCATACATTCACACACACACACACCTGCATACATTCACACATACACACACATGCACCTAGCGGAAAACTCAACCTTTCCTTTTCTCACTTCCTTCATTTCTTTGCATGTGACATACTCTCACACACACACACATAGGCACATACATAGACACACACATGCATAGACACACTTATACATACATAGACACACATATATGTATATATAATTATATATATATATACATAGACACACATATACAGACATACATATACATAGACACGCATACATACATAAGGGAAAGCTCATCTCTACCTCTTTCTCCTTTTTTTATTTGTTTGCATGTGACATATACAATTACACTTACACACACACCAAATCATAGATACACATGCTCACACACACACATACTCTCACACACACACACACACAGACAGACATTTATGTACACATCGACCTATCTCTCCATTCACTAGAAAATATACATTTCTATCCATCTACCTATATATCTAACTGCATACGTATTTATGTGTGTGTGTGTGAGAGAGAGAGAGTGTGCGCGCGTGCAAACATACGCATACACATATATTTCAAAACTCAAAGGTGGAGAAGAATTTCAACAATTCTCTCGCCAGTCCCTCTTCGCAGTTTATCATTCAACGTCAGTTTTCCAATTAATGGACAACTCGCTAGCTGCTTCTTTCTCTGTCCTTTCTACCTAGACTTCTTCACAAAACTATTTAAACAGTCATTTCCAATGTACTTTCTCTTCTTTTTCTTCTCCCCTCCTCTTCTTTTTCATCTTCTTATTATCATCTTCATCATCCTCATACCTTGAATGTGGGTCAAAACAAATGACCAGAGGTTCCAAACCTTCCTTCAAATTTAAGTCTCTAATGTTTCTCTCAAAATTCTTGCTGATCCTAACTAGACTGTCTATTGTAGATTACATGTTTATATTTTTATTTCTATTCCGAGCTTCCCAAGCCAATCTTCTAATTTCTTTGACGCCATTCCAAATCCTTCAACTACTACAGGTACTGTCTCTGCTTTATTTCATAATGAGGCAACTTCCCTTTTGAGATCCCCAATAGAAGTTACAATTGAACCATACATAACACAAAGAGTAATAGTGAAAGCCCGTCACCATGGAATATGCCTCTCTTCGTCTTTACTTCTCAAAGAGCCTCACTAGATGATGTAAGCTTTGTTTTCTAAATCCGTATACTGATAAACTTCACTATCTTATTTGCGACTCCAAATAGATTCATACATTCTATAATTCTATAAAGTGTACAGTATCAGGTCGTACGACTTATTCTATAGTCTACCCACTCCATTGCTAAGTTGGTATGTCTCCTTCTACAATCTATCATCATCATCATTGTGTGATGTATTGGCTGAATCGTAAGGGCATCAGATGAAATGCATTGCAGTATTTCGTTATGACCCACTGACCTCTGATGTCAAATCCCACCTAGGTCAGCTTTGTCTTTCCTTCTTCCAGGGTCAATAAAATAAAGTACCAGTCATCTACTGGGATCTATTTAATCGACTTTCTTCCACACCACCACCACCGACAAATTGCTAGTCTGGTGACCTAAGTTAGAAATCATTAATATTGTTGTTGTTGTATATTTTCAGTGAGTTTCGCAGAGAAATATATTTGGTGTAACTAGCAACAGTTAACTAAACTAAAGAGATATAGATTTCAGAGTTTAGTGTACACACGTACACACGTACACACACACACACACACACACACACGTGCACACACACACACATGCTCACACAAATGCAAATACATAAACATACACACAAATACACAAACACATACATACGCAGAGAAATAGACACACATATATAAATATATATGTAGGTATAAATTCATATCCCATGAGTTGATAGCATCATTTATCATAGTTAACTGTTTAAATGTTTTAGACTAACGTGGATGAAAGTATGGCCGTGTGTTTCAGAAGAAACATTTACAACTACCTCATACATACAAATAATATTGTTAAAAATATTGTTGTTATTATTATTGTTGCTTTCCTCTTGTTTTAACTCCTGATCAAATTTAATTAAGTAGTTCTATACTTAAAAGAATTCTAATTGTCAGTTATTTTTATATTTTTTGCAGGCACAGATTAAAAGGACCTCATAATCCAATCTGCTCTTCCTTTTGTAAGACGGTAGAGTGTAATTTGGAGGAAACTGGCAGCTATTTCTAATTTCTCTACTCGGCCCTTTTTACAGGTTTTATACATAGAAATAATAAACAGGAGAAATAATAAACAGCTGCTTTCTTTATATATTATATTGTACTTCCATTAAGACGTTACAACTAAATGTTCAGTAAACGTATATATTTTATCGTCTCTGAAGACAGATACAGCTCTTAGCAACCAGGAGGAAAGATCGAGTTGACAAATCGCTTAGTTTAACCTTCCATTAAAGCCATATTCGGGATTTGTTGACTTTGTCCTACATTTTGAAAGATATTAATGGTTTCTGATTTAGACACAAGATCAACAGTTTGTGGAGAAGGGAAAGTCGATTAAATCGACCTCAGTGCGTTACTGGTACTTTATTTTATCGACCATGTAAGAATGAAAGTCAAATTTAACCTCGGCGGGATTTGAAATCAGAACATAAATGGCCGTAACTCTATGCCGTGAAGCACAGTGTCCGATGCTCTACCAATACTGATCAACAATTCTATAGAACATGTAAGGGTGATTGGCTTTACTGAAAGCCAAAACCAATCACTTATTCAGCCGACTCTATCTTACTCCATGGATGTTGAGAGATAGTTATAGACAGCAAGGTCAGCAGGATGTTTATTAGAGATCTGGCTGTAATTCTCATTGTTAATGTAATTTCAAATACGCTGTGTCAGTGCTTCTCTCATTCCATATCTATTGTACTTGTATCGAATTTCAGTAATTCGTATTATCTTAGTTTTTGGTGATTTATTTCTTCACTTACGGTCGGCAAGTGAAGATGACAGGAAAAGATAAGGTGTCAGTTTGCTCGACTAAACACCCAGGGGCCACTACACAGCTTAACTCTTACCACTGCTCCACTTACTTCTCCACTTGCACTGAAATGCTTCTCTGATCATTGTCACGATGCCAAAATCAATATTTGCCATACGATTGTATGTATATATATATATATGTGTGTGAGTGTGTGTGTAAATATATGTATATATATAGAGAGAGAGAAAGAGAAAGAAAGAGATATAGAGATATATATAGATTGATAGATAGATATACCTATGTGTGTGAGTATTCATTCTTATAATTTTATAGGTTTCTTTCAGTCATGTGATTGTGACCATATTTGGGTATTGCCTTTATTTAGCCAAACGTATCGACCCCCAGTATTTATGTTTTCAAGTCTGGTACACAGTTTATCGACCTCAGTTTTGTCGAGTAATTAATTTACGGGATGCACACACAGATACAAACGTAAACATAGTGAGGAACACACACTTATATGTTGATATCGGGCTTTTGCAATCTGTCTACCAACTTCCACTTCACACCAATCCAAAGTTATCCACAAACACAAATAAGTGGAACGACAGCTGTCTCCACAAAGATAGGTCTATGTCAGAGGATTGTTAACAGAGACCTCAGTCCACACGTAGCAAGGTAGGTCACATATATATACATGTAATTAAGGTATGTCATATATATATATATATATATATATATATATATATATATATATATATATATATATATATATATACTTAAGGTAAACTTTGTTGCAATCGATTCGAGCACTCAACGTACTTTTTCCACATAGAAGTGACGGAGTATATTTAGAATTAAAAAATTCAAAGTAGT
>OZ024753.1:46414296-46439296 GCA_964016885.1 Eledone cirrhosa
ACTACTAAGATAAGCTATGTCGTTGTTGTTGTTGTTCGGGTGGGGATGGGGCAGAGAACGTGGTCGTGTTTGGGAAGAATACATAGATAAGTGATGGTGGAGGTGGTGAGGTGGAGGTGGTGATGGTGGCGGTGATGATGGTGGAGACGGTGATGGTGGTGATGGTGGAGGTGGTGGAGTTGGTGATGGTGGAGAAGGTGATGGTGGAGGTGGTGGAGGTGGTGATGGTGGAGAAGGTGATGGTGGAGGTGGTTATGGTGAAGGTGGTGATGGTGGAGGTGGTGATGGTGGAGAAGGTGATGGTGGCGGTGGTGATGGTGGAGAAGGTGATGGTGGTGATGGTGGAGGTGATGATGGTGAAGGTGGTGATGGTGGAGGTGGTGATGGTGGAGAAGGTGATGAGGGGATGCATAGATAAGCGATGTTGTTATTAACTACAAAGATACAATGACGATAAGACAGACGTTAGGTGTGCACTGGTCCTAAATAAATGTGCACTGATGTTAATAACGGTGCATCTCTCCTACTAACAGATGTTAAAACCAGATTAAAAGAATTTCCGAATAACATAGCTCACTTCAGAATGTCTTTCATTCGCAGATAAAGAAAACATTTCTTTTTAATTTAAGACTTTTGGGGTTCATGTTGATGCAAGAGAAAGAAGGAAAGGAAAGACTATACATACACCTCGAACAAATTAACATATTTCTGCAAACAATAACATTTTATATTATTTAGAATATCAGGAGGAAGGAGCAGTGCCCCTGGCCTTTACAAGGTAGCTGAAACTGGGGTCGGGGGAGCAGTGCCCCTGGCCTTTACAAGGTAGCTGAAACTGGGGTCGGGGGAGCAGTGCCCCTGGCCTTTACAAGGTAGCTGAAACTGGGGTCGGGGGAGCAGTGCCCCTGGCCTTTACAAGGTAGCTGAAACTGGGGTCGGGGAGCAGTGCCCCTGGCCTTTACAAGGTAGCTGAAACTGGGGTTGGGGGAGGAATGTCGTTTATGATCCGCTTAAACTGTTTCAAGGCCACTCCTTTTGGAAATACGCGATCAGTGAAGTATTTCCAGAGAGAGGACCTTCTTAGAAAGAAGAATTAGGTATAGTGGTTTGTATGAGATCTGGGGGCTGGATAGAACAGGAATGATGAGAGAATGGAATAGATGTGGTATACGACTAGCAATCAAAGAGGAGCAGAAAACATAGTAGTGGTAATATAATCAGAAAGAGGAGACAGAATGTCTGGGAGTCAGAAGCGGGGGTTGGGGGGGGGGTGATGTATGTTTATAAATAATTGGTAGAAATATAGTACAAGAGAATCCAAATGCACCGTCTTAGGCAGCACAAATGTGATCAAACAATGAAACCAAGATATAAACTATTGAAATAATGGTATACACTACATCACAGAGAATCATTGATACATGGTTACATAGCTTTTGTACTTACGTACACAGAAACAAACACACAGTTTACATATATATATATATATATATATATATATATATATATACATATATATATGGGGGGGGTATGTGTGTATGTGTGTGCATGTGTGTGTATAAGTCGATGTGTAGCTAACATATTTGGCAAACTTCATGTTTTGAAATCAGGTTTACGTCTCAAGTATTTTGGCAAGGAGAAAAACCAAGAGAGAGCTGCATAAAACATAAAATATATGAAATAAGTATTTAAAACAATCATATAGTACGTATGATTGTTTTAAATAGTTATTTTGATTTCCCATCGAATCTGTCACGTTTAAAGCGTCTATGTGTGTTTGCATATGTATGGCTGCACCCTCACATACACGTAAACATATATAAGCATATATATACTTGCATACCTACATCTCTCTCTATCTCTCTATCTCTCTTTTCATATATATATATATATATATATATATATATATATATATATATACATACATATATACATACATAAAATATATTTTCACACATATATACGTATATACTTACATGTATATTATCCTATAGATGTATGTGTGTACAGCTCTATGTATGTGTGTGAGAGAGAGTTTACGTGAGAATTGTTGTGTATTACTTTTATATTATATATTTGCACAAAAGATAACTGTCAATTATATAACAATGGTATCTCAGATTTACAGCACATTCTAGCTTCAATCTAGGTGTGTGTGTATATATATATATGTATGCGTATGTGTGTGCGTGTATGTATGTGTGTATATATATGTTTTTATGTGAGCAGGTGTAAACATATAGTGTGTGTGTATATTTATATATATATATATATATATATATATATATATATATATATATATATATATATATAATAATAAATATATATAATAATAAATAAATAAATAAATAAATAAATATATATATATATATATATATAATAAATAAATAAATATATATATAATAATAAATAAATAAATATATAAATAAATATATATATATATATATATATATATATATATATATTTATATATATATATATATATATATATATATATATATATATATTTATATATATACATACAAAGATACACGAACACATACGCACATACATACACACACATACAGGTATGAGTTTGGTGTTGTTTGTAAACAAGTCTTCCCACCTAGTATGTGATTGGTTGTTACTGAAGTCGTGGAAATCTTATGTCAGATTTTTATGTCATATTCTCATATTTATTTAATGAACTTAAAACTATTCCAAGATATTTTCTTTCCAAACAAATCTATATCAAATATATTTCGTTTTATCATTTAGAGGAATTATTCAGTTTTAGACATTTGTAAAAGCATCATACATTATACTATAACACACACACAAACATATATATATATATATATAACGAAGGAAGTGTGGTAAGGAACCAGGTGAACCATAACGCACCAGAGTACTCGATACTTTGGGTAGTAGAGTGGGTAATAGGAAAATAGTCAGGACTCCGACGGCAGAGCTCAAGCCTTTTCGACAGCTATTTCTGGACTCAGAAATAGCTGTCGAGAAATAACTGTCGATACGGCTTGAGCTCTGCCGTCGGGGTCCTGACTCTTTTCCTATATATAATTATATATTTATATATATATATATATATATATATACAAATTTTAGTACAGCATTAACGAAGCTTTAGTTTGCGGCCAAGCTAACGAATGCAAATTCGGTATGTAGCTTTAGCACTCGAATGGGAATAGTACCCCAGAGTAATAACAATACGTTTAGACAGCTTAGCAAATCAAATATAGCGATCGGCAGTCCAGCCGCATCACCACAGCAACGAAAATACAGAACTCAGGAAAAGATTTTATATAGTCGATCGACTTTCATCAAATCGGACCGAGGAAACAATGTTTCCATTGGTCTTTCCAATTGCTAATACTATCTATCGGTCGCAATTCCAGGTAGAAGGAGCAACATGAAATAAAGTGTCTTGCTCAAGGACATAACTCATCATCCGGTCCGGGAATCGAACTCACAACCTCACGATTGCGAATGCAATCCTCAAAATTCTCAGCCACGTGCCTTCACAATATATACATATACATACATATATTCATACATTCATGCGTACAGACATATATTCATACATATATATATACACATACATACTACAGACAGACAGACAGACAAGGACGGCCTGCTGGCCTAAAAAGTCAAATCCGTGCCACACACATGCAGAAGCGTGTGTGAAAATTCAAGCGATGGCAATACACGAGCAAGAGGTAGTACCTTCATATATATGTGTGTGTGTGTATATATATGTGAGGGTGTATGTGTCTGTGTGTGTGTGTTTCTATGTATATGTGTGTGTATGTTAATCTGATCATATTGAGGACTAGATGAAGAAGCGACATCAGACAAAAGGATAGACTCAATTACAGTCTCCTGATAATCTCTAAGACAACAGTTATATGTTGCTATAGTAACAAGAACTTGTCCTGAATTTTTAGAAAATCAGGCTGAAGGGAAAACTTAATAATGTCAACAACATTCGTTGATTTTTCCACTTCCATCATTTATATTCTTCTTGTGGTTTTCTTGTTTTATATTTCTTGTTTGATTTTGTCTGATTTTATTTTGATTGTTATTATTATTATTATTATTATTATTATTATTCATTAAACATTACTATCGACAATGAGTAGTTATTACCTTTATAAAACATATTTTCATTTCTCAGCCTCTATCTATCTCTATGTATCTGCCTAGCTATTTATTTCTTTTGTTCTCTATCTAACCATCTCTCTCTCTCTCTCTCTCTCTCTCTCTCTCTCAACAGAACAATACCTCCCTCTATTCAATGATGAATAACTAGTTTCCGAAACATTACACGATACACTCCTAACGAAAATCCAACATCCTGCTAGTCTACGAGCTCTCCTCAAACATATGCACTCATAATAATACATACATATATATATATATATATATATATACATATATATATATACATACATACATATATACACATACATATATATACATATATATATATATATATATATAATTATTTATACAAAAGTAGGCTTCCCTGAAACTATCAACACGTACATTTTTACCTGCTCTCTCTCTCTCTCCCCGCCCCCTCTCTCTCTCCCTCTCTCTCTCTCTCTCTCTCTCTCTCTCTCTCTCTCTGTATATATAAAAGAGCAGAAAATAACTGCAATAACAGTCAATCATGATAGATAATACTTGAGAAAATTGTATATATATATATACAAATATATATTTATATACACATACATATCGTTCTCTCTCTCTCCCTCTCTCTCTCTCTCTCTCTCTCTCTCTTTCGCTACCTCTCAGTCTATCCCTAATTTAAAAAGGGTTAAAACAGTTCCATTAATTATCTCCTGTTTTAGATCATACTCTATACCTCCTCCTCTTCTATTTCCTAATTCTTCACTTGATGATCATTTCCCTACAACTGATTACTTTTAAGACGGGATAATCGCTAGATTTCTCTTTTTTTTTTTAATTAGTTGCATGCAAAGAAGCTAGCCTAAAAGCCGATAATGAAACAGAATAAAAGAAAATTAGAATTTTCCATGTGAGTCACTGACATAATGATGTGATTTAATAACGTCAGAGTGAAGAAAATAAAAAAAAAAAGTCTTCTTTTTTTCTTTCTTAAACTCTTTATCTCGTATATCTTGTGACAAAAGGTAACGAATTGGGAAACGCAGGGAAAGACACACGACACGTTTATGCTTACATACATACATACATACATACATACATACATACATACATACATACATACATACATACATACATACACAGGTACGAACGTACGTATGTAGGTACGTAGGTATATATGATGTTCGACGCGAGCATTTACACATACGACGTGGGAGACTATTCCTTAAATTTAAAGTAATGCCACAATTTCTTATGATATTCTCTGAAGATATTGTATCGAAGAAAAACAACAACGTGAAAGATGAAAAAAATTACTTTTAGTTGAATGTACAGAAGGAAAAGAAATTATAAATCGGTTTTTCCTTGGAGCTACGAAGTCAATAATGACCTATATAATTGTTATAAAATGGCAAAAGACAGCTCTATTGTTTATATGGACAGAATGAAGCTACACTGGGACGGACTTCACCCAGAGCTAAATTATTTCATAGCTAAACAATTACACCAACAAGCAACGTTTGTCAAGCGTAAAAATAATATAAACTTTTTTCAAAGTAACAACACTAAGTTAAACGGTTTAGATATAAACTTCCAAAATTTCCAAAATATCAACCATTAGTGTAGTCATTCTTTTTTGGCTAACATATCTTACAGAACCAAGGAATTCCCTTCATTTCCTTATATATATATATATATATATATATATATATATATATATATATATATATATATATATATAAATATATATATAAATATATATATATACACACACACGTTAGTGGTAGAGTCGGGTTTATAGCACAAATATCAAACTTGAGTCAATCATCTGTGAAACGTACGTAACTGAACGATAATAAAGAAAACATTCATGTAAAACTTCCCCTTGTTATGCTTACCATACACACACACACACACACATTATATATATATATATATATATATACGTAAGATATTTATACTTCCTTATCTGTAGTAAAGGGGTCTCGTGTACAGGGTGGGGTGGCATATAAGATGGAGGGGCTGAGATATGCTAAAAGCGAGTGCTTGTTAGTGTACCACCCAATTGGCTATCAGGAATCGAGTTAGGGTCCTTCAGTGAATTGATATGACAGATAGCGTAATATGTCTTCTTGTAAGGGGGGGGGGGTATGTGGAGTAGGGTCTGGTGTGGTTTGGTGGAGGTAGTCAATGTATGCAGTGAGGGTACAGAACAGGAGTCGGCGTGGGTGGATGTATGTGTGTGTGTGTGTGTCTATTTGTCGGTCACACACATATATATCTGATGGGCTCTCCCGTCGTGTACCGACGTATGGTGGTTCAACAGTCTTCTCAGTTTTTATGGTTATGCCTTAAATGGTACCTTAGTCCAGCTGCCAATTTACACATCAACAGCACAATGACAACAACAGCAACAACAGAGCATAACAACATAAGCAACATAACAGCAACAGAAACACAACAGCAGCAACACAACAGCAGCAATATTCACATCAGCAAAAGTATCAACAATAACAACATTCACAGCAACAACATTAACAACAAATATTTACAGCAACAACAACAACAACAAAAATAACAGGGTGGTGTAGGGGTGTGGCTGGTGTAGAGAAGAGATGTGGGGGTGTGAAGTGGTGTTGACGAGAGATGTAGGGGAGTGGGTGAGGTGGTGTATAGAAGAGATGTGTGGGTGGGGGTACATGAGTTTTAAATGATGTCTCTGGAATGTCCAGATGTAAACATAACAGACGTCTGGTCTTTCATCAGTCAAATACGACATACACACACACCTATATATATATATATATATATATATATATATATATATATATAACGGAAGAAATATGGTAAGGAACCAGGTGGACCATAACGCACCAAAGTACTCAATACATAGGGTAGTAGAGTGGGTAATAGGAACGTTCCTATATATATAAAGACCTGGATACACATACGCAGGCACACACATGGATACACATACATACACAAGATATACATATGGATAAATACACACACACACACAGTTCCATAATGTTGAATCTCTTGGAGTGTCGAAACGACAGGCCTGTGTCATCATCTCTATAGAATCTCGTTGCTACCACTACTAACACTACTACCACAGCTTTTACTACTGCAGCCATCACTACCACTATCACCACTACTACTACTGGTGCTTTTGTTACCCTTCTTCTACCTCTATCTCTCTATCTCTCTCTTTCTCTCATTATTTATATATATATATATATATATATATATATATATATATATATATATATATATATATATATATATATATATGTGTGTGTGTGTGTGTGTGTGTGTGTGTGTGTGTGTGTGTGTGTATGTATATATGGCTGTCTATTAATCTGACTGCAACTCTGAAACATTGCTTTGCCGCTCTTTCAAGTAGCTGAAAGCAAAGTTCCTCATTATCACCTCACTTCCGGTTTAAGACCATCTCTTATCACACTCACCTCACCTGTCTACACCTTCCCCACCTCTTAATGTAAACTTCTAAATGAGGTGGTGAGAGAGGGAATAGCCTACTACTTTCACACACGTTCTCTCACACAAATATATACATACACACACTATCATGAACACACAGAGAAAGAGAGAGAGAGAGAGAGATGCACAAATATACATTCTTAAATATACACATGTGTGTTTCTGTGTGTGTATATTCTGGTACTCTGCGTGTTTGGTGTGATTATGTTTATGTATATGTGTGTGATTGTTTGTTTGACTAGTTGTATGTGTATATCTGTTGATGTGTCTGTACGTGTATATCTGTTGATGTGTCTGTATGTGTATATCTGTTGATGTGTCTGTACGTGTATATCTGTTGATGTGTCTGTACGTGTATATCTGTTGATGTGTCTGTATGTGTATATCTGTTGATGTGTCTGTATGTGTATATCTGTTGATGTGTCTGTATGTGTATATCTGTTGATGTGTCTGTATGTGTATATCTGTTGATGTGTCTGTACGTGTATATCTGTTTATGTGTCTGTACGTGTATATCTGTTGATGTGTCTGTACGTGTATATCTGTTGATGTGTCTGTATGTGTATATCTGTTGATGTGTCTGTATGTGTATATCTGTTGATGTGTCTGTATGTGTATATCTGTTGATGTGTCTGTATGTGTATATCTGTTGATGTGTCTGTATGTGTATATCTGTTGATGTGTCTGTATGTGTATATCTGTTGATGTGCCTGTGCGTGTATATCTGTTGATGTGCCTGTATGTGTCTATCTATCGACGTGTCTGTATGTGTAAATGTGTGTGTATGTGTATATGTGTCTGTATGCGTAAATGTGTAGATGTGTCTGTGTTTTACATATGTTCTTTATTACGCAAAGAAAGGGATTGACTGTAAGTCTCATACATAGGTTGATACTGACCTAAGTTGCTTACTGCCGCACTGGATTACTGAGTGATGTTGGTATAAACAGAACAGAAACCTGAATTAATACTGCTAGCTCAGCATTATAGTAATACATAGAAGGAGCAGAAAGGAGTGTTGCAGAGGATATACACCATTCAGGGAAAATATATTTAGTAAATAATTCTTTTTTACCAAAGTTTGACAAATAACTTCATACTCCTGAGATTCATATTCCATGGCATTCATTTCCACTCCAAAAAAATAAGGAGTATCTCCTGTATTTAAGGATGTTGGGGATAAGCCTTTACTGACCAGTCCATTATAATATGAGACTGTCCCTATGTCTTGGAATCTTATGACTAAAGTGACCAATCGCTTCCAGCTGTTATTATGAAATAAAATAAAATTGTTTTACGACGAAAGTTGAACATAAATCAAATAGAATTTCAGTAAACATTCGAAGATGTTAGGAAATGGGATTATATTTGCTGGCGTTAACATATTGATCAAGTATTGGCGATTGAACAATTAATTTAGCCAGGGCACAATGTTATCGATTAATTTAACAATTGAAGAACATGAAATTTGTAAACAACGAAATTTTAGAAATATATATTTTCTATGAATTAATCTACAATTTTTAGCAAACGAAACAATCGTTGTTGATATATGCGTGTGTGTGTGTGTGTGTGTGTGTGTGTGTGTGTGTTCAAAACATTATTATATGTTAATTAAAATTACTCCTGATCGAAAACTAAGCATAAAAATGGTATATGCCCTGTGGTCTGAGAGAGAGAGAGAGAGGGTGAGAGAGAGAGAGAGAGTTTGTGTGTGTGTGTGTGTGTGCGTGCGTTTGCTTATTTACATCAACAAACTAAACTTTTTCAGATATAACTATTTTGTTTTTCTTTTCACTTGCTTGCACAACATGCTGTCAAGTTCCAGTACACCTCAAATATTTGTATCCTCTTCCATCTGGTTCACCTATTTCATCTCCTGTTGGCAATTTAATATTAATGTAGTCTACCCTCTGCATGACTAGTTTGAAAGAGGCACAGAAAACAAAATATTGTGAGTCATGGAACTGGTTCAGAAAAGGTAACTTGAACAGGGAAACAGGAAATCTCACTATTAGCAGCTGAAGAGCAGGCTTTAAATACCAGTACAGTACAGAGAGAAATATACAACATGCTGGTGTCGAACATATCTTGATTGTGTGAGGTTCATGTGGAGAATGTGTTGTATATTGTTGGTGGCTGTGAAGGAGACAAAAGGAGGCAGGATAAGTTTTGTGTTAATCTGTATTGGATGTTGTGCAAGAAGTATGACATTGATGTTGTAGAGAATTGTTATCAACACAAACCAGAATCTGTGATAGAGAAGGAAAGTGTTAAGATATTATGGGATATAAGAATTCAAACACAGAGAGATCAAACACAGATGGCCTGACATTGTAGCGATTGAGAAAATAGCAAATAAGGGTTTTATTATCGATGTAGCCTATTAAGTGGACACCAATCTGGCGGTAAAGAGTTGTGAGAAGTTAGGAAATTACTCAGGGTATAAGGATGTAGGATCAATCCCTCCAGATTTCTACAACCAATTGAAAAAAGAAAAAACTCAACTCAAATCAACATTGAATACCAGGTGGGAATTGTTCAGAAATCAGTTGGTCAAACAACACATGATAGGATTCTTATTATTCGAACATTTTTGATGAGAAGTATGTGCGATCCACAGAGACAAAGTTAAAGAAAACAACAAAACGATGTCTCCCTTGATCTAGACACCCAAGCAACTAGCACACAATTTATACCATAAATTACTGTAACAATAATGAAATATAACATTTCTTCTCTTGCTCTCGCAAGTCGACGAGGAAATATTTACAGTCAATAGCATCATGACATTTCATTAATGATAAAACTTAACATCCTTAAAATAATCAACAATGTTTTGCTTTTGCTTTTTCAGAGAACATTCAATTTCCTGGCATCGACTTTCTTTAAACGTTTTGTTAGTGTTGTTGTTGGTGGTGGTGGTGTGTTAGTGGTGGTGGTGTTAATGGTGGTGTTAGTGGTGGTGGTGTTAGTGGTAGTGGTTGTGGTGGTAGTGGTGGTGGTGGTTGTGGTGGTGGTGGTGTTGGTGGTGTTGGTGGTGATAAGTGTGTAGTGGTGGTTATTATTGATGTAGTGGTTGTTGTTGGTAGTGGTGGTGGTGGTGTTAGTAGTGGTGGTGGTGGTGGTGGTGATGGTAGTGGGTGTTGCTGTTGTGGTGGTGTTAGTGGTGGTGGTGATGGTAGTGGGTGTTGTTGTGGTGGCGGTGGGTGTTATTGATGTTGGTATTGTTGATGCTCCTGCGTTTTCTTTTTTGGTTTTTGTTGGTGTTGTTAATGTTGTTAGTATTGTAGTTGTTGATGCTGTTATTGTTGATGTCGTTGTTGTTGTTGTTGCGTATATTGAAGTCGGTGTCGTTTTTATTCTTTATTTTCACCGTAAGGTGTGTGGCTCTGTGCGTGTGTGTGTGTTTGTATGTGTGGCTCTGTGTGTGTGTGTTTGTATGTGTGTGTCTGTGTGTTTGGTTTGTATGTGTGTGTGTATGTGTCGAAAGTTAATTTAAAATTATACAAATGAATTCCTCGATCAGAACTCATTTAGTCATCCATTAATTGTTCAACTAAATTTTCTGTGGGGAGTGGAGATAGTGGGGGGATAGTAGGGGTGGATAGCAAAACTGGGGGTAGTGTGGGTAGGAGAAGTGATGGGGGTGTCGAGTTCTAACTATTTCTGATAAAACAAAGGAACAAATGAAATCAAGAAAGAAATAACATTTAAATATATATATATATATATATATATACGATGATGCATAAGTTCAAGCACTCAACGCCATGTGTATATTTCCAAATACGATTTGGTAGTTCACGACGGCATATACGTACAATAAGGATACCTTTGACAGCCAAATGTAGATATTCATAATACACACATATACCTATATATATATATATATATATATATATATATATATATATATATATATATATATATATATATATATAATCAAGGTCTAGCAAATAGAGAAAAAAATTTTAAATAAATTTTAAAAAGTTCACTGTACTTACTATATGTGCCTTTACCGCGCGGTTTCAAACCCCAACATAAATAGATAATCCCAGCGGATTTCCATTGAGAAAGAGAATTTTCGTCAGAAGGCTTTTCTCGCTCGGAGAATATAAAATTCCCGAGTTCAAATCACAAACTGGCGCCATACAAAACTGTTCCCGAATGAGAGTAAATGATGAAAGAAACAATTTTGTCTAGTGCCGTGTGTAAAGACAAAAGGCAGGGCGGACAGGTCAATGTCCTGCTACTAGAAATAGCAGCAATTCAAACGACCAAAAGTTATCTTAACCTGAGGGGAGATTATTAATAAAGTAAGGGCGGTGAATTGGCAGTATCGGTATAGGGTCGGACATGCTTTCCAGCATAGTTACGTCGCCTTACGATCTGAGTTCAAATCCTGCCGAGGTTAACTTTGCCTTTCATCCTTACGGGGTCGATAAAATAAAGTACCAGTAACGTACTGGGTAATTGCTGGCCTTGTGCCAAATGTAGAAACAATTAATAAAGTATGTGTTCCTACGTGTAAAAAATACATACAGGGATACAAGTATTGTCCAACCGTATGCCAATGTGGTTCTATTACAGGTTAATAAATTAACAAGCCAGAACATATAAAATCAAGGTCTAGCAAATAGAGAAAAAGTTTTAAAATAAATTTTAAAAAGTTCACTGTACTTACTATATATATATATATAATATATGTATATGTGTGTGTATATATATATATGTATGTGTGCATATAAATATATATATATGCACACATACAAACACTGGATGTGAAAGGGTAATACAAGGGGGAAATCATGCAGACAGTGAAATGCATAATACATAATTCGTGGCATCAAGTGGTTTGTAAAATGTCGAAGAGGGAAATTTAAAAAAGTCAAGGTTGAGTTAACAACGAGAGGAAGAACTTAGAGACTCTCTCTGTACATACACACACAACACATGTATATATATATATATATATATATATATATATATATATATATATATATATATATATATATATATATATATATATATATATAATCTTATTCATGCTCTACTGGATCCCATAATTAATTTTTATTAATTAAATTTTGGGTTATCTCTCCTGCCTTTTTTTACCAGAATTTCTCATTTAAATAATAATTGTTCTCAGCAGGCTGTAATTATATTTAATTAGATTTTGTAGTTTTACTTCAATTATTTGCATCAAGTGTTTGTTTTGGCTGTTTTGAGTTATAAGTTCCCGAGAGGTAAGTTTAACCAGTCACCTGGTTTAACACCACCCTCGTTTTTGGCTGCCTTTAGTGTCCAGTTTGAATACTTCCACCGTCCCTCTCTCCTGCCAATTCTGGAGACCTTGTACACTAATGTCTACTCGAGTATTTAGTTTTCCTGTAGCTGACGTCACAAGGTGTACAACCACCCACCATGTTTTATCGCTTCTTTGCGGTTTATTCACAAAATGTTCACATTCCCCTCGAGTTATTTAAGACATACAATGACAAATAAATTATATTACGCTGACAAAAACATACAGTTTTGTCAATAAAGGTAATATCTAAACCAGTGGTAACCACTTGCAGCTACATGGACTGAGTTGCTGACAGAGCTGGGTGAACTTCAAGTATTCAATGTGCTCGATATATGACCAATACTCCGGCTTCTTATCTGATATTATTAGCAATTCAGTAATGCAACGAATTTCGCATTCCCAGAGTTATTAGAGTCGTTGAGATGTTCTCTGCTGTTTGTTCTACATTTCTGCACTCTAAGTTCAAACCTCACCCATGATATCTTTCACACCCTTGGAATCGGTCACTCTTCCTCCTCTCTCTCTCTCGCACACACACACACACACATACACACACACAAAAACACACTTGAAATTTGTTATTTTGCACTGTGAAAAAGAATAACTACCATCCACACAACTCAGTGGACAGGACAAGAAAAAAATAGAAACTACCCCCTCACTTATCTATGAGGAGCCCACGACACGACTCCACATGAGGCACAACACAATGACACCATTTTGAAACTAGGAAAATAAAGTAACGATCCCAGGAATTGAAACCCTGTCGTTCTATTCAGCTGCTTGGGATCTTACTACCTAATTTATTTAACTGCCATAACTTATGACGGCATAAAAGATGCAGAAAAAAGATAAATGATCAGTTTTTTGTGAGGTTTGAGTTTTTATTTTTTAGTTTCCTTCAGAAATAAAATAATGTAATATGAATATAATATGAAATAGAAAAATATGAAGTAATATATTACAAAATTAAATATATAAAATAACGAGAAATTAAATTAAATTAAATTAAAAACTGATAAAGATCAAAGGAAGAATTATAACAACTCTACGAAATAAAATTTTTTCGAAAAACAAAACAGACAAATAATATAAACATTTAAAAAAAGACAATAAAAGAAAAGGAAAGAAGGAAATAAAGAAGGAACGAAAGAGAAATTAAAGGCGATATTTAAAGAGGAGTTTATCAACAAAGAGTGTTGTTATTGAACTAATAATAGTTTAATTATTTAGTATCAAATTTTAGTTTATGATGTGTAGAGAGGGAGATATATAGAGGAAGAGAGAAGGAGATATATAGGAAGAGAGAGGGAGAGAGAGGAGATATATAGAGGAGGTGAGAGGGAGAGAGAGAAGGAGGAGATATATAGAGGTAGAGCGAGGATGAGAGGGAGGGAGAGAGCAAGGGAGAAGATATATAGAGGAAGAGAGACAGAAAGATAGGAAATGAGAGGGAAAGAAAGGGGGAGATATATATAGAGGAAGAGAGAGAGGAAGAGAGACAGGGAAGAGAGAGGAAGAAAGGGGGGAGAGAGGGGAAGAGAGACACAGAGTAAGGAAGGGAGACCTACAAACATTAAAAAGTCTTCCTTACTTTCCCTGTTTACTCTGAGCTATAACTTATTAGTTGTGGTGGTGGTGGTGGTAGTAATGGCGGTGTGTTTATTCACCAATATATTTTACACAATGGTCGGTTAAGACAGACAATTTTAAATAAACTTCTCCACTCCCCAAAGACATACATCTTTCTTTGGCCGTTGAGTTATTACATAAACCACCAAGTAATATAATATAGCATACCATAAATATGGTATAAAGTAATATACTACAGATTTTATATAATATAATGTAATATATATAGTATATATTATATAATATGATGAAGTATATGAAATATATATAATATAATGTAATATATATAATATATGATGTATACTATAAGTACGTTGTAATGTTGGGAACTTACCAAGACGTCTGTTGGAAAATCTTTCATGTTTATTTTGGCTTTCCTTGATCCAGTTTCAAATCCCACTGAAATCAAAAAAAATTTTGCAAATATTATATTTGATGTCTTATTAAAACTACATCCATAACTAATAGTGTACTGTGTAGTATACTGTATATTTTACTGTACTATGTAGTGTACTGCGTAGTGTACTGTGTATTGTATTGTGTACCGTACTATGTACTGTACTGTGTACTGTATTGTGTACCGTACTATGTACTGTGTAGTGTACTGTGTACTGTATTGTGTACCGTACGATGTACTGTGTAGTGTACTGTGTACTGTATTGTGTACCGTAGTATGTACTGTGAAGTGTACTGTGTACTGTATTGTGTACCGTACTATGTACTGTGTAGTGTACTGTGTACTGTATTGTGTACCGTACTATGTACTGTGTGTACGTTAAAGTACACATCTGGGGAATACCTTTGTGGTTCAATGGGAGAAGATTAATTCGACATTCATAGTTTTTCGACTTAAGTCTCGATTTATGGGACCATTTAACGACGTAGGGTGAGGTACCATAACTACCTTTGCTGTATCAATGAGACATGTCAAGACTGGGTGTGAGAAAGGTCTCTTGTGTCCAGAACCCTGGTCCTAAGTCACCTCATGGTCCTACAGGACAGAATAGACAAAATGTTACCTCGCAGAGGATACTGGGGAAAGATATGTTGAAATATCCATTGCAGCTGGTATGCCACAGTCCTACAGGTGGTCAACTCCGCTCCGATAGTAATGAATGTCTGCTGAGGGAGTTGTAGGAGTGCCGTATTGACATACGGCGTTTCTGGGACATTTTTTAAACCTGGCGGAGCCCAATCCCTTCTAGGTCTGAATACAGAAGATTTCTTTTGACGACTCTGTCAATTCGCCTCCAATGAACGTATAGACAGCTTCACTTGTTATTCTCATTGTATATCTTGTATATTGGCAATTGTAGCGAGGAACCCGGGAAGATTTTCATAGAAATAAAAATTTCTTGATTTTGAAAAAATTTGAGAATATTGTCTGACCCTGAGATAATGAAGAATGTAAAGAGAGATTAGTTGTGGTGGCAGTATGATGAAGTCTTCATTATCTGAACCATTTAAAAACAAGGATGTTTATGAGAAGGTTTAATGGTGGTGGTGTGGGGGTTAGTGGTGGTGGTCATCGTCTTCGTGATGCTGGTGGTGGTAATGGTCGTGGTAGTGGTGAAGGTGAGGGTGTTGATACGGTGGTGATTAGGTTTAATGTATTAGAAAACTATATTTGATACGGAAAGCTAACACAACAACAACAACAATAATAACTATAACATTAACAACAATAGCAATAATAATAACAATAATAATAACAATAATCATTGCCTTTCGGAAGCGGAGGATACCTAATTGTGAAGAGAGTAAAGTTTATAAAATTATGAAAGAAATGAAGAGAGACTGAGAGGGCGGAGAAGGAGATGGGGGTGAGAGAGAGAGAGAGAGAGAGAAACAGACAGAGATAGGATGAGAGACAAAGAGAGAAAGCAAAAGTGAGAATAGAAGAATGCGAGACAGAGAGAGTGAGAGAGAGAGAGAGAGGAGGGCGAGAGAGTAGAGATAGAAAGACAGAGAGAGGGGGAGATAGTTGCAGAAAAGAGAGAGAGAGAGAGAGAGAGAGAGAGAGAGAGAGAGAGAGAGTAAGAAAGAAAGAGATAGTAAAAAAGAAAGAGAGAGGGGGGTATTGTGAAATGTGAACGTTAAAACGATATAAAATTGATGATGTGTGAAATGAGGGTTTGAAGAAATATATTGTATTTATTATGGTTAGTCATGAAAGGGTTAATAATGGTGTTGTTGTTGTTATGGTAGAGCTGAGGTGGTGGTGGTGTTATGGTAGGGCTGAGGTGGTGGTGTTATGGTAGGGGGGTTATGGTAGGAGGGGCTGTGGTTCTCGTAGGAGACCTCTGGCATATATGTGTCTACAGGTGTAAGAATGAACATATATTTAGTTATATGGGAATAGTGTATATACACTGTAAAATATGGTTATTATGTATATATATATATATGTATGTGTGTGTATATATTCTCTCTTTCTCTCTCCTTTTCCTCCTGGCCTTTTGATTAATAAAAGGCCTTGGGCGCACCCGAACTACACCGATGTCCTGTAATTCAGCGCCGAAACATCAGATCGGGAAACATTTACAGCTGATGATGGAAACTCCTTTCTTCCTTTCTCCTCCTGTTCCGTCCTAACCACCATCCTAAACCTTGTTTTTAGTAACCACACAGCTCCTTTCGTTTCATATCATTTTATATATATATGTATATGTACGTATGTATATATGTATTTATGCATACATGTGTGATGATATATATATATATTATAAAGAGTCGGGACCCCGACGGCTGAGCTCTTGTCGTTTCAACAGCTAATTCCAGTCAGGAAGAAGCTGTTGAAACTCCTTTGTTTAGTTTGGAAATTCATTAAATTAGACTTCATCAACAGAATTAAATGACGGTAGCAATGGTGTTTAGATGTCTTGCAGTAGATCACAAGTAACGAAGATACAGGAAGAAGTCTTCAAAGCAACATTTAAAAAACATATTCAATTGTTAGTTTCCAACATTTTCATAGGGCTGTATCCTTGTTTCGATCTTTGGTTTGTAATATGCTATTCGTAGAGCTACCAATGATACCTTCCATTCTTTTTTATTCAGCTTAACCTGAACAGCATAAAACAATCCCAATCAGTCTATCCGCCAGAAATATTTACCCACCCCTAAACCTGCCCGTGTTTCAAGAGCCGGGGACATTCACTTACAATTCCTCCCAGATACAAATTTTTAACCAACAGAACCATGACAAAGTTTCTGAAACTACGCATGAAAGACAGTAATTTAACACTTTCGTGATTATGTTTCTAAATATACACAGTATTCTGATTGACTAATTAAATGTTTAGGGGAATTATTAAAAATATACGTTTTTCATAATTACGATAGTATTTGTTACATGAGAAATGGTTCTTATACAAATTTATGCTGGAAGCTTTTAGGGTTTGGTACGTAATACCAAAGAAACCTTTGAGTAAATTGCTATCAAACGGATTCAACAATCTCTAAGGGTATTTAAGACATAACTAATTGGTTAATTAGGGTTATATAACATTCTAATTAATATTGCATAAAAATATGCCCACATACTTAAACACAGATACACAAGTGCACTGCCACACACACGTACATATGCACGCATATACATAAATATATATAACATAGCGTGGAGTTACGAATGCAAATTCGGTCTGTAGCTTTAGCACTCGGGTGGGAAAAAGTACCCCAGAGTAATAACAATACGTTTAGACAGCTTAGCAAATCAAATATAGAGATCGGCAGTCCAGCCGTATCACTAGAGCAATGAAAGTACAGGACTCAAGAAAAGATTTTAGACCGACCTGGACAAAACGGTGAGGCTGAATGCAAAATATATAAATAGCATACGATATACATCACATACAGCACACAACATCAGCGCTAGGTTTCTGCAAATCCAAGATCGACAAATTCCGCTTGCAGGAGTCTGCAATTTAATGGTTTTTGACGACAGAACAAAGGATTTCCTTCCTCAGCAAGTCTTGTGTTCTTTTTAGCCTCCGCAGGTATGCTCTAGCATTAAATTTCGCTATAGACACGTGGTTTTCTCCAAGGGAGGTCACCCCCGCTTTGGCGATGAATTCCAATTTGAGACAAAGGAATGAATTCCTTTAGACAAACCGAATTAAGCACTCAACCTGAAGTTACCAAACAAACATAAACAATTAATCAATCAATAGAATCGTCTAATTAAATTAATCAGTTAATCGTTAATTCTAGGAGTAAAATACAAATTTTAGTACAACATTAACGAAGCTTTAGTTTGCGGCCAAGCTAACGAATGCAAATTCGGTCTGTAGCTTTAGAACTCGGATGGGGAAAAGTACCCCAGAGTAATAACAATACGTTTAGACAGCTTAGCAAATCAAATATAGAGATCGGCAACATAACAGAGTTCTTTGTCGCCTGAGATTTCAACCTCCAAAGGTTAAACACAACGAATTCACCGAAGCCCACCCCTTTTATAACACTGAGCTTCATAATGCAGAGTTTCAGACGATTACAAACTCTGATAGACAATGTCGAAGACTATATAGAATGTTCACACTGGACTGTATTTATTCTGTTATTATTTTACTGTTCAAAATAAAACATGTTTTATGAAAATTGACCAATAATTAATAAAATGAACAATTTTAAATAGAGAGTTTGAGTTTTTGTATAGACATGTGCGTATATTGCTTAGAAACGCCCTGTATATCCATGTATGTATATTGCCTAGAAACAGCCTGTATATACATGTGAGTAGATTGCCTACACCCTGTATATGCATGTGTGAAGGTTGCCTACACACTGTATATGCATGTGCGTAGATTGCCTAGACACACCCTGTATATACATGTATGTAGATTGCCTAGACACACCCTGTATATACATGTATGTATATTGCCTAGATAGATCAGTATTGTACTCTCAGTCGCTTAGCATCGAGGAAACCTGGGGTAAGCACCAGCCTAACGAGCCTTCAGCTTAGAAAAGACTTTAACTTAACTAAGACTAAATAATTGTTTCTACTTTTGGCACAAGGCCAGCAATTATCCCACTGTATTACTGGTACTTTATTTTATCGACCCTGTAAGGATGAAAGGAAAAGTTTACCTCGGCGGGATTTGAACTCTGATAGTAAAGGGGCGTAACTCTATGCTGCAAAGCATGGCGTCCGACCCTCTACCGATACTGCCAATCCACCGCCCTAAAGACTAAATAATGTTGCTAACGCGGGTGATTCCATTATCTCCCAAGTACCCCACACTAATATTCTCAAATACCAGAACGTAAAGAACCGAAACACAAAGCATATGGTCCGACACCTGAACAATTCTACTCAACCATTGTCCAGGGGTGGGGTTTTATTTTGTCGAAAGGGTGAAAAACAAAATTGACCTCAGTAGAACTTGAAACTTAACCTCGCAGAATCTGCAAATAATTATTGCAAGGTATTTCGTCGTCTGCGCTACTGACTCATCCTTAACAAAGAAACGTGAAGGATGGTCACAACTGGTGTGTCTTTGATCATATCTCGTCGATCTACTGGTGACCTAGGGTTAAATAACAACAAAGACTACAACAACTGAACAGATTATATTGTTATAATGACTATAATTACATTATAGACAAACCCGTTGCCGAGACTTTGATAAATGATGCATCATAGATGAGACTAAGGTCGGCTGCACTTTACACATCTCACTATTGAATTAACATGTATTTAGCTGCATGGTAGTGCAGCTATGCACTGATGCATCGCTGCATTTATGTCATTTTATGGAAATATTTACGGCTGTTAATGTGCAGATGTGCCTCAGATCTGACAAGTTATATATATGCATGTGTGTATGTGTTCATATATATATATGCGTCTGTATGTATACATGTATATATGTGCATATATATATATATATATATATGTATTATATACATATATCTGTTTATGTGTGGGTAAATATATTTATATATATATTATATATATATATATATATATATATATCATTTAGATATGTATGTATGTATATATGTGTGTGAACATGCGGGCGGAGGTGGATGAGGAAAGGGCGAAAGGTAGCATGTGTGTATATAGGAGAGTATAGAAAGAAAATAGAAGGAAAGGATAAAGCAGAGAATGGCTGAAAGAGAGAGAGAGAGAGTAGAGGAATCAAATAGAGAGAATGGCAATTAAGGGAATAAAGGAGCAACAGAATAGAAGAATATATGAATGAAATAATGAGGCAGACGATATTCTGATGAGAGAGCAAATATAAAGTATATATACTTATATATCGTTGATTGTTTGGTTCTTTAGCTTGGTATAGCCATTGTGTCTCAGGCTATAACGGAGAGCCTCATATGTATATATATATATGTGTGTGTGTATGTATATATGTATATATATATATATATATATATATATATATATATATATATATATATATATATAAATGTGGGTGTGTAACGAACTAGCTGTATATATTAATAATCCTCGCTTATTAGATAATTGCGTTGGCGTACACCTTCTCTATTCCTTTCTCTCTATCTCTGATTATCTCTTTATCCCCCAAACACACGCACATACACCCATATAAATTTACACGTGCATAAACATATATGTGTGTGTGTACGTGTGTGTGAGAGAGTGAGGGATCACCATCATATACCGCCCATTTACCCTGTTAGCAATTGCTGGACGTGTGTGTGAAATTCTTTAACACAGGTGATTTTTCCCGTGTTATTCAGTCGAGTTATTCAACCACGGAGACAGGTCCCAACTATAACCAACAATGAAACACGGTTTATACACAGGGAAAGTGTGACAAACATCATCGTATCTTTAATTCCTGATTGATCGAGTCGCTTAATATTTTTCCTCTCGATAAAGGCGACAGAGAGAAACGTGAGAATTAAGGAAGCATTAGTTATAAACACACAGAAACCAATAATGAACAATAGGATGGAGTTACATGGAGCAGAGTGGCTTTATTTACTACTCCAAGTTTTTAGTTTTCATTTGAAGGCTTTTAACTTGAAATATTTTAAAATATACTGAGTAAAAAAACATTAGATTCAGTTTTGTTTTATTTACCATCCTTTAACCCGACTGATCCTTTATATATATATATATATACTAGAGTAAAACATGTCCAGAGAATTATTTGATAATATATATACATCATCTCTATTCCCAATCAGCATAATTAACCACACAAAAATCAATTAGACCAAGCTATAAGAATAAAAGGCATCTATGAAGAAATAGTAAATAAATATACCATTGCGGCGTCTATATATATATATATATATATATATATATATATATATATATATATATATATATATATATATATATATAAGAAAATGAGGGGTTTTTTAAATGAAAAAAAAACGAGATGTCCTACACGAGTGAAAGTATAAGGAAAAGAGATGAAATCGAAAATGCAACTGGAGTCTTTTTAAGAATATTTATTTGTTTCCTTTACCGGTTTCACAGTTCTTATGCTTTGCAAAAGTAAAATTGAGATGGAGGGTTTGTGGTTTTTCTCGCAGCGATTCTTTGCTTAAACTTTAATCTGTTATTTTAATAAATATTTGCTCTAGGGTTTTTATATATTTGATATATATTTATCCTTATCGAACCCTTTTTGGGATTTAGGGTGGATTGGCAGTATCGGTGGAGGGTCGGACGCCATGCTTTGCAGCATAGTTACGTCCCTTTACGATCTGAGTTCAAATCCCGCCGAGGTTGACTTTGCCTTTCATCCTTACGGGGTCGATAAAATAAAGTACCAGTAATGTAATGCACTGGGTAATTGCTGGCCTTGTGCCTAAAGTAGAAACAATTACTATATATATATATAAAGCTACACTCCTGAAATGACCAAAACCAAACAGAAAGCGGGGGAATTCGACCGGGGAGGGGTTTCTCCAATAGGAGTGAGAAGACGCTGAATTGGATTGTATATATATATATATATATATATATATATATATATATATATATATATATATACCATATACCGTTTCTTTAATCCATCACGTGGCTTTATTCCTCCACACTACCATATCAACATTCTTTTATTCTCTTACAATTTCTATACCTTTTATCTTTTCCTTCTTCCTTCTATATTCTAAATAGCTATCACTCATTCTTCTCCCATTCTCCTTCTTTCTAACTCCTTCTATCCTCTGGCTAACTCATCCCTTTTCTCGCTTTCTCCTCCAAATGCCTGAACCATTCTTACACATGATTTCCAAATTCCTTATCGTCTTCCGCCCGTTGTCGTTCGTTGTCTGTCACTGACTGTGTTTCAGTTTCATTTCTCTTTCTTTCTCTCTCTCGCTTGTGTATGTGGGTAATGGCTATGACTGTCTCTTTATCTCTCTATTTATCTCTCTATCTATCTACATATACATTACAGCACATATGATTCTTTTCTGTAATATCTATTTCTTTATTTTCTCCTTTGGCTAAGCTGTCACACACAGTTCTCTCCCTTCTTTTCTGTTGATGCACTATAGATATTGTTTCGTTTTTATTTATGTAATTAGCTGTTCTGCTGGAGAACGGGTGACAGGTGGTGGATAGTGATACTGTCAACAGATATGCTGGATAGTTGCGATATAAGCGGGCTCCTGGCGGCTGAATAAGCGGCCCCAGAAAAAAGCGGTAAATTACTAGGAGAGATGGAGCAATGGGTGACACTTAGCTCTCACGAAAACTCTTACAAGCCTAGTCTTCGCGGGTTTGAGAAAAGTAACCACCAAAACACTTCAATATGGCTGGAAACAGTAAAGATGTCTTTGCGTGGGATGACAAGGTAAAGAGGCCTGTTTGAAAGATATAATGCAGCCTCTACCTAACGTAGCAAGAACTGGCAATGGGCCTGTGACCTGTCCTGTGAGGTGTGGGATGGAAGCACAAAGGCTATGAGGCTCTGGAAGAGAGCAAACCTTGACAATTGCTAACTGGAATCTTACAACACTTAGTGAGACAGTAAAGGCGTCCAAAGTTTAGACAAGCGAGGATTTGGGGGTTAAGCTGGAATCCAGCATCAGACCAGCAAATAAAGTGTTCTGGCATCTACCGACTTCGTAATGAGAAGTCCTCTCCCACACCTGCTAATAGGATCGTGTCTGGGGTTCTCTTCTCTTCAGAAAGGTGCATCCTCACGAGGTATACAAAATTATTTGCTGGTCGTTCGACGCAACATTAACACTGAATTTCGCGTGCCATTTCCAGATCAAGTATATTCTCTATTCCCTGTTTGTTGTAATTCCTTTCATTGATAAACAAATTATGCAATAGGGACTTGATGATGTCGCCAAGGTCTTTTGTAATGATTAGATGATATAACTTGGCCTTTGAAATATCTATAGTGATTTTTCCACATTAAAACTATACAGGAATATTTCCATTCCGGCCTTCAGTTGTTTTAAATAAATAGTTAACTCCGTTCCTACATCAGCCACGGGATACCACATCCACGATGGATGAGTTGCCAAACGTAGAGTGCTTTTATACTATTACATCATGATTTGATAATAACCAATTCTACCAATAGGCCATTGGTAAACCACACAACATAAATGGTGTTTATATATATGTGTGTGTATGTGTGTGTGTGTGCGCGCGTGTATATACGTACGCTCATATACTGTACATATACATACAAATATGTGTGTGTGCGTGTATGAGTGTAGGTATACATACATATATATATATATATATATATATACATACACTCATATACTGTACATATACATACAAATATATACGTGTGTTTGAGTGGTCATATATATCGTGCACATGCAAAATCAGGTATACACATTCACTGAGACACAAATACATACACACATACATACATACATACATACATACATACATACATACATACATACATACATACATACATATGCACATATATACATAGAGTGAGACAGGCAGACAGACATAACTACACAGGCATGATCAGGGTTATCTGTCTCCTATTGCAGCTGCTGCTGCTGCTGCTGCTGCTTCTGTGATCCTTCTAGTGTGTTCAATGGAACCGTATTCTTCCATCAGACCATTTCTTTACTCTCTCAATCCAGCAGAGTTAACAACCTCTACAACTTCACCCAAACATCAATAAGAAAAAGAGCAACCACAAAAATATCAAAGAAAACCAGTAGGTTTCGTGTAGGCTACACACACACAGACACACATACACACACACACACACACACACACATTCCGATATGTGTGTGTGTGTGTGTGTGTGAGCGTGTGTATACACGAGACACACAGAGATGCGAATACACAATCCTACATATGAAACGTGTATATTTATATCTATACATACACATTTGTGCAGTCTCGGTTACACACATACACACACACTCTGTATGTATAACTTTATCGCACACTTCAGTTGATAGCGTACCTCTTAATGT
>OZ024753.1:46451796-46454296 GCA_964016885.1 Eledone cirrhosa
ATACAGGCATGCTTTTTCTCAAACATTTGTCCAGCCCCTCCCACTTCTTGCAGTCTATCTTTCTTCTATTTCTCATTCTATCTTCTGACGAAGGACTGGTGTCCGAAACGTAAAGACTTTACCTACTGTATCAAGCTTTAAAATAATATATTTCTTCACTGTACTGTGTAGTTTGATTTGTTGTTTAATTTTACTTTTTGAATACATACATACAGACGTACACACACACACACACACACACATACACACACACACAGTATATATAAATAGCCACACATACATAATAGATACATACATAGACATACACATGTGTGTGTAACAGATAAGTATATAGCCACACATACACACACTCCCTCACCTACACAGACTGACATAACCAGGGAGAACACTCTCGCACAGCCAACAGACATGAGAACGAGGCGCGCACGAGCATGCAGGAACGCACGAGCGCACATACGCACGCGCACAATCATTAGAACAGACCAAACAAGCACGCGCACACACGAGCACCTGCATGGTAAGATAAGGTGCTAGAGTGTGAGCGAGAGGGGTGAAGAGAGATAAGAAGAGGAGGATATAAGATTGAGAGAGGGAGTAAGAGTGAAAGAGTGAGCTGAATGAAGGAAAGTGAGAGATACAGATGTAGTGAGTGAAAGATACAGATGTAGTGAGTGAGAGATACAGATGTAGTGAGTGAAAGATACAGATGTAGTGAGTGAGAGATATAGGTGTAGTGAGTGAGAGATACAGATGTAGTGAGTGAGAGATACAGATGTAGTGAGTGAGAGATACAGATGTAGTGAGTGAAAGATACAGATGTAGTGAGTGAGAGATACAGATGTAGTGAGTGAGAGATATTGATGTAGTGAGTGAGAGATATAGATTTAGTGAGTGAAAGATACAGATGTAGTGAGTGAGCGATACAGATGTAGTGAGTGAGAGATATTGATGTAGTGAGTGAGAGATATAGATTTAGTGAGTGAGAGATACAGATGTAGTGAGTGGGGGATACTGATGTAGTGAGTGAGAGATATAGATTTAGTGAGTGAGAGATACAGATGTAGTGAGTGGGGGATACTGATGTAGTGAGTGAGAGATATAGATTTAGTGAGTGAGAGATACAGATGTAGTGAGTGAGAGATACAGATGTAGTGAGTGAAAGATACAGATGTAGTGAGTGGGAGATACTGATGTAGTGAGTGGGAGATATAGATTTAGTGAGTGAGAGATACAGATGTAGTGAGTGAGAGATACAGATGTAGTGAGTGAAAGATACAGATGTAGTGAGTGAAAGATACAGATGTAGTGAGTGGGAGATATAGATTTAGTGAGAGATACAGATGTAGGGAGTGGGAGATACAGATGTAGTGAGTGAGAGATACAGATGTAACGAGAGATATACATTTAGTGAGTGAGATATATAGATGTAGTGAGTGAGAGATACAGATGTAGTGAGTGAGAGATATAGATTTAGTGAGTGAGAGATACAGATGTAGTGAGTGAGATATACAGATGTAGTGAGTGAGAGATACAGATGTAGTGAGTGAGAGATACAGATGTAGTGAGTGAGATATATAGATTTAGTGAGTGAGAGATACAGATGTAGTGAGTGAGAGATACAGATGTAGTGAGTGAAATACAGATGTAGTGAGTGGGAGATATAGATTTAGTGAGTGGGAGATATAGATGTAGTGAGTGAGAGATACAGATGTAGTGAGTGGGGGATACTGATGTAGTGAGTGAGAGATACAGATGTAACGAGAGATATACATTTAGTGAGTGAGATATATAGATGTAGTGAGTGAGAGATACAGATGTAGTGAGTGAGAGATACAGATGTAGTGAGTGGGAGATATAGATTTAGTGAGTGAGAGATACAGATGTAGAGAGTGAGATATATAGATGTAGTGAGTGAGAGATACAGATGCAGTGAGTGAGAGATATAGATTTAGTGAGTGGGAGATATAGATGTAGTGAGTGGGAGATATAGATGTAGTGAGTGAGATATATAGATGTAGCGAGAGATATATAATTGTAGTGAGTTGGAGATATAGATCTAGCGAGCGATATAGATATAGTAAGAAATATAGTTGTAGTGAGTGAGAGAGATATTTGTAATGAGCAATGTAGGGAGTGAGAGATATAGAGATGTAGGGAGTGAGATATATATAGATGAGGTGAGTGAGATATATATAGATGTGGTGAGGGAAGATAGAGATATAGATGTAATGAATGAAAGTTACAGATATAGTGAGTGAGAGATACAGATGTTGTGAGTGAGAGATACAGATGTAGTGAGTGAGAGATACAGATGTAGTAAGTGAGAGATATAGATGTAGTGAGTGAGAGATATAGATGTAGTGAGTGAGAGATATAGATTTGGTGAGTGGGGGATACTGATGTAGTGAGTGAGAGATATAGATGTAGTGAGTGGGAGATACAGATGTAGTGAGTGAAAGATACAGATGTAGTGAGTGAGAGATACAGATGTAATGAGAGA
>OZ024753.1:46459296-46464296 GCA_964016885.1 Eledone cirrhosa
TGTGTATATGTGTATGTGTATGTATTTTGATTTGTTTGTGTGTTTCTACAAGTGAATATTGAGAAATGATGTTTATATTATATACATATACATATATATATATATATATATATATATATATATATATATATATATATATTTATTAAATTTATTATTATTACTATATATTTATCAAATTTATTATTATTACTATATATATATATATATATATATATATATATATATATATATATACCTCCTCTACTTTCTCCTAAGCTTGATACTAATAAGACTTTGTTTTTGCATCCCTGTGTTCAGATTGCCATTTCTTTCTTTCTTTCTTTCTTTCTTTCTTTATATATATATATATATATATATATAATTATAGTCGTTAAAATGATATATAGGGTTGTATTTATTTGTGGCGGTGTGGTGTATTGTTTTTACTTGTGCGAGTGTGTATGTGTGTATATACATATTTATATGTATGTATGTTTATATCTATTTATGCATGCATGTGTTTACGGATGTATTTATTTGTGTATGTATGCATGCATATCTGTATATTTGTATGTATCTATGTATGAATGTATGTGTGTGTGTGTATGTATGTATTTATGTATGAATGCATGTATGTATGTGTGTATGTATGCGTGTATTTGTGCAGGTGTGCGTTAATGCTCCTCGCAGTTTTTTCTGGTGTGTTATAAGGAAATAGCGAGTGTGATTGTGGTTGTGTGCTGTGTGTAATGTGCAGTATACAGTATTGTGTTATGTGGTGTTACTGTGCAGCAGCAAATAACTGTGCAGCTATATAACAAGTGCTAAATGTGCTGCCTCATGTGTGTGCATCTGTGTGACGAAAGAGGCAAGGGAAGATGAAACAAGGTAGACGACAGAGAGATTGTTTGTTGTTACAAATGCAAAAATATGCATGACGCGGAAGTTACTTTCACATTAACTGTCCTCGAAAATATACAGATGGCATACCGTGCCACTTTTTTTTTTAATTTTTTTTTTTTTATTTTGTTCGTATTTATAAAGAAGACTCCAGCAAACATGCAAATTGGTGCACGCTGCATTTTATTGAATTTTTTTCGAATTATTTTTCTTGGTTTGTTGTTGATTTAATTTGGTTGAAATTTTTGTGGATTTTAATTTTTCTTTATCTAATGCAAATAAACTTATTCAGAGACGGCACAAAATGGCACATAAAGCATACACACACGTATATACACGCACAAACACACACACACACATATATATGTATGTATATATATATATATATATATATATATATATATGTATATGCACCCATATAGACACATGTTCACACATGTCTGTGTATTAGCGTGCGTGTATGAGAGTATGTATGTATATATATATATATATCTTATATATACATATCAAAAATATATATTGATATATATAGATTAAATTGAAATGCATAAAATCAGTAACATCGTTACTTCGATTGTAGCGGCACATCATACACACACACACATATATATATACATACATACATATATATATATATATATATATATATATATATATATATATATATATATATATATATATATATATATATATATATATATATATATATGGGTGTGTGGGTGTTAGTCTGTGTGGAGTCTTTAGATACGACAGTGATATGTAGTGAAAAAATGCAAAGCACCTTTTATTATTTAAACCTTTGTCACATGCATAAGGAATTTTTTTTATATCCTCTTCATATATATATATATATATATATATATATGCGAAAAGTAAACGGAAACAACAAAGCAAATAACACAGTACAATGAAGAAATATATTAGTTTAATGATTAGAGTTGCATGTCTATATATTATATACGTGTGTGTGTCAGTCGGTTTATATATGTATGTGTTTATGTATACATAATAGCTAATGAAATCGTCTTAAAGAATCTGCCATCTCTCTCTCTCTCTCTCTCTCTCTCTCTCTCTCTCTCTCTCTCTCTCTCTCTCTCTCTCTCTCTCTCTCTCTCTCTCTCTCTCTCTCTCATCCAAATCATTCTCGTTCCTCTCTCTCTCTAATATATACATTATACGAGCATATACGTTAGGTATATATATATATATATATATATATATATATATATATATATATATATATATATATATGGGTGGCTTCCTATATACATCCTTATGCCTGTGTGATTATTTTTTTTTTTTTCTTAATTTATAAGTGATTACTAGTAGAATTACCTATTTATTAATAATATATAATATATATATATATATATATATATATATATATATATATATATATATATACATTTGCTTGTGTATAAAGTCAAGTATATATAGTAAATGTATGAGAGTGGTATAAGAGACAGACAGATAGAGAGAGAAAGAGGGGGGGAGCAATAATCCCTCTTTATCGGCGTATTTGAGAAAGAGAGAGCGATGGAAAGAAAGAGTGAGAGAAGAGGGGGGAAGATTTCACAGATGAAAATGGTTGACAAATATTGGAAATTGTCCAATAATGTTATATACTTACACAACAAGACAACATCTGCCATATGTGCCATGTAGTTTGCTTCTCTATAGTTCTATCTATTTATCTATCTATCACATTCAATTTATATATATATATAAATATATAAATATAAATATATACATATATATACATATATATATACAAGCACACGAATATTATTTTATATATTCACATCGTGGCGCGATCTATTGTGTAGTCCTCAGCAACTCTGTGTGTGTCTGTATGTGATTGCATGTGTGTATGTGTGTATGTACATATGTATATATATATATATATATATATATATATATATATATATATATATATATATATATATATATATATATAATTGTATATATGCGTGTATGTGTGAGTGTGTGTGTGTGTGTGTGTACATATATATATATATATATATGTATATATATAAGTGTATAAATGCGTGTATGTGTGTATGTGTGTGTGTTTGTTGGGTGAATGCATTTCGCGTTTTGTCTCTCTCCATTTTCCTATATATACGCGTATACGCATAAACATATGTATGCACGCCCGAATATAGCATATAAACCTCTAAATGCGGGCGTGTGTACACCCATATGCATACACAGACACACATATATATATGTGCGTGTGTGTGTGTGTGTACATACATATATAAAGTGTATGTGAATATGGATGTTAATTTGCGTCTATAAAAGCGTAAAAAATAGTCGTTCTCTGAACATATATTGAAATGTGTATAATGTAAAGGCTGTGTATATATGCAGAAAGCTTATGTTTATAACCTTATATGTATATATATATATATGTGTTTTTATACATACATACACATATTATTATTATAATATATATTATTATTATATATATATATATATATATATATATATATATATATATATATATATATATATATATATATATATATATATATATGCACGTACACATAGATACCTAAACACGCTCATTTATATAGGTGTATATCTATATGAATATATATATATATTATGTATACATATATATATACATATATATATATATACATATATATATCATATATGTGAATATATATTATATATATATACATTTGTATATTATATATATGTGTATATTATATATATAGATATATGCATGTGTATATATATCTACCTACATGAATATATATACATGTGTGTGTGAATACATATATATATACACTGTATATTATTTTTCTATGTATGTATGATAACGAACAGAATAAATAGTCGAAGCGAAAGTGTATAGTTTAATAATATTCGGTATAATAAGTTGTTACACCTCTGGAGTTGCACCTGTGTTCTCACAGAATCATGAGACAAGAGTCGGATTATCTTGCGAGTATACAGATGAAATTCCAGAGTAACAAGAATATATATGTGTGTGTATGTTTGTGTGTGTGTGTATGTATATATATATATATATATATATGTGTGTGTGTGTGTGTGTGTGTGTGTGTGTGTGTGTGTGTGTGTGTGTGTGTGTGTGTGTGTGTATAAATTGATATATATTTATCCTTATCGAGCCCTCTTTGGATTTTAGTCTTCAAATTTATTATTATTACTATATATATATATATATATATATATATATATATATAAATATGTATATATGCATATATATATATAAATATGTAAATATGTATATATATATATATTCTAATTTAGTCGAAACGGCTTGAGCTCTGCCGTCGGGGTCATACTTTTTCCTATTTCCCACTCTACTACCCTTAGTATTGAGTACTCTGGTGCGTTATGGTCCATCTGGTTCCATACCACAATTCCTTTGTTATATATATATATAAATGTGTGTGTGTATACATACACATGAAGAATTCCTCGTTCATTTGTTGGCATCTTTTATAATCAACAACTATCATGCATGTGTGTATCTGTTATGTGTGTGTATGGGTATGTATGTGTGTTGTGTGCGTGTGTATCTGTGTTGTGTGTGCATCTGTGTGCTTGACTATGGGTATGCCTGTATGTTTGTATATATATATATATATATATATATATATACGTGTGAATATCTATGTTTGAGTATGGGTATGTCTGTGTATATATATATACATATATATATATATATATATATATATATATATATATATATATATATATATATATATAAACATATATGTATATATGTGTGTGTGGGGGTTGTGTGTATATATATGAGATTGTGTGTGTGTGTGTGTCTTTAGGGGAGAGAGGAGGGCGGCGGAGGTGAGTGAGGAGGAAACTACACGCATGTGATGTAAAAAGGTTGAAATTATGGTATGTGTGTGTAAACGGGTGCGAGTCGTTGCTTCATAAAACTCCCCACCCCCCTCTATCTATATTTTCCTTCCAAACATCTTTCTAACATGTTTCCCCACCGCCACCGACCCCACCTCCAACTTCCCCCCCACCATCACAGAATATCTTAGCTACCAGCAGCGCCAATTTTAACATCCCCTCTGTGAAGATTCTTCTTCACACATGCCTACCCAATCCGCCCTGCC
>OZ024753.1:46471796-46476796 GCA_964016885.1 Eledone cirrhosa
TATTATATCATACATTGTCTGAGGCCCACATATTATATCATACATTGTCTGAGGCCCACATATTATATCATACATTGTTTGAGGCCCACATATTATATCATATATTGTCTGAGGCCCACATATTATATCATACATTGTCTGAGGCCCATATATTATATCATATATTGTCTGAGGCCCACATATTATATCATACATTGTCTGAGGCCCATATATTATATCATATATTGTCTGAGGCCCATATATTATATCATACATTGTCTGAGGCCCATATATTATATCATACATTGTCTGGGGCCCATATATTATATCATATATTACATATAAACAATTAAAAGGATGCAACATCTAGAGATGACCCAACAAAAAGCCAGTTGTGACGTATGGTCACTCCTGTCCAATAGAAAGACATTTGGAGGTAGTTAATAGTCTTTCAGTGGTTTCAGTGTATGTGTGTATGTGTGTATGTGTGTATGTGTACCTGAATTTGTCTGTGCGTGTGTCTATATGTACGTGTGTGTTTGTGTCTATGCGTGTTTGTGTGACGTGTGTGTGTGTGTGTGTGCCTATGCGTGTGTCTGTGTAAACGTGTGTGCCTATGCATGTCTGTGTGAACGTGTGTGCGTATGTGCCTATGCGTGTGTCTGTGTGAACGTGTGTGTGTGTGTGTGCGCGCGCCTATGCATGTGTCTGTGTGAACGTGCGTGTGTGTGTGTGTGCCTATGCGTGTGTCTGTGTGAACGTGTGTGTGTGTGTGTGTGCCTATGCATGTGTCTGTGTGAACGTGTGTGTGTGTGTGTGTGCCTATGCATGTGTCTGTGTGAACGTGCGTGTGTGTGTGTGTGCCTATGCGTGTGTCTGTGTGAACGTGTGTGTGTGTGCGCGCGCCTATGCATGTGTCTGTGTGAACGTGTGTGCGTGTGTGCCTATGCGTGTGTCTGTGTGAACGTGTGTGCGTGTGTGCCTATGCGTGTGTCTGTGTGAACGTGTGTGTGTGTGTGCCTATGCATGTGTCTGTGTGAACGTGTGTGCGTGTGTGCCTATGCGTGTGTCTGTGTGAACGTGTGTGCGTGTGTGCCTATGCGTGTGTCTGTGTGAACGTGTGTGTGTGTGTGCCTATGCATGTGTCTGTGTGAACGTGTGTGTGTGTGTGCCTATGCATGTGTCTGTGTGAACGTGTGTGTGTGTGTGTGTGCCTATGCGTGTGTCTGTGTGAACGTGTGTGTGTGTGTGTGTGCCTATGCATGTGTCTGTGTGAACGTGCGTGTGTGTGTGTGTGCCTATGCGTGTGTCTGTGTGAACGTGTGTGTGTGTGCGCGCGCCTATGCATGTGTCTGTGTGAACGTGTGTGCGTGTGTGCCTATGCGTGTGTCTGTGTGAACGTGTGTGCGTGTGTGCCTATGCGTGTGTCTGTGTGAACGTGTGTGTGTGTGTGCCTATGCATGTGTCTGTGTGAACGTGTGTGCGTGTGTGCCTATGCGTGTGTCTGTGTGAACGTGTGTGTGTGTGTGCCTATGCATGTGTCTGTGTGAACGTGTGTGTGTGTGTGTGTGCCTATGCGTGTGTCTGTGTGAACGTGTGTGTGTGTGTGTGTGCCTATGCATGTGTCTGTGTGAACGTGTGTGTGTGTGTGTGTGCCTATGCATGTGTCTGTGTGAACGTGCGTGTTTGCGCAAAAATCGAGATGTAATGTATTCTTTAAAAGCAAGTAGTAGTTGTTACTATTGATCTTGTTGTTGTTGTTGTTGTTGTTTAGTCCCGGGTCATCAAAGATCTGTTAAACGTTTATCAGTGGCCTTCACCTGACAGGTACTAACATGGAACCTGAGAGGTACTAACATGGAAATTATATAGAATTTTGCTCATTTGCATGTAGTGTAAACTTGGATGTTTATAATTAATTAACATTAGCTCTAAAACAGCGTTTAAACACAATAGGGGTGTGTATGAAAACATATACTATATGTATGTGAAAAATAATCATATGGGTAGCCTCGCTATCAAAGAAAATATTTTTTTTTATGTAATGAAAACATTATTTTTCTCTGTGAACATATCACAGAGTTGTCTCATGATAGACACAGATTGTTATTGCTTTATAGCTTATCAAACATACACACACAAACATAAACATACAAATATACACACACAAACATACACACACAAACATACACATACAAACACATACAAACATACACATACAAACATACACATACAAACATACACACACAAACATACACATACAAACATACACACACAAACATACATATACAAACATACACACACAAACATACACTGGAATTTCAAAACATGTCAGGTTTTTATTTATCTGGATTTGATTGATTCTGAAGAGTTATTCTTGCAGGAATGGAATATTCTTTTTAGTCTAAAGAAACTGTCGTAAATCTATTAAATGCTATAATAATAATAATCCTTGTTTAATCTTTCGTTTTATATATTTATGTTCTTGGAGATTACAACACTACCGTGATTGGAAATTTTACACATTGGATTAAACTGTGAACTGTTTAATATCTGCCTTGCTGAGGACTACAAAATCACATTGAGCTTTAAAATTTGTCTTTGTCTTAAAATGGTTGTATTATACATGTATACATATATATATATATATATATATATATATATATATATATATATATATATGCGTGTGTATGAAAAAGTTATATCTGAATAAATGTGTAATTGAGACTGCAACAATGTATATATATATACATATATATATATATATATATATATATATACATATATATATATATATATATATATATATATATATATATATATATATATATATATATATATATATATATATATATATATATATAAACATTCTTTTTTAACTATGAGATATGTAAACATGCCAGAAAATGCAAATTACCCTGTAAATTAAAATTATATGCAATGCAAATCGATTTTCGGATCTAATTGGATAATCATTCGCCCTTAGTCTTATTCTGAAAGGGGCATATTAATTAGTAATGGACATGTAATGATTCTCCTCAATCTATGATATTTGATTGAGGCAAGTATGATTTTTAAAAACCTCATTGTGTCCAGTTCAATAATGGATCTATCAAGGATTGCATACGTTATGTGATGGAATAAAACTTAAAATGTTTGAGAGATCTTCACAGAAGGTAATAACTTTATTCTCAGGTGATTGGTCATGTGGGGAACGGTGGTATAATTTGGTAGTTTGGGGATATTTCTTGGAAATGTGACCAACATTATTCGCGATGAAGTAGTTTCTACAGTAAATAATGAAGAAAGTATTTGTTTATTTAGAAGTAAACCAACACCACCAACTGTAGCCTTGAAGTTATTTAATATAAATGGTGTAATGAGTGCGATGTAATGGTGTAATGAGTGCGATGTAATAATGTAATAAGTGCGGTGTAATGAGTGTGATGTAATAATGTAGGGAGTGTAGTGTAATAATGTAAGAAGTGCGATGTAATAATGTAAGGTGTGTGATGTAATAAAGTAATGAGTGTCATGTAATAATGTAATGAGTGTCATGTAATGATATGATGAGTGTGATGTAATAATGTAATGGGTGTAATGTAATAATGTAATGAGTGTGATGTAATAATGTAAGGAGCAATTTAATGATATCAGGAGTGTAGTGTAATAATGTAATGATATAATGAGTGTGATGTAATGATGTAGGGATTGCGATGTAACGATCTAAATTATGTTCTATTGATAAATTCGGTCATGTGGAAATCCTCTGCTAATGTGGGAACATTATATGTTGTCATTGATAAGGTTTTATTACAATTTAAACGTTTTTGAGATTTATTTAAAGGATTAACATTAATGGTCATCCTCCTGATTGGATTTCAAATGGGCACGTCAGAATTCGAAGAATACCGATTAATCTTCTTATGAAATCTAGAATTGTTAGGGACTTTAATCCAAGGACTTTGATTGTGCAATATCATGAAGTTATTCTATGCAAAGATAGTAACTACTGGATGCAGGTCTTTGTTGAAGACTTTTTATTTCAGAGATCTCCATCTCCTAGATAGAAGTATCTTCACTACGATTGTTGATCACCATCTACCCTTGTGGCTTTTATTTCAGTGTTACCTTTTACTAGATATTATATTGGATATCCCGCCGAGGTTAACTTTGCCTTTCATCCTTACGGGGTCGATAAAATAAAGTACCAGTAATACACTGGGTGATTGCTGGCCTTGTGCCTAACGTAGAAACAATTATATTGGATAGTTATTTACTTCCTTCTGTTTCTTAAACATTTGACAGATCTTGTTTGGTTTTCATACTGCAGTGTTCAAAAGTCACCCTCATTCACCAAGCTGGTACCCGACTATGTAACAGGTTGTACTGGGTTACATGTTACCATTAGCGCTGAAGAGTGACCAGATACACACACACACACACACACACACACACACACACATATATATATATATATATATATATATATATATATATATATATATATATATATATATATAACACACACACACATACATACATACAGATACACATACATATATATATGTAATTAGGTTAAATTCACATTTTCACCTATCGAATATGTGACCGCATGTATATAGCTGACTACGTTTGTGTGTGTGAGTATGTTTGTGGTGCATATTATAGACGTGGGATGGGGACAACAATGACATGCCATACAAGCGTTGTGCAGCACAAATGACGGCAGCATGATAATTGCATACATGTTTCTTGCTGCCTCACTGGTTCGCTGGTTTGCGAGACTGCTGGCTTGACGCTTTCGTCGCATGCATATGCAGAAAAATGCATATCAGTTGGGGTGAAAGCCCTCACTAGCACATGATATCAACTGCATATTTTCATATGAACACGAGCCTCCTTGCATAACAATTTCTGTGTATGTGTTGTGCACTTGTGTGCATATGTGTACATATCAATGTACATGTATATAGTGTATCTGTGTGTGTATGTGTATGTGAATGTTTGTGTATGGTTTT
>OZ024753.1:46481796-46509296 GCA_964016885.1 Eledone cirrhosa
ACGGTCATCTCCTTCAGACTTCTTCATAACAACAACACTCACCACCACCAACAACAACAACAACAATACCACGAAAAACAGCCAGAGCCCCTAGAGCCAGCTGCACTCCCACCTCCACCCTATCCTCCTCCACCATCACCGCCACCCAATACCACCACCACCACCACCAATATCACTATCACCACAACCACCACTACCCCCACTACCACCAATATCACTACCCCCCCCCCCCCCCCCCACTACCACCACTACCACCACCGCCACTATGTTCACCTATTAACCATTCTCTGTTCTCCAAAACATCACAAACATCTTCCTTAATGATCCAAACTTTACAAAGCAGAACATCGTAATTAGAACAGATGTCCTCAATTCTTGCCTATTTTCCTGTAAAATTCTTGCAAATACACACACACGTATACATACATTCACACACGTACACACACAAGTATATATATATATATATATATATATATATATATATATATATATATATATGTATATATATATATATATATATATATATATATATGTATATATATATGAGAGAGAAATAGATAAAGATATAGATCCATAGAAACAAACATACATATACATACACACATTATATACATATACACACACATACATAGCTTACAAGTAGCTTCACGTGTTCTTTTTTCTCTCTATCGTCTGCTTCCAATCAGTAACTGAAGATCCTGTCGAGTTTCGTTGGTGGACTGCCACATCAACAACATGATGTCCCTAATGAGGGCTACACACACACACTGTTTTGTTGTCTCTGAGATGAGATAAACTGAAGAACCAGCCGTTCTATCTACTCCACATGCTCGGCCCCTCTTGTATTGCCAAAGGCATCTTTTAACAGGCCGACGAAAAATATTCCGAACAGTGTATTAGCTAGGACTCAGTCTTGTTTCACACAGTTGTAGATTCTAAGGGGTCGAGAAGAGCTATCCCCAACCCCATGTGATGTCCCCTTCATGTTTGTTGATATGGAAGGACTCTATTATACCCTAAAGTTCAGAACTAACCTTCTCCCAAGTAATAAACGTCTGCAATTGAAATAATTGTCTCTACTTTTGGCACAAGGCCAGCAATTACCCAGTACATTACTGGTACTTCATTTTATCGACCCCGTAAGGATGAAAGGCAAAGTTAACCTCGGCGGGATTTGAACTCAGAATGGCAAAGGCCGTAACTCTATGCGTCAAAGCACGGCGTCCGACCCTCTACCGATACTGCCAATCCACCGCGTCTGCAATTGAAATAATACCAGCAGATAGTATCAACATTGGAAAGACCAATGGAAGCATAGTTTCCCTGGTCTGATTTAACAATTGTTGTCTTTATTCTCACAAACATGTGTGTGTGTGAGTGTGTGTGTGTGTGTGTGTGTGTGTGTGTGTGTGTGTGTGTGTGTGTGTGTGTGTGTGTGTGTGTGTGTGTGTGTGTGTGTGTGTGTGTGTGTGTGTGTGTGGATCCTAACGACCGGGAGAGTAGTGGAGGCGCTGTAAGGACATACGATGTCTCTTGGACATTTTAAACTCTCCCATCGGAGTTCATCCCTTTTTTATGTATAAATTCTGCCAATTTCTTCCTGAGAAAGAGAGAGAGAGAGAGAGTAATAGAGAAGAAGTCAGTAAGAGATCTAATAGAGATCAGTTACCATAACCTGTTTTTGTTGTTGTTTTTTTGGACACAACTATCAATGTCAAAGTCGATAAGTTTTTTTTTTTTTTTTGACCAACTGTCAGCCAGTAGTTTTGCCACCGAAATCGATCGTAAATTCAGCGACGTTATGTGGTTATATGACGTTTTACATTAACGATGGATGCTGGTAAAGTAGTTGTCGTTGTTGCTGTGACGTAAGTTAATTCAGGTTTCTTCTTGCTTTCAGGCGTAGATCAGTGATGGATAACAACATAGAAAGTATGGATTATGAGAGAATTTAATGGAAACCAGCGTAATTATCGAGGGGAGGAGGGGGTTGGGACGAGGGGAGGTGAGTGGGATAGAAAGACGACTGAGAATAGAATTGGAAGGGATGTATGTGTGTATGTGGGGAGGTGTTGTGTGTGTCTAGACAGGCAGACAGACATACAGAATAAGAGAGAGAGAGAGGAGAGAGAGAGAGAGAGGGAGAGAGAGAGAGAGAGAGAGAGAGAGAGAGAGAGAGAGAGAGAGAGAGAGAGAGAGGAGAGAGAGAGAGAGAGGGGGGAGAGAGAGAGTTTGATAGGGAAAATGTAGAAAATGGAAACCGAGAGAAAAATACATTTAGAGATTTGAAAGATAACACAGTATTGAGGCAATAATATATATGTTTGTGTGTGTATATATATATATATATATATATATATATATATATATATGCATATATACATATATATACGTGTGCCAGTGTGTGTGTGTGTGTATCTGCGTATGTATGTCTGTGTTTGAATTCAAAATGTTACAGTAAGCCGAGTGAGATAACATCATGAAATTGAAAGAAAAATGAGAGAGAGAGAGGGAGAGAGAAAGAGGGAGGGAGATGGAGAGAAAGAGGGAGGTATAGGGAGAGAGAGGGAGAGAGAGAGACAAACACGTTGAAATAGAAAGACATAAACAATATAAGATGCACACACATTGATAATACACACAGACACACACACAAACCATCAGAAACAAAATATACACTACTCCAATACACCCGCACATATACACATACATACATACACACACTCACATACACACACTCACATACACGCATATACACACTCTCATACAGACATACACACAAACAAAAAATAAGCACAACTCTCACACTCATAAAATGTACCACACACACTCCTCGGCAGAAATGGTAGAACCGGTCGCTACAGCATCACCACGCCACCTCCTCCCTCACACACCGGACTACTTCCCCCACCAACACCACCACACCCATTCTGATAAATCATGTTTTACTTTTTCTATTTTCAAACCTTTTTTTTTCTTCTAACCTTTTTTTAATGAAAGACTACTCTCCGATACGTTGAGACCTTTCTTCCTTGTCCATCCAGTGTGAATCCAGCAAGATTTTGTGTAATTGTATCCGTGTTTGTCTATTTTAACCTTGATTTCTCTCACACTCTATATATATATATTATATATATATATATATATAATATATATATATATATATATATATATATATATATATATATATATATATATTATATATAGGAAAACGTTTAACCACCTCCTTCGTTATATATATATATATATATATATATATATATATATATATATATATATATATATATATATAGGGAACCAGTAAGACCCCGACAGCTGAGCTCAAGCCGTTTCGACGGCTATTCTGGACTCAGTCCAGAATTAGCCGTCGAAACGGCTTGAGCTCAGCTGTCGGGGTCTTACTGGTTCCTATTACCCACTCTACCACCTCAAGTATTGAGTTACTTTGGTGCGTTATGGTCCACCTGGTTCCTTACCACATTTCCTTCGTTATATATATATATATATATATATATAGGAAAACGTTTAACCACCTCCTTCGTTATATATATATATATATATATATATATATATTGACTTGACTGATATTGTTCGTGTCTATAACTATAACCTATAATTTCCCCACTCTCTCTCTTTCTCTCTCTCTCTCTCTCTCGTCTATATATATATATATATATATATTATATATATATATATATATATATATATATATATATAAATATATATATATATATATATATATATATATATATATATATATATATATATATATATATATATATATATAATTCTAAACGAAAAGAATGTCTGATACTTAAGTGGAGGGGCAGTAATAGTTATGGTGGTTATTGAAGGGGCAAACTCTCAAGTTAACTTGGTAAAGAATCCCCCACACAGTGACAGGATCATGAATGAGAGGGAGGGTGATATACAAGAGAGAGAGAGAGAAACTAATGGTTAACGGGTTCCTAATTAACATATTGGCTTATAGTGTTGCCTAGAAACGAAACATTACTTCTATCCAGCTCAATACATATATTAGTCTAGCTGTTATGTCATCAGTGTTTAGAAGGATGACAACAACACATGATCACACCTCAAAACTATATATTGTATATAGTTGTGTGTATGTATGTATATAGCTGTGTGCGTATATATATATATATAGCTGTGTATGTGTGCATCTATGTATGTAGCTGTCTGTTTATGTATGTATATATGTGCGTGTATGCTTGTATATATAATGTATTTGATGGCATGTAAAAATATACGCCTGTCCACAATCAAAGGTACGTCTGTCACATGGCAGACTTACCTGTGTTACTGTTATACTCAACACAGGGAGATAAGGTGACACCTGTATACTAACACAGGTATATGTTACACCTGAGACCGTTAACTTACCTGTATTATTCTAACAATCAGCACATAAGTATATGGAGATGCCCACAAGCACAGGTATACAATACACCTGACACAGTAGACATATTTGCCTTACTGTAATAATCAACATATGATATATGGAGACACACCTGTCCACATCACAGGTAATACTTAGACGTTGTTGCACCTCCAATAAGTAACATTTGGCACAGTTAGCACTAAGAACAGGTGACATTTAGACCAGATAATAACTAAACCAGATAATAGTGAAACAAGGTGAAATTTAGACCAGGTAGTATTCAGGCCAAGTAAGATTTACACCAGGTAAGATTTAGACCAGGCAACACTTCGATCAGGTAACACAGCAATCAAGTAACGTCGATCAGGCGACACTTCGATCTGGATAAGTAATATACTAAGATCCAAAGACTTATTCGGCAAACGTTTGTAGTACATCTGTTCTACAATCTACTTGAAACTTTCCAAACACGATTCTGTTGTTCATCTTCAACTATTTAAATCAACTAATTACGTGTACTGTTATAAGTCTGAGTGTTGCAGCCTCAAGCACAGTACATAGCTCTACTTAGCTCAGTCAACATAGCTGAAAATAGGCAGCAATCTTATTTCGTGGTTGAGTGATTGGCTTTAAGGTGGGTATCCAACTGTAAAACAGCTTACCCATACAAATCATACACATACTTGAATATCTAGACTCACATAACACATTTACGTGAATATAGAAATGAGATTGAAAAAAATAAAATCGTTTATTTATTTTGTTTGTTTTTGTTATTATTGTTTTGTTTTGTTGTAGTATTTAGCTTTTTAAACGTTTCAGAATTGAAAAATTGAAAACTAAAACATGTTATTAAAAATATGGTATTAACCATTTCAAGCGTAATAATAACTACTGCAGGCAAGTAGGCTAACTAAAAATAAGATAAAATTATTTGGTTGCAATTAGTTAATGAACACTAAGACTATACCTTCTGGCGGCGAAAAACCTTGCAATGGCTTTAACAGAGAATAACGTGGTTAATTCTGAATCCTGTCTTAAATTAATTATTTCCTTTAAATCTACAGAGAGGCAAGGACACCCCCCCCACCCACACACACACACACACATACCTGTCACACACACGAAATATGTATGTAACCACATATTACTTTAACCCTTTGAATTTGACGCCAGCTTCGGTAGAACATACAATAGCAGCACAATCAACCTCACTCACTCTTTATATATATATATATATATAATAAAGAGTCGACACCCCAACGACTGAGCTCCTGCCCTTTTAGCAATCAATGTGGAACTAGCTGTTGAAACGGCAGGAGGTCACCCGTCGGGGTCCCGACTCTTCACAATATAACCATACTCTACTACACCAAGTATCGAGTACTCTGTTGAGTAATTGTCTAACCAGTTTCAAAGTGAATCCATCCTGATTTATATATATATACACACACACGATATATATTGTTTATGTGGAAAACAAGGTACATTTGTTGTTGTCCACTGATAGATTTAGAAATACTTGAGATTTTCTTACACGTGTTTCAATACAAACGTAACTGACGGTCTGTGAAAGCTGTATTATTATATAATTCATTATTTCACACTGAGCTATTGTTCTAATGGATTTCGTTGTCAAACTAATGCACTGCTGTAGGAAAAATATCATCTGAGGTTGAAGAAAAAGAGGTCATTCATGGTGAACTACTGAGGAACCTACAGCTCTTGTATTCTGCTTCAAGATTCTCATTAGTTCTTATTATCATAGTTCAAAAATAAACAAAGAAAAGATTATCATAGTTGAAATGATACATGTAAACGAAATGTGCATAATTTCCTGGAAATGCTGATATTTTCCAACAAATCACAAAGCAAACTATCTCACATCTTCTAAATCCAACCAATTAGTAGGAACAACGAAGATTTCTAAAACATTCCAATGTTGTCCATTTAAGTTTCCTGGAAAGAACATATACATAGAACCATAAGTACACATATAACATGAACACATAAAAAGCAACTGCACACATACATATGTTAACACTCGTGCACTAAAGAGACATGTATTCATAAGTGCAAGTACGTTCACACATATATATATATATATATATTAAACCACACACACACACGCGGTAGCTCATAGATATATACATATGTATGAGCTACATATACACTTACGTATTCACATGTTCACAATAGCTGCAACTGACTTCTCACAAACATAAAAATCTTGTCATTGTTAGAGACTAGTTTCGAGTCTTGCGAAGAACTTAAATTTCAAACAAAACGTACATAGATAGATAGATAGATAGATAGATAGATAGATAGATAGATAGATAGATAGATAGATAGATAGATAGATAGATAGATAGATAGATAGTGGCTGCCAACTCGTTTTCGAGTACGGCCACTACTAGATACATACCACAGATAGATACATAGATACATACATACATACATACATACATACATACATACATACATACATACATACATACATACATACATACATAGACACAAATATGCATGCACACACACACACATACATAAATACATACACATACATACACTCATACAGACACTCATACAGACAAATGGCGTATATAGATGAGTCGCTGCCTCTGAAACTAGTTACGGTTCTGTAGGAATGAGGAGGGGGGAAATTACAAGATGTCGGAATTAGTTTATATTTGTGCTATGAGTGATAATTATGTTAGTTGTAGAACAGCAGAAAGATAAGGAAGAATATTTAGTGGTGTAGGCGGGGTAGTGCTTAATTTTTTGTGACGGGGAGGAGCGGTTGTTACCAACGTTCTAGTATGTTGCTGAGTCATAAGGATTCTAAAGTACACATACGTGTAAATGAACTACAGCCGTCACTAGCAATTGAGTATGATTTAGTAATATATACGATGCTTTCAGCGAGGGTTGTTTTGGGGCCCATATAATCGCGACCCGCTATACATTCACCCGCAGTGTAACATCCAGGGTTGTGACAGCTGGTTGAAGAGACGACGGCACCAGCACTGACTGGGATGATACTTTCTTTATCGACCCAGTTTTTACCAATCTTACACACAACTATATATATATATATATATGTGTGTGTGTGTGTGTGTGTGTGTTAGGGTTAGAGCTTTAGATATCTATGTTTTTATATATAACATATAATATATATATATATTGTTATGCTTTTGGAGGGTCATGTTGGCAACATGACCCTCCCAAAGCATAACAATATCGGCTTCAACACACGTTTTCATATAAAGAATCTTGCTAAACAAATTCAGAAACGAAATATATATATATATATATATATATATGCGTGGTCTTGGATATGTTTGTCTAGGGAATATTAACTGATGTGTACACTCCGACCGGTTCTTTTGGAAACTGTTTTGTCATTCAACGATTGCCAGACAATATGATCGATATTATTGTGTATTGATCAAAATTAGTCTTACACACACACACACACACACACACACACACACACACACACACACACACACACACACACACACACACACACACACACACACATACACACGTGTGCGCGCGCATTTATATATATATATACGAAATATTTACTTCTAGGTTCACAGATTGATTTTTTTAGTTTCAGAACATCCCGTTAAGGGTGAAAGCAGCGATTCTTTGCTTAAACTTTAATCTGTTATTTTAATAATTATATATATATATATATATGTATATATATATATATATATTTATACACTCGTATATGCTTGGTAACACAGATACGTCCTAAGGTGCTACTCCGTCTCCGAATGCAGGAGCCGATGACTCATCAGGCAATGAAGAAACTCTCTAGGTGTTTCTACCCTTTCCACGGCGACACCAGAGTTACTTGGGGGCCATCCACCGATACAGGTGACATATGGGTCTGATGTTGTTACTTTGTCCACCTCAACGTGTCAGAACAGCATGAAATTTTCTGGTGTTATGACTGAGCGAGACATCCCCATACAACTCAATGTGTCAACTGCACAATTCATCTTCTCATTTGTGCCAGATGGATTGACTCGCTTTCTCAGCTGCCTCACATAAAGACCTAGAAAGGTGTGTATATATATATATATATATATATATATATATATATATATATATATATATATATATATAGTGAAAGAATGAAGAGTAACATGGTTGGAATTACAGCGAACTCGCTGCCTAACTATGGTAACATCTTGTTGAGTTAAACAAAACCATACGTTAAAACTATCCACGACCCAGAGTACTCACAACTTCTAACTGGATTACCTATAACGATAACTTGTTACCCCATATATATATATATATATAAGTTTACCCCGGGTTCAATCGGGGGTAAGCACAGTAAGTACGGTACTCAATCCAAAGCAGAGTATATATATTTAATATAGAAATGGCTTCAACAGGACTAGAACTGTTTCATTCGGGAGAAATCATCAGGAAGTTCTGATTATATATATATATATATATATATATATATATATATATATATATATATATATATATATATATATATATATATATATATATATATATATATATTATACTTGGGAAGGGTCATATTGTTGTAATAATATTGCCAGAATTAATAACAGAACACACTCACTGTTTGGTTGGTTTTCGCTTCTGTATCTTTTTATATCAGTTAATTTATTCGGTCCTCAATGTTTACCATTGACTGACCAACGGTCAAAAATACAGATATAATATAGACACAAACACATATATAAAGTCTAACAAAGTTCTTTTGGATTGCCTCGGAAACATAACCTTATTATGTAACAAGCTGTCTGATGATGACGCGGCACTGGCGCACGAAACAGTGTGGCCACTGTCGCCATTGAAATATGTATCACAGCATTATTAAAAGTAGAAACAATTATTATTAAAGGACTTTAACATCTGAAACTACTTCGCTTTTCCTTATTCGATATTTACTCCGTCACTCCTATGTGGAATAAGTACGTTGAGTGCTTGAATTGAATTGCATCAATATTTACCTTAAGTATATATATATATATATATATGTATATATATATATATATATATATATATATATATATATATATATATATATATATATATATATATATATATATATATATATATATATATATAGTAATAATAATAAATTTGAAGACTAAAATCCAAAGAGGGCTCGATAAGGATAAACATATATCAAATATATAAGAACCGTAGAGCAAATATTTATTAAAATAACAGATCTGTTATTTTAATAAATTGATATATATATATATTATTTGATGTGAGAAAAACCACAGACCCTCCATCTCAACTCTACTTTTGAAAAGCAGAAGAACTGCGAAACCGGTAAAGGAACCAAATAAATATATATATTTTTTTTTAAATAAGATTCCAGTTGCATTTTCGATTTCATCTTTTTTTCTTTATATATATATATATATATATATATATATATATATATATATATATATATATATATATATATATATACCTGATTAGTTCTTTCGTTGTTTTGGTATTGTATGGTTGGGTTTTGCCTGCCGCAATTTTCAATTTGTCAAGCTATCTAAACGTAATGTTATTACTCTGAAGACCTACTCTTATTGAGTGCTTTGCTACTCATTCCTAATTGTAGGTCGACTTTGCTTGGCCACTGCCAAAGCTTCGATTTTACTAAGCTTCCACTTGTGTGTATATATATATATATTTCAACCCGGAATAACGTATATATATATATATATATATATATACTTTGGTATATAATGCTGTGGCGATGATGGTGTTGTTGTTGCTGCAGTGGTGAGGGTGATGTTTAAGTTGGTAATGGCGGTGATGGTGCTGGTGGTATTGGTGTTGGTGGTGGCAATATGATGGTAGTGATGATATTCAATATAAACCTGTTTACACCAACTTAGGTGGTAGCCCTATTATACAGCATGAAGGCAGGCTGACCTTAACTGCTTAACATTCAAGATAACGTCTTCGTGTTGAACAAACCCATAATTTCAACATCACAGATAATGGATTATATATATATATATATATATATATATATATATATATATATATATATATAATATATATATATACACACACACATACAAAGATAATGGCTTATATATACATACATCCACACACACACATACACACACACACACAAGATAATGGTTTATATATACATACATACACACGCACACACACAAGATAATGTCATATATACACACACACACACAAGATATTGGCTTATATTTACATCCTCATACACACACACACACACACACGCACAACACTAACTCATTGGTATTTATTTAACGAAACAACCTGAACGAATCAATAACTTAGGAGCAGAAACACCCAGTGCCACCCAGGGTGGACCTCAATATGGGGCCACAACCATGACCCCTACCACCACCACCCCTACCACCATAACCCCTAACGCTACCAACGCCACCACCACCCCTATAACCCCTGACACTACTAACCACAACCTACCACTACTACCCCTACCTCTACCACTAATACCACCACTACCACCACCACCACCACCTATCTTTTAACACAACATTATTCAATGACCTTTTGTTTGTTGTTTTCAAAAGCTGTGATTCTCGTGTGATTTAGCTGCTATCTCTAACATCTCTAACAACCTTGAAGTCTTTCTTGTCTCAATGGCGGCGGCGTCTTGTTTATTTTATAGATTTCTTTCTATTTACGAGATTTAGATTTATTTATTATTGTTATTGTTGTTGTTGTTGTTGTATGATTTATTACCTCATGTCTTGGTATGTGAGAACATCGTTCAACTTTTCACTACTATTACCACCACTACTACTACCACCACCACTACTATTGCTGCTACCACTACTACTACCACCACTACTTCTAACACCACTACACTACTACCCCAACTAAACTACCATAACTACCACTGCTGCTACTACCACCACCACTACCACTACTACACTACCACTAATACTCTAAAGAGGTAAAGAAAGCATGTGGTGGTGGTAGTACAGGTAAAGAAGGCATGTGGTGGTGGTTGTAGTAGTGGTGGTGGTAGTACAGGTAAAGAAGGCATGTGGTGGTGGTGGTAGTAGTGGTGGTGGTAGTAGAGGTAAAGAAGGCATGTGGTGGTGGTGGTAGTAGTGGCGGTGGTAGTACAGGTAAAGAAGGCATGTGGTGGTGGTTGTAGTAGTGGTGGTGGTAGTACAGGTAAAGAAGGCATGTGGTGGTGGTGGTAGTAGTGGTGGTGGTAGTAGAGGTAAAGAAGGCATGTGGTGGTGGTGGTAGTAGTGGCGGTGGTAGTACAGGTAAAGAAGGCATGTGGTGGTGGTGGTAGTAGTGGCGGTGGTAGTACAGGTAAAGAAGGCATGTGGTGGTGGTGGTAGTAGTGGTGGTGGTAGTAGAGGTAAAGAAGGCATGTGGTGGTGGTTGTAGTAGTGGTGGTGGTAGTACAGGTAAAGAAGGCATGTGGTGGTGGTGGTAGTAGTGGCGGTGGTAGTACAGGTAAAGAAGGCATGTGGTGGTGGTGGTAGTAGTGGCGGTGGTAGTAGAGGTAAAGAAGGAATGTGGTGGTGGTGGTAGTAGTGGCGGTGGTAGTACAGGTAAAGAAGGCATGTGGTGGTGGTGGTAGTAGTGGCGGTGGTAGTAGAGGTAAAGAAGGCATGTGGTGGTAGTAGAGGCATACAGTAGGGGTGGTGGTGGTGGTAATAAGGAAGACATTGGTAAAAATGATGAATCAAGGCTAGAGTAGTTGGGTTTAAAGCAGTGCAATATCGTTGGTGGTGGTGGTGGTGTAGATATTGGTGGCGGTGGTGGCGGTGGTGGTGGTGGTGTAGATATTGGTGGCGGTGGTGGTGTAGATATTACCGGCGGTGGTGGCGGTGGTGGTGGTGGTGTAGATATTGGTGGCGGTGGTGGCGGTGGTGGTGGTGGTGTAGATATTGGTGGCGGTGGTGGCGGTGGTGGTGGTGGTGTAGATATTGGTGGCGGTGGTGGTGTAGATATTACCGGCGGTGGTGGCGGTGGTGGTGGTGGTGTAGATATTGGTGGCGGTGGTGGTGTAGATATTACCGGTGGTGGTGGCGGTGGTGGTGTAGATATTGGTGGCGGTGGTGGTGGTGGTGGTGGTGGTGTAGATATTGGTGGCGGTGGTGGTGGTGGCGGTGGTGGTGTAGATATTGGTGGCGGTGGTGGTGGTGGTGGTGGTGGTGTAGATATTGGTGGCGGTGGTGGTGGTGGCGGTGGTGGTGTAGATATTACCGGTGGTGGTGGCGGTGGTGGTGGTGGTGTAGATATTGGTGGCGGTGGTGGTGTAGATATTACCGGTGGTGGTGGCGGTGGTGGTGGTGGTGTAGATATTGGTGGCGGTGGTGGCGGTGGTGGCGGCGGTGGTGGTGGTGTAAATATTGGTGGCGGTGGTGGTGTAGATATTACCGGTGGTTTGGGCGGTGGTGGTGGTGGTGTAGATATTACCGGCGGTGGTGGCGGTGGTGGCGGCGGTGGTGGTGGTGTAGATATTGGTGGCGGTGGTGGTGTAGATATTACCGGTGGTGGTGGCGGTGGTGGTGGTGGTGTAGATATTACCGGTGGTGGTGGCGGTGGTGGTGGTGGTGGTGTAGCTATAACTGGCGGTGGTGGCGGTGGTGGTGGTGTAGATATTGGTGGCGGTGGTGGTGGCGGTGGTGGTGGTGGTGGTGGTGGTGGTGTAGATATTACCGGCGGTGGTGGCGGTGGTGTAGATATTACTGGCGGCGGTGGTGTAGATATTACTGGCGGTGGTGGTGGTGGTGTAGATATTACTGGCGGTGGTGGTGGTGGTGGTGTAGATATTACTGGCGGTGGTGGCAGTATGATAAAGAGGGAGAGTGGTAAGAGGAAGAGGGAGGTATGGTAAGTAAGTAGTAACAGTGGGAGGTGGCATACCAACTGTCTTTCATTCAGACATTAAATACCCGAAGAATGTCGCAATTGATGAACATATTTTTGGTTGGTCGGTCTGTTGGCTGACTAGTTGGTTGGTTGGCTTCTTGGGTGGCTGGTAGATTGGTTGGTTGGTAGATTGGTTGGTTGGTAGATTGGTTGGTTGGTAGATTGGTTGGCTGGTAGATTGGTAGATTGGTTGATTAACTGTTTGGTTTAGTGGTTTGTTGGTTGTTTTGGCTGAATGTTTAGTTGGTTCAGTTGTTTGGTTAGTTTTGTTAGTTTGGCTCCGTTGGTTCCATGGTTCACAGTTCATTGGTTTCTTTGATGGATGTAAGGATGGTTGAGATGTAGTTATTGGTTAACTGGAATCACTGTACACTTCCACCTAACCAATATTATCTCTACCACCTGTACCCCCACCTCCCAACACCTCCCACCAAAATACGATAGTTCACCTTTGCTGCACTACTAAACCATCACACATTTCTCCCGCCCTCCTCCTTATCTACCCACCATCCCCCATTCATACTCTTCCCCGCCCTTCTACCCAGTTTGGTGCCAAGTAAAACAGAAACATAACGTCCTTAACATGAATGTGCGAAGACTACCGACGTTATTCAGCAGAGAGGGGGGGGGAGAAAGAAGGAAAGAAAGAAAGTGGTAAGATAGTGAAAGAGCTTTCGGTGTGTAGGGGTGATAGTAGAGTAGCACCAGGTAGTGTTACGAGGGGTGGGATATGTAAAGAGATTATTTAAGGGGAAAAGAGAAGTAGAAAGAAATAGTAAACGAAAAAGGTGTCATTAGTAGTAGTAGTAGTGGTAGTAGTAGTAGTAGTAGTAGTAGTAGTAGTAGTAGTAGTAGTAGTAGTAGTAGTAGTAGTAGCAGGGGTGGTGGTGGTATTAGCAGCATTTTTTGTTCTTATTTTTTCCTGGGTTCGTCATTCAGGTATATTACAAAATTTCTGAATGATAGTTTAAGTTTCAGTGCATGAGTATATATTTATGTGTGTGTGTGTGTGGGGGGGGGGGGGGGGTGTAATGTTATTTTATATTACTTTTAGCTTGCACTGCGGGACACTCCCTTCCTCAGCTGCCAGCCAGAATTCACTATGATTTCGACACCTTCCAACATATCACTCTCTCTCTCTCTCGCTCCCCCCCCCCCCATTCTCCCTACCTCTTGTACCATTGATGCTAAAGAGATTGTCGGGGTTACCTTGACCCATACAGTAGCACTCTTGTATTACACCTTAATGGAGATTTATTCGTATTTTTCTCGCAGTCTATGCCATATCCAAAATAAGGTAGCATTATTTGATTTGCCTTTCATCCTTACGGCGTCGATAAAATAAAGTACCAGTAATACACTGGGTGATTGCTGGCCTTGTGCCAAAAGTAGAAACAATAATTTGAGTCCCTTTTAACATTAAGAATCACTGCTCTACTAAACACTGGTGGAACCAGACTGCTTTCGGGACCCTGAGAAGAGGCAGATCCTCTCTAAATTTAAAACAGTTTATTCTGTTTTGTTTTGTTTTGTATTAACATGGTTCACTCAAACTTTCGAAACGATCTTAAATCAATGAACTAATTAAGCTCCAAACCTTGCCTTCAAAGAGTCGGGACCCCAACGGCTGAGTTCTTGCTGTTTCAACAGTTAGTTGAATATATATATAAATATATATATATATATATATATATATATATATATATATATATATATATATACTGAATATATATATATATATGACTGTAGAATACTCAACAAAACCTAATATGATGCTACTCTTCCACAATTCGTTGCGATATTCTTATCTGTGCTACTGAAGTTCTAACTACGATACTGGTCCTACCGTAGACAGCTATATATAATATATATATATATATATATATATATATATATATATATATATATATATATATATATATATAGAGAGAGAGAGAGAGAGAGAGAGAGAGAGAGAGAGAGAGAGAGAGGGGTAAAGAGAGAGAGACTAGAAAACGAAAAATCAGTGATGCATCTGAACTCAATTTATTGTGTGTTACAATTGTTTCGCCGGCGGACAGCTCGAGATGCGATCATTGTGTGGATCTGTCTGATTCTGGACCCGCAGGTTCGACGGACACGTCTAATGATTTCAGAGCATATTCTCTCACAGATACCTCAGTGAGAGAATATGCTCCGAAATCATTAGACGTGTCCGTCGAACCTGCGGCTCCAGAATCAGACATAGAGTGCTCAACCGGCATACCGCCTATGAAAGCATCTTAGCTACCATCAGACACACACACACATATATATATATATATATGTGTGTGTATATATATATATATGTGTGTGTATATATATATATATATATATATATATATATATATGTATATATATATATATATATATATATATATATATATATATATATTTATATATATATATTTATATATATTTATATATATATATATCTGTGTGTGTGTGTGTTTATTAATGTGTGAGTTTAAGAAATTTGATTCGCAACCACGTAGTTCCGGTTTCAATCCTACTGGGTTATAATATATGTAAATGTATTTTATGATAAATTTCAAGGGACTAAATCGTTAAAAGAGAAATTTCTTGGTTTTTAATAAACTAATGTAGCTGTTATATTTCATACTAGCAGTGGTACCCGGCATTGCACGCGATAAGGTATTTTGGAACACGGGCCGCCAACAGACCTAATCGTGGAAAAACTGCATGCCTGGACGATATGTAAAGAAAATAAACCGAATACTCTGATGGCTGGATATCTTTAAGATTTTCCTCGATGAAGCAGGAAAAATGCAGGTTTTCACCTAATGCGGGCCCTAGGGAATCAAGAAAATGAATTTTTTTTTATGTGCATAATATGCCTTGAAATTTCGGGAAAATCGCCTCCAAAAAGCCCTAAGAAGCTGAAAAAAATGAAGTTTTTCACCTAATGCGGGCCCTAGGCCATAAGAAAGTTGGATTTTCTTCGCTTACGGTATGAAGAAGAGACTGACTAATACATAGTTACAATTTAAAGGAAATCGGTCCGACGTAACGCCTCAAAAAACCTCTAAAAATCTTTAAAAACGCAGTTTTTCACCTAACGCGGGCCCTAGGAGATCAAAAAGTTGAATTTTTTATGTGCATAACACTCCCTGAAACATAAGTAATACACATGTAAAGTTTGAAATAAATCGGTTGGGTACTTCTCGAGTTTTAGGGATTCAAACTCACAGACACACAGACACACACACACACACACACACACACACACACACACACACATCGTCAGGGAAGTGGCGTAATGCAGACAGATAGTATAAGGGTGCGGCGTTATATGTATGTATCTAAAAAGAGAAAGACTAAGAATTATAAAGCGAGATCGCTAAATCGCCTAATGCGGTCCCTAGGGCATTGAAAATTTGAAATAGCTTTTGCTCAGAACACTCCCTGAAACATAAGTATTACATGTGTAAAGTTTGAAAACAGTCGGTTGGGTGGTTCTCGAGTTTTAGGGATTCAAACTCACACACACAGAGACAGACATCCTCAGTTTATAGAGATAGATATTGAGTACCTTACTTTGATTGGAGTTCATTTGCCTTCTTAACAGTATACTTTACAATTATTCTCTCTCTCTCTCTCTCTCTCTCTCTCTATATATATATATATATATATATATATATATATATATATATATATATATATATATATATATATATATATATATATATATATATATATATATATATATATATATGTATGTATGTATCTATCTATTTATATATATATATCTAGGGCGGGTAAAATTCCCGATATATATATATATACTCATTGATGATTTACCTGATCCAAACATTAAACCTTTTCTCTCAATTCTACTCCTGATCATCCAACAGAAGGAATAGAGCCGAATATCACTTTGACTTGGGAGAGGAGGAGAGAAAGAGAAAGATGAGAGAGATGAGAAAGAAAGAAAACGATTGAGGGATGAGATAAGATAGATATGACAAAGAGAAAGAAAGAGAGAGAAGTGAAGACAGACAGAGGAGAGATGAGAATATGAATTATCTGCAGTAAATAAACATATTTACCCCTCTCTATCTACGTAGTTCCATTCACTAAACGCTGACGACAGTACGAAACAATGAGATGGTAGTGCCATACATTCTCTCGTCTTTATATTCGTCAGTGTGAGTGTCTGAAAAACTAATTAGCTCTGAGGATATCTCGGTAGCAATGATCTAATCTGTTTCGTCAGCATCTGTGGTTTACGAAATCATGTTGCCAGCCAGTAAATTATTCATACAACTGTCAGTTTTATGCCATCTATTCTAAGAGTCAGGGAAAAGACTTCTCTCTCAGAGATGTGAATATATCAAGATGGAATTTTAACCCATTCAAAAGTTTCTCTATCTGTCCGTCTGTCTCTCTGTCTATAGACCTGCCTCTCTGACTACAGATCTGTCTCTCTGACTATAGACCTGTCTCTCTGACTACAGACCTGTCTCTCTGACTACAGACCTGTCTCTCTGACTATAGAGCTGTCTCTCTGACTACAGACCTGTCTCTCTGACTATAGACCTCTCTCTCTGACTATAGACCTGTCTCTCTGACTATAGACCTGTCTCTCTGATTATAGACCTGTCCCTCTGACTACAGACCTGTCTCTCTGACTACAGACCTGTGTCTCTAACTACAGACCTGCTTCTCTGACTACAGACCTGCCTCTCTGACTACAGACCTGTCTCTCTGACTTCAGACCTGTCTCTCTGACTACAGACCTGTCTCTCTGTCTACAGACCTGTCTCTCTGACTACAGACCTGTCTCTCTGACTACAGACCTGTCTCTCTGACTACAGACCTGTCTTTCTGATTCCAGACCTGTCTCTCTGGCTATAGACCTGTCTCTCTGACTACAGACCTGTCTCTCTGACTACAGACCTGTCTCTCTGATTCCAGACCTGTCTCTCTGACTATAGACCTGTCTCTCTGACTACAGACCTGTCTCTCTGACTACAGACCTGTCTCTCTGACTACAGACCTGTCTCTCTGTCTACAGACCATCCTCTCTGACTACAGACCTGTCTCTCTGACTACAGATCTGTCTCTCTGACTACAGATCTGTCTCTCTGACTACAGACCTGTCTCTCTGACTACAGACCTGTCTCTCTGATTCCAGACCTGTCTCTCTGACTATAGACCTGTCTCTCTGACTACAGACCTGTCTCTCTGACTATAGACCTGTCTCTCTGACTACAGACCTGTCTCTCTGTCTACAGACCATCCTCTCTGACTACAGACCTGTCTCTCTGACTACAGATCTGTCTCTCTGACTACAGATCTGTCTCTCTGACTACAGACCTGTCTCTCTGACAACAGACCTGTCTCTCTGATTCCAGACTTGTCTCTCTGACTATAGACCTGTCTCTCTGACTACAGACCTGTCTCTCTGACTATAGACCTGTCTCTCTGACTACAGACCTGTCTCTCTGTCTACAGACCATCCTCTCTGACTACAGACCTGTCTCTCTGACTACAGATCTGTCTCTCTGACTACAGATCTGTCTCTCTGACTACAGACCTGTCTCTCTGACTATATACCTGTCTCTCTGACTATAGACCTGTCTCTCTGACTACAGACCTGTCTCTCTGACTATAGACCTGTCTCTCTTACTACAGACCTGTCTCTCTGACTATAGACCTGTCTCTCTGACTACAGACCTGTCTCTCTGTCTATAGACCTGTCTCTCTGACTACAGACCTGTCTCTCTGGCTATAGACCTGTCTCTCTGACTATAGACCTGTCTCTCTTACTACAGACCTGTCTCTCTGACTATAGACCTGTCTCTCTGACTACAGACCTGTCTCTCTGTCTATAGACCTGTCTCTCTGACTACAGACCTGTCTCTCTGTCTATAGACCTGTCTCTCTGACTACAGACCTGTCTCTCTGGCTATAGACCTGTCTCTCTGACTACAGACCTGTCTCTCTGGCTATAGACCTGTCTCTCTGACTACAGACCTGTCTCTCTGACTACAGACCTGTCTCTCTGACTACAGACCTGTCTCTCTGACTATAGACCTGTCTCTCTGACTACAGACCTGCCTCTCTGACTACAGACCTGTCTCTCTGTCTACAGACCATCCTCTCTGACTATAGACCTGTCTCTCTGACAACAGACCTGTCTCTCTGACTATAGACCTGTCTCTCTTACTACAGACCTGTCTCTCTGACTATAGACCTGTCTCTCTGACTATAGACCTGCCTCTCTGACTACAGACCTGCCTCTCTGACTACAGACCTGTCTCTCTGACTATAGACATGTCTCTCTGACTACAGACCTGCCTCTCTGACTACACACCTGTCTCTCTGACTATAGACCTGCCTCTCTGACTATAGACCTGTCTCTCTGACTATAGACCTGTCTCTCTGACTATAGACCTGTCTCTCTGACTATAGACCTGTCTCTCTGACTACAGACCTGTCTCTCTGACTACAGACCTGTCTCTCTGTCTATAGATCTGTCTCTCTATCTGTCTTTTTTCCACACCTGCCTCACTCCCACTCTAACATTAAAATTATCATCATCATCATCATAACATACCACCTCAGTATCTTCTCTGACAACACAATACCATTCTCGTGTCACAATTCCAGTGTGTAGACAATGGATATACGGAGCGACACTTCACAACGTCTTTACATGTCATGGACACACATTCGTATTCGAAGTCATCACCATCATCATCATCACCATCATCACCATCATCATCACTATCATCATCACTTATTGAAATCATGTTACGTTTCACTCTTAATTTTTATTTCTCTTATTCACATACAATTGTTGTTTCTGCCGTGTTACGTTTCATCAGTATCAGGATCCAAGAAATTTACATTACGATTATCAAATTTATTGAAGGAAGGAAGAAAGGAGGAGCTGGAGAAGATATGTATCTAAAAGTCACATCTTTATAGATGCTCAGTCACATCAGCAGCTCCTAATTATAATAAGATATGTCATAATTTTACAATGATTTTTCTCACTTAACAAAGAAATACCAAAGCAAAACAACAGAAGTTTCCAACAGGCCTTCACATAAATGGTGACTGACTGATGAGATGCTTCCGCCCCGTGGGCTTCTCTCTCTCTCTCTCTATCTATCTATCTATCTATCTATCTATCTCTCACACACACACACATACACACTGAGTCATTTACATTTCCCTCACACTTTTAATGATAACACACGGATATAATTAATTAAAGTTTTCACAATTGTGAAAGAAGGCAAGGAAAAGGTATGTGGTAGGATTTATAATTGGTTACAATAGTAGAGAAACGATGATATTGTCTCTTCTTTTCCTTCTTTCCTTCTTTTCTGATGAGGTTTTTTAACTTTTTCCACCATAATATGCACCTGCTGTATCTTTGTCTCTTTTTTTTGAATTTTATACTCGGGTTGTTTTTTTTGTTATTGTTGTTCTTTACATTCCCAATTATAATCGAACCATGTTCGTTACTAATGACTTTAAGGAGAACCATATACGTCAGAGATACCACTCATTGCCTCACTCTCTCTCTCTCTCTCTATATATATATATATATATATATATATATATAGAGAGAGAGAGAGAGAGAGAGAGAGAGAGAGAGAGAGAGAGAGTGAGGCAATGAGTGGTATCTCTGACGTATATGGTTCTATATATATATATATATTATACCCTTTTTCTCTACCTGACTATCTCCACTCTATCATATATACATACCTATATATATTTATATATACGCATAATGTACTTATATATACATGTATGCCAGTTGAGCACTCTATGTTCTTACAGAGCAGAGTGTGATATAATATAAAACGAAAAATCAGTGATGCATCTGGACTCAGTTTATTGTGTTACAATTGTTTCGCCGGCAGATAGCTCGAGACACGATCATTGTATGGATCTGTCTGATTCTAGATCTGCATGTTCTTCGGACACATGCAATACTTTCGGAACAAATTTTCTCACTGGAGTGTTTGCTTCAAAAAACATATTCCTTTCTTGTCTTGCTATTGGCTGTTGTTTTTCTACGTCATCATAAATTCTGGTCAATATTTGCTGCCATACTGGCCATCAGCTAGTCTCCGTCCGACACACTTCATGCTGGGTTTGGTATTTCACAAGTCCGCTCACACACACATATTATATATATAAATATATATATATATATATATATATATATATATATATATATAGAGAGAGAGAGAGAGAGAGAGAGAGAGAGAGAGAGAGAGAGAGAGAGAGATATTCCCAAGCCGTGTCGGGGGCGGTGGTAACCACGATTTAAAAATTATTCAATACATTGGTAGAGTATAGGCATATATATTTATGTGTGTGCGTATATATATATATATGTGTGTATATATATATATGTGTATGTATGTATATATGTATGTGTGAATATATATATATGTATGTGTGTGTGTGTGTGTGTATCTATGTATGTGTATATATATATGTGTGTGTGTGTGTGTATGCATGTGTTTATGCATATATAAATATATATATAAAGTATATATGTGTGTGTGTGTGTGTGTCTCTGTGTACATACCTGTGTGTGTGTGTGTGTGTATAAACAAGATATATAAATCATATTTATATACCTTCATTCCCATAATCCATCATCTTCTGTTTCTTTCATTGTTTATCTTTAAAACACAATACACAAAACTATAACCGGATGTAAACAATATAGCTTGCCAACGTCAAATCAACTCTGATTGGTCCATGTACTACGACAAGCTTGGCGAAGTTGACATCATTGGGAAATACGAACTGGATATATATATTTATAGAACGATACGAACTGAATAGTTTTAGATCGATATTAAGATGCGGGAGGATAACTATTGCTGTCTCAGTTTCTCGTTGGGATTTTTGATTTAATATTATTTTTTGTTTTTTTGACGAGATTTGAGGAAAAGAAATGTTGATTTAATTAAAACAATATAGGTTAGGTTACTTGACAATGGAACGGGTAAAAAAACTATTCGTTGACGTCATAAATATTGATGGATTGTGTGCGATGTGTGTATGTGTGTGATGTGTGTGTGGTGTGTGTGTGTGGTGTGTGTGTGCGTGTGCGTGTGTAGTGTGTGTGTGTCTGATGTGTATGTGTGATGTGTGTGTGGTGTGTGTGTGATGTGTGTGTGTGTGTATATGTGTGTGTCTGATGTGTATGTGTGATGTGTGTGTGTGTGAGTGTATGTGCGATGTGTGTGTGTGTGTGTGTGTGTGTGTGCGTGCGTGTGTATTATTCTTTATCAGGTTTGGTTTTTCGTTCCGCAGTGTCCAAAAATCACCCCCTCCACCAAGCAAGCTTTCTGGGGTTACCTGTTTAGTCGCAGACGACCAGAGTATGTGACAGGTTGTACTTGGCTGCATGTTACCAATAGGGTTCAAGAGAGACCTGGCATTATGTACATTCATACATATACATATATATAAATATATACACGCATACATACATAGGAAGGAATTAAAATAAACGATCGTATTTTCGATATAACACATATAAACATCTATATCACCCTCTCTCTCTCTCTCTCTCTCTCTCACGCGCGCGCGCGCACGCACACACATTCTTTCTTGAAGAAATTCGGTGCTGCCAAACCTGGAGAGAAGTAAACTCCGGTATCGTTTGAAATTCTCAAGCTACGGCGAATCTCACCACAACGCCATAACGACCGCACCATGATTTGAGGGCAGAAAGAAGGAAGTATTTTTGGTATATTTCCATAAGCCCCGTTGTTTTAGATTTTAGTTGTGTTGTGGTACAACTAAGATAAGAGAGGAATGGCTAGAGGATATTTACAATCACCACAAGGTATACTGATTATATGACAATGATCATTGCGAAAATTCTGGAAAAATGCAAAATATTTTAAATATAATTATATATCTGAAAAACATAATTGGTTTCAACTTAAAACCTATACGTGTTACAGAAAGACAGTTTTTGAAATCAGCCTAAAATGTTGTTTCTTTGTCTGGCATCCGCCCAAAATCGTTTCTGATAGGAATTCTTTGATGACCAGTATATTCAAAAAAACTGATCATCGTAGTCATATCTTATTGAAAATATATTTTATCGAATCAGTATTACGGTTCTATTTATGAGTCCAATTATGCTATTAGATTTCTTAAGTGCAGCCGCAGTATTTGTGAAAGTCGTTATCCTTATCAAGAGACGCATCAAACTATCTTCAATTCTTCAATAAATTCAAATATATGGTTTGTTTCATTTTAAAAGATTAATTTAGATAAATTTTTACTGAACTGTAAGCACTTTCTATGATTGTATATATGTCTGTGCGCATCTCTCTGTGTGGGCGTGTCGTGTCCGTGTGTGTGTGTGTGTGCCCGTGTATGTGTGTATGTATATTGTTCTTGTATATTTATGCATATAATTCATGTGTTGTATGTGGCCAACTATTCCACTTATAATAAAGTCTTTCGCAGTATTTTAACACTCTCATTGCCAAAGTCCATCGTTATAAATAGATGAGAGATATTTGGGAATAGCTATTTTCACATACTTAGAATTATTGATAACACACTCATGCATATATACATGTGCATACATACATACATACATACATACATACATACATACATACATACATACATACATACATACAACACGTACATGTATGTACGAAGTGTTTATGGTCTGAAGACCGAAAAGACCACAAATCAGGATAGTACTAAATGCATATTTTCCAGACTGGATGTAGAAAACAGTTATAGTGTATATATATATATTAGTATATATATTAGTATATATATATATATATATATATATATATATATATATATATATATATATATATATATATATATATATATATATATATATCAACATAGCTAGGATTGTATTCTCGACAACTGATCCTATTCTGGGTAAAAAGATGCTTTCATTTCCAGCAGTTAAACCCCTTCAAGGTAAATATACATAAATAAATAACTCTACATTTTAATGTGAGTGTGTCTGTGAAACACATACACCAGGTCCGAACATAAAGCAACCAAACTCATATATATAAACTTACACACGCAATTATTTGGGTGGTGGGAGAATCATAATACATACAGTAGTGTGTGTGTGTGTGTGTGTGTGTGTGTGTGTGTGTGTGTGTGTGTGTGTGTGTGTGTGTGTGTGTGTGTGTGTGTGTGTGTGTGTTCGGAAACTAGAAATTGAAAGCTTAAGGAGTGCTGAAAGGAGAGATTTCGAGTCATACTCAGAGAAAAAGGGATAGTGAGAGAGGTAAGAAATAAATGAGAGAAGGATTAAAGGAGAGGTTAGGAGAAATAGATATGTAGTGTAGAGTGCTAGGTAGGTTACAGAGTTAAACAGATACACTGATCAAAACAACGTGTATCATATGGCCAAAATGAAAAGGTAAACAAGGCAGAGGAAAAGAAAAAAAATGCAATGTTATTTAGTTTGTTTGCGACTCCTATTTTCAAGATACATTTACATTCTACACATTCATGTAGATTCTCCTCTAGCTCCAGCATTGCCAACTGGGGTTCCTTTACCTAGTATCATCTTCAAGAACATCTTTCAGTGTGATGTTTGCTCTCCCAAACTTGTCTGCATACATCTGGTTTCCAGAGAAGAACTCTGCCAGCAGAATTCTTTGCGACGTTTCACCTGTCCAGCTAATGCGAGCCTCCGTCGTCTTATGATTTGAGAAAGGCGAAGGTATGAACTGTAGATCGATTTATTTGGTACGTGTGTTTTTCAGATGTTCTGAACCTTTCTCAACAATCGCGTGATGTTGTATTGATCTTCTTTGTGAGTATTTTTGTTAATGTCCATATATATATATATATATATATATATATATATATATATATATATATATATATATATATATATATATATATATATAATGGTGGTCTATTATTGACAGCGACGTGTAGGGAATCCATAAGGTTAGTTTTCTAATGAATGAAACATCAGGATGAGAAATTGATAATGTAGAAGAGACAAAGAAATTGCCGGTCACTACAGAGAGAGACGCTAGCTGTAGAGATTGAAGGAAAGTTTTAAATATAGAAAGTAATCTGCTTTAGCGTTCGGGTTTTTTCTTCTTTCTTATGGATTAATAATAACAATGATGATAGTGATGATGATGGTTGTTGTGGTGGTGGTGTTTGGTGAGGATGATGAGGCTTATGATGATGATGGAGATGGTGGAGGTGGTTGTGATGATAATGGTGATGATGGTGTTAATGTTGGCGATGATGATGATAATAATAATAGAAGTGCTAATAAAATGTCTGCTGAGTAAATTAATCTCCGTTGTAATGCATTGGGGATTTTATTCTTTGATAAGAGTTGATCAATATCGAGACTAGATCCAGATCGAAGTTACTTCTATTTTTATTGGTATTTTTATTTCATTTTATCCTATTTTTATTATCTTACTTTATTTTATTTTGTTCTGATAAGTATTGAAATATAGTCTTAGAGAGTATTGAAATATAGTCTTAGAGAGTATTATTCAATTTACAATAATCTTTTAAGACTTCTCTTCTCGTTTGTCATCACAAGACCAGGTTTTGTAACACGATTGAGTCCGCTCAATATTGCTGACTCTAGTTTAATGGCCATAGAGACGCGCTCAATATGAGGGCAGGGGAGTCAGGTAGGACATTTAGCAGGGGCCTACAGATATAAGAGAATTTAGTCAGGTGGTCAAGTTTGTCATAGGCCTGCAATTTTGAAGGAGGGGGCAAGAAACAATTAACTGCATTATTTCTGGCTGCCCAGTCTTAGCCAAAAATGAATATATCCACAGACCTGATAGAGTTGGGATTTACAGACACTGGAAGTTATGCCAACACTGCGAAATACCAACAGAAAAAAGATGGTATAGTTACACACCAGAAAATATGTCAGAGAATAACAAAACAACTATAACCTGGGATATACCATACTCTATCTCCTCCTTCTCTCTCCCTCTTCATATATATATATATATATATATATATATATATATATATATATATATACACGCTCACATTCTCACGTACACCCACCTGTATACACATATGTGTGTGTGTATTACATACAGATATATCTCGAATCACATCTTATGTTCATTAATAAATATAGTAAAGCTAAGATATTTCCAAACCAAACAAGAAGCTCCGATCTCTTCGCATAGAAATGTGTGTCATTCACAAGAATTCCTCTTTTAGCTAAATATGACTCACCATATTATTAATGAATCTCTCACCTGTGTTTAATTAACAGTAATTAACTTTCATCCCAGGTGTTTTACGCTGTCAAGTCATATCTAATGATGTTACGTATGTAATTATAAACATGGTGAGATAACGGAAGAGACTCCATCCTGGACAATACCCTCTTAGAAACAACACACACACACACACACACACACACACACACATATATATATATATATATATATATATATATATATATATATATATATATATACACATACAAATATATATAGCAGATAAAAGATTAGAGAAAAACTGCCGAAATTCTTAAATTTATTAGAGTATAACGAGAAAAACAACACCAACAACAACACCATCAACGACAGCAACATCAACAGCATCAACAACATCATCAACAACAACATCAACATCAAGGAACAGATGAAACAGAAGAAAGTTATAAATTTGGAAGAAGATAAATATAATTCTTCAAAAGTCTTCTATATTCTCACTCAGTGTATATATTTGTGTATAAATGTGTGTGTGTGTGTCAGTGTCCGTGTGTGTGTGTGGACCTCGATTATATTTAAACAGAGGGTTCAGAGTAACGGATCAACTATCGCAAGGTATATTATCCCACACCCTAATGATTCCTGCTGCCAATTTACTGCCGATTCTTACATTTAACCAGATTATTATTGCTCCCCTTATATTGCTAATATTCTCTCTCAAACATTGTCTCGTCTCGTCTCTTCTCATATCATCTCATCTCATCTCATCTCGTCTCGTCTCGTCTCACATAAAGTCTTTTTTATAATAGAAATTTATTTTGGTATGAAGGTGTGATAAGTAGATATGAGAAATATAGTAGAAGGCGGATGTTGACATGGATTACAACCCTTCCCCCCGTCTTAGCTTG
>OZ024753.1:46516796-46536796 GCA_964016885.1 Eledone cirrhosa
CAGTTCAAATCCCGTCGAGATCAACTTTACATTTCATCCTTCCAGGGTAGACATGATAAAGTACCAGTCAAATACTAGGGTCAATTTAATCGATCCTCTACATTATTCTGCCATGGGGGGGAGGGTGAAACTATTAAAAAGAAAGAAAAGGGAAGAAAAATGAAAAAAAAAGGAAAAAGTGATACTAGTAATTCTACCAAGTTATAGTAATTACTTCTACCAAGTTATAGTAATTACTTCTACCAAGTTATAGTAATTATTTCTACCAAGTTATAGTAGAATAGCAAAACTGACAGACAGTCTCAGACCGGAAGTGATGTGCCGATCCCGCCAGTTCTTACAATTTACCACCACCCACCCAACATCACCACCACTACCACCATTGCAACACCACCATACTCATCTCAGCACCACCACCACTTCAACACCATCGCTTCCTGACATGTTCAGCTGTAAGGAATGTAAACAGTACTGACATACAAGATTACATTACAACACACACACAGAGACACATTCACACTTACACACACACACAGACACACACACACACACATTCAAACACATTCAAACACATTCACACACACATATTTCCATACACTTTCTCTTTCTTAGCATCAATTAGTAGCTACAACTTTAGAATTCTTCTGGAGATAGTTTTACATAACTATACATGCAACAACGAGCAATATCGACGTCACCACCACTACCACCACTACCACCACTACCACCACCACTACCATCACCATTACCACCACCACTACCACCACTACACTACTACCACCACCACTACCACCACCACCATTAGCACCACCACTACCACCAACACTACCACCACCACTACCACCACCACTACCACCACCACAACCACCACCACAACCACCACGACTACCACCACCACCACTACAACCACCACCACTACCACCACCACTACCACCATCACTACCACCATCACTACCACCACCATCACCACCAATATCATCATCACCATTATCACCATTATCATTATTATACTGCCAGAGTATATCAGCTGCGGTTTTTGTCCTGCACCACAAAATCCCTAAGACAGAGACCAGTGTCTGTGGGCCAGAGCTCAAGTATACCCTCTCATCTCTCCCACGATCTATTTATCTCATTCACTCACCCCTCATTCCCTCTCACTTCTATCTATCTATCTATCTATCTATCTATGTTATTGCCTCCTCCTTATTGAGGACGCCTTTTTATGTAAACTCCCCCCATTGTACTTATCCCACTCTTTGACGCCCTGGTGGCAAATAAAAAGAAAGTTATCTATGTTATCTATCTATCTATCTATCTATCCATCTATCTGTCTATCTATTTATCTCATCTCTAGCTGTAGGTACTAGAGATGGTGGAGATCCTGGTCTTGGGTTCAATCCTGTTATTTTACATCCCATAGAAAAAAAAACTGAAAAGGTTTATTGAGAACCCTACTCCCGACCAGCATCACCGCCGTCTATGACGTTTCCAACTATGCCACCGAGACAACGGCAAAGGTATAATGAAACTTAATAATTATAAACCTACTTTCAAAATCAAAGTTAAAAAGATGTGGTGTCGTTCATGGCTTTCCTAGAGCTATTAGTCGACTTGTCAATCTTCTGGCTCTTTGGTAACAACCTATTATTCCTATGGGTGTTTAACTGTTGAATTAATATAATTTGAATATTTTAACAAACAAATAATATATATATATATATATATATATATATATATATATATATATATATATATATATATATATATATATATATATATATATATATATAGTGGCGGACTGGCCAGGTTGCCCGATGGCAAGTGAGCCCCAGGGGATACATGGTAGCATTGCAGGAGTCCACAGTAGCATTGTAGGGCCCACTGTAGTATTTTAGCTTTCAAAAAATTCCTGAAGTCTAAGAGAAAGAATAAATTTATTTTTTAATAAAGCAATTAAGCAAAGCATTTGATCAACCAATTCCCCAGAGAATAAATAGAAACCAAAATATATGATAGTGCAAATAGCTGGAATCAGTGGTTGTACATTCTACTAAGTCTAAAGCTTAGTGTATTCATTGATGCATGCAAAAATACATATATAGACACACAGAAGCATATATATATATATATATATATATATATATATATATATATATATATATATATATATATATATATATATATAAAACATGAGAAAAAAGAAGAATACTGCGTGGTTGCACATAGGTTACATATGATAAAAATAGTCCTTCGTCGGTGATTTTCCAACCATCATTGGTATTTCATCACATTAAAAATCAGATACCTCAGGTTGGTGCGAGCAATAACTAAAAAAAGTTATTGGGACCAGTAAATCGCGTAAAGCGAGGGGCACAAGTGAACAACATAGAAGGATAAAAGCAAACCAAAGAAAGGAAATAACCAAGCAACATGGTAGTCCTGGTCAGCATAATCTGGGTGGATTTCATGAGCGAAAGGTACAGACACGTCCAGCGTGAGTGGGATGTAAGCAAGAAGAGGCCCACTGTTAGCCAAACGGGAGGAAGTGAGAAGGAGAGAAACAGAGAGCGAATGAGTGGAAGTGCGAATAAGCGGTCAGTCGAGAGAAAGTGTAACTGACAGAGGGGGCGAAAGAAGGTGAGAGAAACAGAGAGAACGGGGAAGCAGTAAGAGAGAAACAGACAAACGCAGCCGAGGTGAATATATATAAAAAACATAAGAAGAAAGAAGAATACTGCGTGGTTGCACATAGGTTACATATGATAAAAATAGTCCTTCGTCGGTGTATATATATATATATATATATATATATATATATAGAGAGAGAGAGAGAGAGAGGGGGGGGTGAAAGACCAAAGGTCATCATTGAAAGTCTCTGGATTTCGCAAAATGCATATTTTTTATTGGAGGAAGGTAAGATATTTTCTCGCAAAAATTTGATTGCACGATTTTGTTTCCACAACAGTTTGTGTGGAAAATTTTGAAAATAGGTTTATAAGTATGAATTTTCATGAGATTTTTGTAGCTGTCTCAGTGGCCTAGCGGTAGGGACTAGAGATAGTGGCGATATTGGCCTTGGGTTCAATCCTGGTGAACATATAACATTTTTCAGTTTTTTGTTTTACAACCCATAGAAAAAAAACTGAAAAGGTTCACTGGGAACCCTACTCCCGACCAGGATTGAACTTCAGACCCAGATCACCGCCGTCTATGATTCTTCCAACTCGGCCACCGAGACAGCTACAACAGTATAATGAAAATTGATAATTATAAACCTACTTTCAAAATCAAAGTTAAAACCATGTGGTGTCGTTCATGGCTTTCCTAGAGCTATTAGTAATATTTAGGGTCGACTTCTGGTCGTTATTGAAAGTCTCTGGATTTCGCAAAATACATAATATTTTTTATTGGGGAAGGTAAGATATTTTTCCGCAAGAATTTGATTGCACTGTTTTGTTTCCACTTATGTATTTTTTGAAAATGTTATTTATTCATTATAAAAATTAAATGATAGCATTCTATATGTAGGTGGGCCCCCTTCATCTCCTGGCAACCAATATTTTTAGACCCAATCCGCCACTGTCTATGACTATCTCTTTTCTAACTATCTATCGATCGTTGTCCGAGTGTGAATTGTAATTACCACAGAATGGTTCCTCGATCTCTAAATAAATGTATTTTTTATTACTTGGTATACATGGCAACTATGTTATTGTTTTCCTTGGTACTCAGAGTTTCATGATGAAGTCCTATCGTAACATATTAATCTACTGCGCAACATCAGTCGTCAGACTTGGCTAAAACAATATATCGATATATCTATGATGTCTATGTAGCCATCTACCTATGTAGCTAAGCGATGACCCCCGCCACACAAACCTTCTTATAGTGTTGTCATTGTTTAACCCCAGGTCAACCTTGATTAGGCTTAAGATGAACGACATTCCAGTCATGACTGTCATCTATGATCACAATATTTCACGTGTCCTTTCATTGATTTTATATTTTTTCTAAAGGTCGCTTTTTTCTTTGTGTTTGTTGCTTATTTTAAATGTGCGTGCAATGTTTGTGTGCGTGTGTAGGCACGTGTGCCGTGTGCAAGCATGTGTGCGTTTGCATGTGCGTGTGCATGCGCGTATGCATATATGTGTGTGGGGAGGATGTGTGATCAATGCTCAGAATTAAAAGATGCAATATTCACGTGGATTGTGTGCTAAAACTTCAGTTATCTTAATGAAACATCTCTTCAATGAAGACCAACATTTTCTTGTTTTTCATCTCCGTTTTTCCCCGCCACCTATTTCTTACGGTAGTTTTTCAGGCAATACATTGCATTGCCTGGGCGATTCAATTCAATACTTATGTCAGGGAAATGGGTGGGATGTGACAAATCTTTTTCAAAGCTTAACCTTTAAGTATCTTCTTAATGTTTATCTATCAGCTGTCTAAAAACGGTTTGCTACTTAATATTTTAATAATCATATTTCTAAAGAAACGGCGTGCTTAACAGTTTAACTATCATTCCTATGAAGACACACACACACACACACACACACACACACACACACACACATATATATATATATATATATATATACACACGGTACTTAACGGTTAACAATCAGCTGTCTAAAGATACCAGATACTTAACATTTAAACTATTTGCTGTTTAAAGAGGCAGAGTACTTAACCTTTTCACTTTCAATTGTAAAAAAAAAGAAACGAAAGAGGCCCAAAACGTGTTGTTGAGGTTGTCTATAAATCAACGTTGTCTACGTCAAATGAAACATTCATCGCTTTACATTTGTTGTTTGTCTAGAAACGTCCAATGTAATTTATTTCATTGGTTGAATACTCAGAGCCGAACACTGTGTGTCTGGTTGTAACTTGTCACTAGGCCCGTGTAAAGCTGGTAATAGGATCAGGCCAGGTGTGAAATGTAGGCCCGCGTAAAGCTGGTAATGGGACCAGATGTGAAATGAAGGCTTCCAAAGCTGTTAATAAGACCAGACCAGATGTGAAATATAGGCCCGTGTAAAGCTGGTGATATGACCAAACCAGATGTGAAATGTAGGCCCGTGTAAAGCTGGTGATATGACCAGACCAGATGTGAAATGAAGGCTTCCAAAGCTGTTAATAAGACCAGACCAGATGTGAAATATAGGCCCGTGTAAAGCTGGTGATATGACCAAACCAGATGTGAAATGAAGGCTAGTTGTAAAATATATGCTCCGAAGTTGGTAATATGCCCAAGCCAGATGTAAAAAAGAAGCCTCATTTCTCGCTGCTCGTTAAATATTTTAGTAATAGATACTTTCAAATCTAACACTGGACACATTTATGTAACCTTTTTGATACCAAACCAACTAAAGCAGCCCTTGGTATTACAATACAAATCAATATGTTGTAATCCTGAGTACAATGGGGGGAAATCTAGGCTGACCATGGTTAGAATGTCTTTGATCATAAGGTACTCTGTATCTCGATCCCACAGACTCTCTCACTTTGTCTGTATATCTATATCATTCTTTGAGCTACACCTTTCTCTCTATCTCTCTGATTTCCTCTTTGTCTCTGAGCCCTCTCTCTCTCTCTCTCTCTCTCTCTCTCTCTCTCTCTCTCTCTCTCTCTCTCTCTCTCTCTCTCTCTCTCTCTCTCTCTGTGTGTATGTGTGTAACCCGCATCTGTCTCTCGCTCATTCAGTTTCTGTCTGTCTCTGAACCCTGGATGTCTGTGTCTGTCACTGAACCACGTCAATCTGTCTGTGTGTCTGCCACTGAACCACGTCAGTCTGTCTGTGTGTCTGCCACTGAACCACGTCAATCTGTCTGTGTGTCTGCCACTGAACCACGTCAATCTGTCTGTGTGTCTGCCACTGAACCACGTCAGTCTGTCTGTGTGTCTGTCACTGAACCACGTCTGTATGTGTGTCTGCCACTGAACCACGTCAATCTGTCTGTGTGTCTGCCACTGAACCACGTCAATCTGTCTGTGTGTCTGCCACTGAACCACGTCAGTCTGCCTGTGTCTGTCACTGAACCACGTCTGTCTGTGTGTCTGTCACTGAACCACGTCTGTCTGTGTGTCTGTCACTGAACCACGTCAGTCTGTCTGTGTGTCTGTCACTGAACCACGTCTGTCTGTGTGTCTGTCACTGAGCCACGTCAGTCTGTCTGTGTGTCTGTCTCTGAACCACGTCTGTCTGTGTGTCTGTCACTGAACCACGTCTGTCTGTGTGTCTGTCACTGAACCACGTCAGTCTGTCTGTGTGTCTGTCACTGAACCACGTCTGTATGTGTGTCTGTCACTGAGCCACGTCAGTCTGTCTGTGTGTCCGTCACTGAGCCACGTCTGTCTGTGTCCATGGCTACCAACCATGTGATATTCTAACAAACATAAAAACACCCCCCCCCCCCTACCACAGCTGACATCCAATAATACATTTTTAGAACGACTTTTATTTCCATCTTCCTCCTTCCTGTCTCTTGGAACCCACCATTCCCTACCTCCCTACCTCCCTACCTCCCACAGTTAGCTCCCTAAACCTTCACTCCCTTTCTAGTTACTGCTCTAATATTCATCGCTACAGCTACTGTTCCGAGCACCCTTACCCCGCCACCACCCTGAGCACCCTACATCGCCATCACCGCTCCAGGACCCAACACCACGACCCCCACTGCTCTGAGCATTACCTAAATGGAGGCCTCTCTAAGGTTGCAAAGACTTGCTAGAAGTAGCAGCCATATTTCCCTCAATTCATATATTTTCTACCATCTTCGGAAAGGTCACCTTAGCTAGATGTTGTCTAAGCATAGAATGACAGACAAAAGACGGGATGACCACGGCTGGAATGTGTTTGGTGATAGATCTACACCATTAAAGTTGACCTTGGGTTAAACATCCACCAGCTCCCTATTTCTTGAACATTCTAACTCCTGAGAACCGCCACCACCATCACTGCTACCACCACAATGGTTTACCTACTCACTCCTCTACCTGGATAGCGTGTATATATGTGTGTGTTGTGTGTGCACGTGTGTGTGTGTGTGTACGCGCACTTGTGTGTGTGTGTGCGTGTGTGTGTGTGTACACGCACTTGTCTGTGTGTGTGTACACGCACTTGTCTGTGTGTGTGTACACGCACTTGTCTGTGTGTGTATGCGTGTCTGTCTGCAGTGTGTCTGTGTGTGTTGGCACACTTCTCCTAAATTATCCCTGTGTCTGTTCCGTGAATATACCGACTTATAGTTAGTTCCATATAAATACCAGACAGAGAGAGGGGGAGAGAAGGGGAGACACAGAAAGGGAGAGAGGTAGAGACACAGAGAGAGAGGGGGGGAGAGAAGGATATAAGGACAGAGAGGGAGAGAGAGATAATGTGAACCGTATTTTCCACAATTTTTTCCAACTGTGACTCATCCATACGTACCGTCACCATGACAACAATGAGTGCAACAACAGCAGCAGCTGCATCAACACCATCACTAGTAGTAGTAGTAGTAGTAGTAGTAGTAGTAGTAGTAGTAGTAGTAGCAGTAGCAGAAGTAGTAATAGCAATCGTAGTAGTAGCAGCAGCTGCATTATTAGTAACAGTAGTAGTAATAGTAGTGGTAGTAGTAGTAGTAGCAGAAGTGGTAGTAGTAGTAGTAGTAGTAGTAGTAGTAGTAGTAGTAGTAGTAGTAGTAGTAGTAATAGTAACAATTGTAGTAGTAGTAGTAGTAGTAGTAGTAGTAGTAGTTGGTTGTTTACAATGATGTCAAGAAATTATATGCGTGTCCATGTGTAAAGATTCATGCACACCTACATATACCGTGTGTGGGGTGTGTATATATTAATATATATATACACACACACATATATATATATATATATATATATATATATATATATATATATATAATATATATATATATATATATAGAGAGAGAGAGAGAGAGAGAGAGAGAGAGAAAGGGGTGGAGAGAGACATGTGTACATGTGTATATACACACATGTGTGTGTGTGTGTGCAGATTTGTGCATGTGTTGTACATAGAGACATGTTTATGTGTAAAAGAGAATATGCAGTGGAGAGAGGGAGAGAGAGGGGGGAGACGAGAGGGAGACAGAGAGAGAGGGAGAGAGACTTTTGTATAAAGAACTCTGTAGTAGAACTATTTACTATTACCGAATATATGGAAGGAAGCCAACATAGGTACCTTTATCTGGTCAGCCAGTATGGTGGAAATAATAGCGAAATCTCCTTTAAACCACACCCTCAGTAGTGTCTGTGTTTTAATTGATACATTAAAGAATGTAGATTTAGAGATCAACTATTCTGGTAGGAAAGAAAGAAAAAATAAACTAGTTGGTCATAACTGGAACACATCTTTCATCAAAGGGCAGCTTGATCAGAGCTGACTTTAGACTAAACAACATATTGAAGATGGTGTGAAGATCTCTGATGTTGTTTAGATCAATAATTGATTTAAGGTTTTTAATTAATTCTTAGTTACACTATATATATATATTGTGTGTGAGTGTGTGTGTGTGTGTGTGTGTGTGTGTATGTGTGTGTGTGTGTATGTGTGTATGTGTTTGTGTCTCTGTGTGTGTACAAATGTAAAACTAATGTGTGTGTTTTTGCATGTTTACCTTGTCTATTCTTGAAACATATATATATGTATATATATATATTATATATATATATATATATATATATATATATATATATATATATATATATAAATTTAGCGAGAATCGCATTTCGGCGGGTAGAAATTAGCGAAACGCAACTTCCGTATTGTTTAGACAAGCGCTCCATGGATATGAAGATACCAGAGCTATAAACATAAGTTTAAAAGGTCATACAAACTGAGACGATGGTTAAGAAGCCATTAACCACCAGAGCCAAGAAAGCGAACAAGCTAAACGGGTCAAACAAAATAAGATATATATATATAAACATATACATACACATAAGCAACTAAGCTCGCCTCCTCACTCTTTCTTACATCTTCCACAGTTTATTGTGTCTATCTGAAGATTTGTTGACACACTGACGGTATTACATAATTACCTCAAAATAATGAAAGAACTGTAGAAAATAAAACACACACATATTATACATACACATATATATATATATATATATATATATATATATATATATATATATATACCGTTATCACGATAAATTAACGGCGGCATAGGCCCTCGCTATTCCCTGTAAATAATGTGCTCAAAGGAGAAGAGATCCTGAGCTCTTTAAAATACAATATGTTGAAAAGGTAACACACCAGAGAGAGATACAGTGCGTTATCAATAATACAGGGAAAAAAACCACCAGTGTATGGAATCTATAACCTATGAAAGGCAGACTATAGACATGATAATTAAACATATAAATTAAAACGTAAATAAATACCTCTGTAACTATATAACACAGGTACAAATCCAAAGATATGTTTCACCAGAAATTTGTTGAAAGAAATGGGTTAGTCTTGGTTCATCAGCGTGTGTAAGGCTATACATTTCAGACAACACTAAGAGAATTTTAAAATTGACTGTCCAGCTACACGTCGGAGAGAGAAGTCACAGCGTTTTTAAGGGCAGTGAACCAGTGGCCTCTGAGGGACGAACTGCTAGAAAGGGCAGCCCAAAGCCACTCAGAGAAGTGTGCTCAACCAAACAGAAATAGGAAAGTCTATTATTAGGAGCGAAATATCACGATAAATTAACGGAAGCATAGGCCCTCGCTATTCCCTGTAAATAATGTGCTCAAAGGAGAAGAGGTCCTGAGCTCTTTAAAATACAATATGTTGAAAAGGTAACACACCAGAAAGAGATACAGTGCGTTATCAATAATACAGGGAAAAAACCACCAGTGTATGGAATCACTGTGAAAGAAATGGGTTAGTCTCGGTTCATCAGCGTGCGTATATAGGAAAGAGTAGGACCCCGACGGCTGAGCTCAAGCCGTTTCGACGGCTAATTCTGAGTCCAGAATTAGCCGTTTCGACGGCTTGAGCTCAGCCGTCGGGGTCCTACTCGTTCCTATTACCCACTCTACTACCCTAAGTATTGAGTACTTTGGTGCGTTATGGTCCACCTGGCTCCTTACCACATTTCCTTCGTTATATATATATATATATATATATATATATATTGTTATGCTTTGGGAGGGTCATGTTCCCAATAAGAAACACACGCACCAAATGTTTCACTCCAATTTATTATAAATTTATAAATTTTCGGTTGGTTGGTTGGTTCCACAAAATTTTAACATCGAACACCGCGCCCCGGCTCGACCTAAAACAGTAGACTTAAAATTAAACATCTTTGAACAATACCATCATCCAACCCCCATCGTCCCTTCGGGGAGCTGCACTACATATTTTCAAACGAGATTACCCCTTTTGTATTCTTGCACACTGATAGACTAAACTTTGGGTAATATTACAGAACTGCTGATTATACCCTTTAAACACTGTAGACATATGATCATTTAATTATACTGAATCCATCTTAAATGTCTTTACATTCTAGACTCTTAAGCCTACATTGAAATTGCAGCTTTGTACTAACTAAACTAGTGTATAGTCTTTAATTACCTTACTCATTATTGATACTAATACTCATACCTTAACAGTGCCTCATTAAATTGACTTGACATACCATAATTAAATTAACACCTTATAACAAGAAATATAATTTTTTAATAGCGGTAATTAATCTAACAGATAACTTTAACATGCACCGGAATTACCTCCCTTAGTACACTCCATTTTGTAACACGGAGTAATGCATTTCGATGTTAAAATTTTGCTTTGTGCCCTTGCAGGGTTCATTATTAATTTACTTGTCTATTTAACCGCCTCAGACGAGCCCCATTGGGCGAAACATATGTAAGAGCTTTTTATAAATGTGTTTTAATGGCTTGCTTCTCTTTCATCAATGTTTTCGATTATAATTACTCTCCTTAACTTCGTACACTAAATATTAACGCCTCTAATATTTAACCCTTAAGCACATATGCATCCGCTTTTGGAAAATAATCCTCTGTATCATGATAATGTTGATTATTTTGTTGATGATGATGATAGTGGTGTTGGTGGTAGTGACGATATTGATGAGATTTCAAGGTTTGTGATTGATCTCTTTCCAAACCAGACAAACATCTGTAAAGAATGATAATGTTGCAAAGACTAGTGATTAGTTATGTCTTTCACACTTCTCCTCCCACTGTCACACTCTATCTCTCTCTCCCATTCCCCATCCCTCCAGACACATGTAGTGACCTCCTCATCTCAGAGATGTATATAACGGTGCCATATAAACTGTTCTATCTGAATATCTGTGTTTATATCAAGTAATATTCTTCACTAATAACATGACCACCACATGTAAACTCAGATCAGAGCAGAAGTAAGGGCCAGGGAGCAGGGACCTATTCTCTCTCTCCCTCGAGTTTTTGTTTTTATATTTTCTACTTTCACTTCTATATCTACCACGTAGCCTACACCTCATGACCATACTGTGGCTCTCCACTTGTTTGTCCATCATGTAGCCTTTTCACAGATCTGTTACAGTCAGCTGAATTTGCAGACAACATGGTGTTACTTATTGCAACAGATGGTGATCTCTGACTTCCACTTGATAGGTTTGATGCCAAGTGCTGCATGGCTGGAATGAAAATCAGTGTTGCAAAAACTGAGACACTCGTCCTCTCAAGGAAGCCTATGCAATACACTCTACATGTGAATGGAATTCCACTGAAGCAGAGGGATAATTTCAAGTATCTCGGGGCTGTGTTCATGAGTGATGGAAAGCAGGAGACTGAATTAAGTGCAAGAATTGCAGGAGCTGGTGCAGTAATGTGCCAGCTTCAGTATTCGGTAGTCAGAAGGGAGCTAGGTGTAAAAGCCAAACTTGCTATCTTCAATTCAGTTTTCATGCAAACCATTACCTATGGTCATGAATATTACATCTGGCATGTGTCTATTACCAACTTTAAAGCCCTACATCTGGCCAGGGTCTGTTACCAGCTCTGCATGGGCCTACATTTCATTTCTGGCCTGGGACTATAACCACCTTCTGCTAAACATATACAGAGAGAGAGATAGTTGTAAAGGAAGAGAGGCTAGGTGCAAGAGACAGAGAAGATTATTAGTGAGGGAGAAAGAGATAGTGAAAAAAGAAAGACAAAGAAATGCACACACACACACACACAGATCAATAAATAAGAGGAAAGAGTGTGACAAAAGGAAAATATTAATAAATGAGAGAAGAGGGGGGGGGATATAGATACTATTTCCAAAAGTAAAATCTAAAGCAAAGCCAGGTTTCCAATCAAAGAATCCTTCCAATCTAAACACTTGAAGATCTGTAGCTATTATATTGGAGCTTCTTTGCAACAGAAGAATTTTGTCTTCTCCTGTCAGAAGTGAGGGAGAGAGAAAGAGTGTGTGTGAGAGAGAGAGGGAGAGAGAAGGAATGAAAGGAACGAGGGAGATACCATTTCATCATGTACTTCAAAATAAATGTTATTTTATAACCTCCCATTTCCTTTCAACCTCTTTACTTTCTTCTCCTTCTCTCTCTTTTTCTTTATTCTATTTTCTTCTTTCTTTCTTCCTTTCTTTCATCACTGTTTTATTTATATTTCTAATATACTTTGACCACTTTCCTTCCCATCATGCCTTTTTGTTTTTGCACTTTTCTCTGCATGTGTTTACACATCTACACACACCTACACATATCTACACATACAGACACACAGCTACACCTAAATATACACACAAATACAGTCATCGACATAACTACATCTACACACACAAGCTTATACAAAGAAAAAGAGAGAGACAGACAGATTATTCCCCTGCCACATTCTCACTCTATATAGAAGTAAACACACACCCACCCAGCCATATGTATATATGGAGGTAAACACACACCCACCCAGCCATATGTATATATGGAGGTAAACACACTCACCCAGCCATATGTATATATGGAGGTAAATACACACCCACCCAGCCATATGTATATATGGAGGTAAACACACACCCACCCAGCCATATGTATATATGGAGGTAGACACACCCACCCAGCCATATGTATATATGGAGGTAAACACACACCCACCCAGCCATATGTATATATGGAGGTAAACACACACCCACCCAGCCATATGTATATATGGAGGTAAACATACCACCCAGCCATATGTATATATGGAGGTAAACACAGTCACCCAGCCATATGTATATATGGAGGTAAACACACCCACCCAGCCATATGTATATATGGAGGTAAACACACCCACCCAGCCATATGTATATATGGAGGTAAACACACCCAACCCAGCCATATGTATATATGGAGGTAAACACACCCACCCAGCCATATGTATATATGGAGGTAAACATACCACCCAGCCATATGTATATATGGAGGTAAACACAGTCACCCAGCCATATGTATATATGGAGGTAAACACACCCACCCAGCCATATGTATATATGGAGGTAAACACACCCACCCAGCCATATGTATATATATGGAGGTAAACATACCACCCAGCCGTATGTATATATGGAGGTAAACACACCCAACCAGCCATATGTATATATGGAGGTAAACATACCACCCAGCCATATGTATATATGGAGGTAAACATACCACCCAGCCGTATGTATATATAGAGGTAAACACAGTCACCCAGCCATATGTATATATGGAGGTAAACACACCCACCCAGCCATATGTATATATGGAGGTAAACACACCCACCCAGCCATATGTATATATGGAGGTAAACACACCCAACCCAGCCATATGTATATATGGAGGTAAACACAGTCACCCAGCCATATGTATATATGGAGGTAAACACACCCACCCAGCCATATGTATATATGGAGGTAAACATACCACCCAGCCGTATGTATATATGGAGGTAAACACACCCAACCAGCCATATGTATATATGGAGGTAAACACACCCACCCAGCCATATGTATATATGGAGGTAAACACACCCACCCAGCGATATGTATATATGGAGGTAAACACACCCACCCAGCCGTATGTATATATGGAGGTAAACACACCCACCCAGCCATATGTATATATGGAGGTAAACATACCACCCAGCCATATGTATATATGGAGGTAAACACACCCACCCAGCCATATGTATATATGGAGGTAAACACACCCACCCAGCCATATGTATATATGGAGGTAAACACACCCACCCAGCCGTATGTATATATGGAGGTAAACACACACCCACCCAGCCATATGTATATATGGAGGTAAACACACACCCACCCAGCCATATGTATATATGGAGGTAAACACACACCCACCCAGCCATATGTATATATGGAGGTAAACACACCCACCCAGCCATATGTATATATGGAGGTAAACACACCCACCCAGCCATATGTATATATGGAGGTAAACACACCCACCCAGCCATATGTATATATGGAGGTAAACATACCACCCAGCCATATGTATATATGGAGGTAAACATACCACCCAGCCGTATGTATATATGGAGGTAAACACAGTCACCCAGCCATATGTATATATGGAGGTAAACACACCCAGCCATGTGTATATATGGAGGTAAACACAGTCACCCAGCCATATGTATATATGGAGGTAAACACACCCACCCAGCCATATGTATATATGGAGGTAAACACACCCACCCAGCCATATGTATATATGGAGGTAAACACACCCACCCAGCCATATGTATATATATGGAGGTAAACACAGTCACCCAGCCATATGTATATATGGAGGTAAACACACCCACCCAGCCATATGTATATATATGGAGGTAAACACACCCACCCAGCCATATGTATATATATGGAGGTAAACACAGTCACCCAGCCATATGTATATATGGAGGTAAACACACCCACCCAGCCATATGTATATATATGGAGGTAAACACACCCACCCAGCCATATGTATATATGGAGGTAAACACACCCAACCAGCCATATGTATATATGGAGGTAAACACACCCACCCAGCCATATGTATATATGGAGGTAAACACACCCACCCAGCCATATGTATATATGGAGGTAAACACACCCACCCATCCATATGTATATATGGAGGTAAACACACTCACCCAGCCATATGTATATATATGGAGGTAAACACACCCACCCAGCCATATGTATATATATGGAGGTAAACACACCCACCCAGCCATATGTATATATGGAGGTAAACACACTCACCCAGCCATATGTATATATGGAGGTAAACACACACTCACCCAGCCGTATGTATATATGGAGGTAAACACACCCACCCAGCCATATGTATATATGGAGGTAAACACACCCACCCAGCCATATGTATATATGGAGGTAAACACACCCACCCATATGTATATATGGAGGTAAACACACCCACCCAGCCATATGTATATAGGAGGTAAACATACCCACCCAGCCATGTGTATATATGGAGGTAAACACAGTCACCCAGCCATATGTATATATGGAGGTAAACCCACCCACCCAGCCATATGTATATATGGAGGTAAACATACCACCCAGCCGTATGTATATATGGAGGTAAACACAGTCACCCAGCCATATGTATATATGGAGGTAAACACACCCAGCCATGTGTATATATGGAGGTAAACACAGTCACCCAGCCATATGTATATATGGAGGTAAACCCACCCACCCAGCCATATGTATATATGGAGGTAAACACAGTCACCCAGCCATATGTATATATGGAGGTAAACCCACCCAGCCATATATATTTATGGAGGTAAACCCACCCACCCAGCCATATGTATGTATGGAGGTAAACCCACCTCCATATATGTATATATGGAGGTAAACCCACCCACCCAGCCATATGTATATATGGAGGTAAACCCACCCAGCCATATATATTTATGGAGGTAAACACACCCACCCAGCCATATGTATGTATGGAGGTAAACCCACCCAGCCATATGTATATATGGAGGTAAACACAGTCACGTACCCACCCGACATCTAACTTTCTTTCCCTTTTTCAATATAAAGCATGAAACTAATCAGAGGTTTTGTACCTTTGTTTTGACGTTGCCTTGAACTATATATATATAGTTGGAACTATATATATGTATATATATAAAGAATGATTAATAACAGGTAGACATATACCTATACCTAATATATGTATATATATATATATAGTTGGAACTATATATATATATATATATATATAGTTGGAACTCTTTTAACCATCTTTTGATCTTATATTATATATATATATATAACCCCCCAGAAACGATCTTAAAATAATGAGTTGTACTATGAATTAACCGTTTTTTGTTTAATTTCATTGTTTTACTATTTGTATTTTTGACTCTGTATCCAATGAATTATATCGTTGAAAATTCTGTATTTTAAACTTTGCTTCACATCTTCTACATACGGATTACATTGAGTTCTTCATACGGTTTAGACCCTACCATTAACTGGTGGATTTATCTGTATATATATATATATATATATATATATATATAAATTAGAATTGGTGCTCTTAAATAGCAATATATATATGAATGTACATATAGTGTATTTTGCAATACACTGTATACTTAATTAAAAACATTTTGAAGACCTTATGCTATTGTTTTAAAAAAGAAGTGACATGGTCACTTCTTTAAAACAATAGCGTAAGGTCTTCAAAATGCTTTTAATTAAGCATACAGTGTATTATAAAATACATTATATATACATTCATATATATATATATATAAAGAAGGAAGTGTGGTAAGGAACCAGGTGGACCATAACGCACCTGAGTACTCGATACTTAGGGTAGTAGAGTGGATAATAGGAAAAGAGTCAGGACCCCGACGGCTGAGCTCCGGCCATTTCAACAGTTAGATCTGAACTAACAGAGTTAGTTCAGATCTAGCTGTCGAAACAGCCGGAGTTCAGCAGTCAGGGTCCTGACTCTTTTGCTATATATATATATATATATATATATATATATTAGCAAAGTAGCCCATCATTTCCAGGTTATTTTCCCCATAGAAGGCCTTTCTTTTAATTTTATTTTATTCCGTATCATACCATGTCTCCCCCATGCCTCATTTCCTGTTATTACCCATGGCCCATCCCAATGAGTCATCAATTACCCCCAAGGTGGTTTCTATGGAAGTTTACTCAGTGGAGTTATGTGTAAAAGTGGTATCAGTGGCTGGTTGAGTACTTTAGCAACAGTAATTTCATGTAAACATCAGGTGACCTCAGTAAGGACAACTTTCTGCCTAATAACGAAAACAATGCCCCCTGCTGATGGCATGGATGGAATAATAAGGTCATGTTGAAGAAATACATGAGATGATCAATAAAAGCCAGACTACACAAGAATAGAGATTGATAGTATTACTATTTTATATTTAGGTTTTTTTTCCCCTTTTTATTCTTTTCAGAATTAAGAAACACTGTGCACCCAAAATCCTTTGCATTTTGTAAATTAAATCAGTTTATCTCTAGGACATACCAACATACATACACTCTCTAATATATAGCAGATATATATATATATATCATCATCATCATCATCATCCATCTCCCACGCTTGCATGGGTTTGGACAGGAATTTTCCCACTTGAGGCAAGATTGGTTGTCTTGCTTGTATAGAACTGTCTGGCGGGTTTTCTACAGCTGGATGCCCTTCCTAACACCAACCACGTTTAGAGTGTGGACTGGGAGGTTTTTACCATGTTACCTACACGGCCACATTACAGCGTGGACTGTGTGTTTTTTTGTTGTGACACCTACACGACCTCATTTATTTCGGACTGGATGTTGTGGTACCAACATAACTTTACATTGAAAGGGGTGGTGTGGATGGGGGTGGGGGTGGTGGGACGGGGGTGTATTTTTGTTAGAGGTGCCTACTGACTGTAGGTTTCGCTTTGTACTTAGGTAAGGCGGGTCTTCTGTATTACTGTGTAGCGCCAAAGATCTCGGTCCAGTGACATTGTCTTGGAGAGGTGTAAGTGTGTGAGGTCGGAATTTATCAAGTTGTCCCAGGTTTTTTCTGGGTCTGCCTACTCCGTGGCTACCGTCTATTTTTATCGCCCTGCACTTTATATATATATATATATATATATATATTCAAAAATAAGGTTTTGCGATATGACCCACATGGGTAAAATTATAGGAAAAAGAAGTTAAAAATGCAATTGGAGTCTATATATGCGTGTGTAGATGTGTGAATGTATATGTATATATATATATATTATATATATATATATATATATATATATATATATATATATATATATATATATGTATATATATATACATATATATATATAGTAGAGTAAAAAACAAAAAAAACAAAAACAATAACAAAGAGTGCAGTACAAACAGCATTGGTATTAGGGAGTGAAGAATAACATGGTCGGCTGTACAAAAAGTGTTATATATATATATATGTGTATATATATCTATATTATATATATGCATATTATATATACACACGCACATATATTCTTGTCTTACAATCAATAACTGGGACGAAAATGGAAATGACTTTCCCTGTCCAAATATATATTTGGACTGAGACTGACCAATCCATATCTTCTGTCCACTTCTCAAACTACTGTCATCCACATCAGATGAAAATGTTTTAATAACACATATTTCATCACTACATTGCTATATGTGTGTGTACATATATATATATAATTACATATATATATATATACACATACATTTTTCATCATCATCATCATTTCATTTTACGTCCACTTTTCCATGCTTGCAAGGGTGGGACGGGAACTGATTCTGGCTTGATTTCTACAGCTGGATGCCCTTCCTAACGCCAACCTCATTTACAGTGAGTGCTGGGTGCTTTTTTTTTTTGCCGTGGCACCTCCACGACCACTTTGCAGTGGAATGATAGGGACCCCAGTCCCTATCATCTCATTTCTATAGCTGAGTAAACTGGAGCAATGTGAAATAAAGTGCCTTGCTCAAGGAAACAACACATCACATACATACATGCATACATACATGCATATATATAATTACAAATATATATATATATATATATATATATACATAAATGCATATTTATATATATAATTACATATATATAATTATATATATATATATATTTATATATATATATATACATACTCAGTTTTATACGTATTCTTTTACATATTTAGGTGCAAATATATATGCATATCATCATCATGTCTATTTTTCATATATATGTATATACATAAACATATATATATATATATATATATATATATGAAGTAATTCCGGGTTTTTAAAATCTAAATTCAATAAACAGACCAGGATTTTTTCATTCTGATGATTGAAAGCAAAATTTTTTGCTTTTAAGAAACCACTGGTAATTGGAATAATTGCCTTATGTTGTTTATTACATAACTATATATATATATATATATATATATATATATATATATATATATATACATATATATATACATATATTGTTATACTGTTGGTTTTCACTTCAATTTATTATAAGTTTGTTGGTTTGATAACTGGATGGTTGTTTATATATTGTCAAAGCTCTTTCATCACACATTCTGTGACCTCCTCAGTGACTAGGTTTTTATTTTGTATCTCTCCTTTGTTCTGTGTGTTGTGTGCTTTTTTACATTACGCTCTGGTATATATTGCTATCATACCAAGAGTTTATTTTATTTGCCTTATTCCTAATCCTTTCTATCCTTACTCCAATTTACGCGAAACTTTCAGGGTCAACTTCCTTTCAAAGTATTTTCCCATCATGCACCATTTTGGCTGTATTAAATTACAGACAAGCACACAATCACAGAGTTTTAGTAGTATATAGAGATATACTGTATCTGTATTTATTTATATATATATATATTATTACTCGTAGTGTGTGTGTGTGTATATATATATATCTATATATATATACTCATTATGTAGTATCCGTGTG
>OZ024753.1:46544296-46594296 GCA_964016885.1 Eledone cirrhosa
CATCCAGCCATAGAGAAACTACCAATAATTGGGAAGACTCTTCAACTGTCTCAAAGACACGACAACCTCCCTAGTGTTGGTGCCACACCAAAGTGTACTCTGTAGAACATGAGAACATATGTAAGGGAGTTGGAGGCTGCTGGCCCATTCAAGAAGTATGTGGCTCTTCTTGATGATGGAGATGGTGATGATGATGATGGAAATGAAGATGATGGAGATGGTGATAATGATGATGATGGAGATGGTGATAATGATGATGATGGAGATGGTGATGAAGATGATGGTGATGATGAAGATGATGGTGATGATGATGGAAATGGAGATCATGATGATGATGGAGATGATGATGATGACGAATGATGTAGACATGATATTCTGTTGTAAATATATATGTTGTTGGTGTGTGTAAGACATGTAGCAGTACACAAGTTCAATATGTACTGAGGCCAGAGATATATGGCTATCTAATTCACATTGATGTTTTCAAACACATACACCCACATAACAGCTAGTGCCTAGATGTGTGTGTACGTGTGTGTTGGTGTCAGATGATTGATGTAATAATGTGTGTCAACACATGCTGATGGCTTTATAGGAACGGAAGCTGTTAAGGGTGCTCCAGTATTGATTAGTCTCTATGGCTTTATAGCATACATGTCTATATACACAACACATACATCAGTGTGTATATATACATATATATGTAGAGAGAGAGAGAGGAACATAGACAAATACATACATACATAGATACATACATACACAGACATATATACACACATACATATTTACATACATACACACATACATAAATATACACATATAAACATACACCTACAGACATAAATACACATATATACACACACACCTACATTACCTATATCAGTCATTGAACTTCTTAACTCCATGGCCACATTCGATGCTATTTACTTTAAACTTTGGTAGATACTGGCTTCTCCAAGAACTGTTTTGAGAAGCCAGTATTGGTTAAATTCTAAAATATATGGTCATGATTAATAATAGTAATAATTGTTTCTACTTTTGGCACAAGGCCAGCAATTACCCAGTACATTACTGGTACTTTATTTTATCGACCCTGTAAGGTTGAAAGGCAAAGTTAACCTCGGCCGGATTTGAACTAAGACCATAAAGGGCCGTAACTCTTTGCTGCAAAGCATGGTGACCGACCCTCTACCGATACTGCCAATAATATAGAAACATGTCTGACTATATATCTTATTCAATTAACTTTTTCATAAATCATATTTATTATATAAATTGTATTTATATGTCTAAGATATCTTTTATAAATAAATTAAGTTTTGGTAATTCTTCATTTTAAAATCACACACAACTTTCAGTAGTTTCACTGAGCAAAAATGACATTTTTTTTTTCTTTTATCAATTTATGAACATATATATGTTATCTACACTTTTAAAAATATCTCTCTGCAAAATATACATTATTAAGATTGTTATGGGAAAACAATCTAATTTTCTATTGTCTATCTACCTGTCTGTCTGTTTTTCCCTTACACTGTGTTTATATATCATCATCATCATCATCATTTTACGTCTGTTTTTCCCTGCTTGCAAGGGTGGGACGGGAACTGATTCTGGCTTAATTTCTACAGCTGGATGCCCTTCCTAACACCAACCTCATTTAAAGTGAGTGCCGGGTGCTTTTTTGCCGTGACACCTCCACGACCACTTTGCAGTGGAATGATAGGGGCCCCAGTCCCTATCATCTCATTTCTACAGCTGAGTAAACTGGAGGAATGTGAAATAAAGTGTCTAGCCCAAGGAAACAACACATCACCCAGATTGCAAGGCCAATGCTCTAACCACTAAGCCATGTACCTATATATCATCATCATCATCATCATCATTTTACGTCCGTTTTTCCCTGCTTGCAGAAGGGATATTCAATTTTTTGGCAATTCAACAAATTTCCAAGGGAAACTTGAACCGCTAAGGTATATTCTCCTTGGTTATGTTAAAATTTAGAAAACCCACCTCGTGTTTTATCTGATGTTAGCATACCAAAATGTTGGTACCCTTGAAATATATATAAAAGAATAAATATGATTTTATAAATATAGTTTCCATTTATTTAATATCATTGTATATATATATAATAGAAAAGAAAAATCAGTGATGCATCTGAACTCAATTTATTGTGTGTTACAATTGTTTCGTCGGTGGACAGCTCGAGACGCGATCATTGTGTGGATCTGTCTGATTCTGGACCCGCAGGTTCGACGGACGCGTCTAATGATTTCAGAGCATATTTTCTCATATATATATATATATATACACCATCATTTTACGTCCGCTTTTCCCTGCTTGCAAGGGATATATATATATATATATTGAGTTGAAGATGGAGTACATATTGAGCTGGATACTGAGTACATATTGAGCCAAGGAGAGATTGCCTACAGAATGAAAGGTCTTCTATTGACCCAAGGAAGTCGTACATATTGAACTGAGGATTGTGTACATGCTAAATCAAGGATTAAGTACATATTAAGCTAAGGATCAATCACCAATTGATAAAAGGATCTTCTATTGAGCCAAGGAGAGAGTACCTATTGAGCCTTGGAGGGAGTTTATATTGAAAGAAAAATCCTGTTAAACCAAGGAGGGATTCCCTATTGAACTTTGGAGAAAGAGCTACAATTGGACAAAGAGCGTTTATTGAGATTTGGCTTCTATTTCTAACAGATCAAGAGACCCTGATATAGTATCAATTCAAGAGTCTGGGGAATATTGCAGTAGAATAAGATGATAATAACCTCTTCTTAGATCAGTCTACTAATAAAGAAATTAACTCTACATTCAATTTAAATAATAAAATTGTTCAGTGAAATTGTTGGCCAGTTGATGTAGTTTATTGTGTAAAGTATCTTTGAAGTTGATGTTTTATTGTTAAACCTGCATAGGATTGGTTGAGGCCTGGATTACAACTGAAATGGGGTTTTTGAAATGTTGTCAATAAATTGAGAGTCAATATAAATATCACACTTTTTTATAGTTTCATCTTTGTATAGTCTTTACAAACAGTGATAATAGAGTTGTTAGCTAAAGAAGGATAACAAGGAGTGACCACAGAGAGATAGAGAGAGATACAGAGGCTGGGTGGAAGTATGTGTGTGGTGGTGAGAGAGTGTGTGTGATGGTGAAAGAGAGAGAGAGAGTGGAGACATGTGGTAAACATGAAAACAGTGGTAAACATGAACGCAGACACAACGATAATGAGAATGTTAATATAAGTGTGGTGATAATAGTGTTGATGATGATGATGGTAGTAGTGTTGGTAGTCACGGTGATGGTGGTGTTGATGATGACGGGGGTATTGATGGAGGTGGTAAAGGTGGTGAGGGTAGTGTTGATGGTGGTGGTGGTGATGGTAGTATTGGTGGTTGCGGTGATGATAGTATCAATGGTATGGTGATGGTGGAACTGGTAGTCTCAATGGTATGGTGCTGGCAGTTGTAATGATAGTATCAATGGTATGGTGATGGTGGAACTGGTAGTCTCAATGGTATGGTGCTGGTGGAGCTGGTAGTCTACAAAAGGTCAGTGTGGTTGGTGGTGATCAATGCATGTGAACTGTAAACAGGTCTTCTGTAATCATTGTTGCACTTGTCTGCTGCAATATATGGTTGCATCACTGCAAAAAGTAGTGAAGCATTCTTAATCCTTTTTTCCTTACAATTTGAAGTCATGCAAGGAGATATAAGCGGCAGATTAGAAAATAGAAAGCAAACAACAGCAACATCAACACCACCAACTACAACACCACCAACAGCAACATCAACTACAACAACATCATCAACACCAACATCACTATTGCAAACTCTACCATCACCACCAACAACAACTCTACTGAAATGACTACCACATCACCAATACACCAGCCAGTAACTACCACCTATACACCAGCAATAACTGCTTTATCAAAGCAAAGACCACCACTACTACCACCTATACAACAGTAACTCTATCAATATGTCACACCAACAAGGCTAAAAGTATATAACCTCTACAACCATTACCACCTCCACCTCCATCCCATCTACAACCATTACCGCCTCCACCCACTCCCCTCTACAACCATTACCACAACACATACATACACACAACACACAAAGACATACATCCACATACATCAGTATATATACATACAACCACACACATACACACCTATAAACATATAACCACACACATACATACAAACCTATAAACATACAACCACACACATACACACCTATAAACATATAACCACACACATACATACACACCTATAAACATACAACCACATACATACAAACCTATAAACATATAACCACACACATACATACACACCTATAAACATATAACCACACACATACATACACACCTATAAACATATAACCACACACATACATACAAACCTATAAACATACAACCACACACATACACACCTATAAACATATAACCACACACATACATACAAACCTATAAACATATAACCACACACATACATACAAACCTATAAACATACAACCACACACATACACACCTATAAACATATAACCACACACATACATACAAACCTATAAACATACAACCACACACATACACACCTATAAACATATAACCACACACATACATACACACCTATAAACATATAGCCACACACATACATATACATAGAAACATATAAGCACACACATAAAGAGTGATAGAGAATGTGTGTGAGGTGGTTTCTCTGAGTTTTATTATATCCAGTATTGAGAATCAGAAGCTATGGTAGACAGGGAATTTTCCACAGGAACTACACAGAATGGTTCATACAACTCTAATATGTGTGTGTAATTGTCTGTTGTTTGTGCATGTAACTGTGTGTATCTGTGTGTGTACGTATTTGTGTATATATTTGTGTGTGAATCTGTATGCATTTATGTGTGTGTATCTGTGGACATTTGTGTGTGTGTGATTGTGTGGTGGGGTGTGAGGTTATAATATAACATAGGAACTACATTCAATGGTTTAATAGAAACTAGACTAGCATATGTGTGTGTGCGTTATGTAACAGGAACTGTATGTGTTTGTGTATATGTGTGTGTGTGTGTGTATTTGTATGCACTTGCATGTGTGTGTCTGTGTATGTGTAGTGTAACATCGGAATTATATATAATGGCTTAATGGAAACTATACTAGCATGTGTGTGTGAATAAGAGAGGTGCTATATAGAAGGGTTTAATACTAACTAGATCTGTGTATATATATGTATGTAAAAGGTAAACAGAAATAACGACACAATTCTTACAGAATATGGAAGGGATATATTAGGTTAACACTTGATATAACAGGAAGAGAATGTTAACGTTTCAGATGCTAGTCCTTCATCAGAAGAAAGAATGAGAAATAAGATAGATTGAGGGGATGGGCGGGTTGGAATTGGAAAAAATGTCTCTAGATAAAAATAACAGGTCCATTCATGTTGACATCTCTTGCAAAACTGTTGGTGCTGGATGATGGAGCGAGTCTACCTGAAATATAGATGTGTGTACAGTGAAGGTCGGTAGCTTAGTGGTTACATAATTGAATTCAGACCCGTGAGGTTGCAAACTCCCCTCCAAAACTAAGCAATGTATTATGTCCTTCAGCAAGACACTTTATTTCATGTTGCTCTTTCTGCCAGGAGTTGCACTGGTAGATAGTATCAGTAATGGAAAGACCAATGAAAACATTGTTTCCTTGGTTTGATTTGATGAGGTCCACCTCACTCAGTAAGCAAGCGAGGTCTGGGATCTTGTTGATTGAGTTAAAAATAAAATGTGTGTATATCATAGCGTAGCATAGGAACTACTTCAATAGTTTAACAGAGACTAGATGCGGGTGTTTGTGGGATGTTAAAACCTTTGTTTCCACAGTAATGTAACCTAACTTCCACTTCAATCTCTTCCTCACTTCCACATCTAACCATTTGTACTTCTACAGATAAACTTCCACTTCAATCTCTTCCTCACTTCCACATCTAACCATTTGTACTTCCACAGATAAACTTCCACTTCAATCTCTTCCTCACTTCCACATCTAATCATTTGTACTTCCACAGATAAACTTCCACTTCAATCTCTTCCTCACTTCCACATCTAACCATTTGTACTTCCACAGATAAACTTCCACTTCAACCTCTTCCTCACTTCCACATCTAACCATTTGTACTTCCACAGATAAACTTTCTCTTGAATCTCTTCCTCACTTCCACATCTATCCATTTGTAGTTCCACAGATAAACTTCCACTTCAATCTCTATATAATGGCTGTAAACTTCTTTCATATAATCTACACAAATACTTCTTAATATTCTTGAGTAAAGTAATTAACCCTTTTATGTGTAGATAAATGGTCAGCTTGTTGTGGTGGTGCCACGATAGAATGCACATTGTCCCTTTTATAAAGTGTTGGTGCCCCCAATAAAATGTACCCAGTCAACTCTGTAAAGTGGTAGTGCTGTTGAACCATAAAATGCAGCCAACACAAGTGGATTGTTTTAGGAAAGGTATCCAGCTACAGGAACCATGCCAAATATGGGACATAGCAACAAGATGAGGTCACACTGACCTGTTTAGTCTCAAACTTTGACAACCCAACCAACCCAGGCCAGCATGAAAGCAGAGGTAAACATAATGATTATGATGATATGTGTATACATATATGTGAGTGTATGTATAAATATATATATATAGTTATGTAATAAACAACATAAGATAATTATTTCATTTACCAGTGGTTTCTTGAAAGCAAACAAAATTTGCCTTCAATCATCAGAATGAAAAAATCCTGGTGTATTTATTGACATATATACCATCATCATCATCATCATCATCGTTTAACGTCCATGTTCCACGCTTGCCTGGGTTTGGACGGGAGTTTTCCCACTTGAGGCAAGAGTGGTTGTCTTGCTCGTATAGGACTGTCTGGCAGGTTTTCTACGGCTGGATGCCCTTCCTAACACCAACCACATTTACAGTGTGGGACTGGGAGGTTTTTACCGTGTTGCCTACACGGCCACATTACAGCGTGGACTGTGTGTTTTTTTGTTGTGACACCTACACGATCTCATTTGTTTCAGCCTGGATGTTGTGGCACCAACGTAACTTATATATATATATATATACTTATATATATATATATATATATATATATATACTTATATATATATAAATGTATATATATATATATGTATATATATATATATATATAGAGAGAGAGAGAGAGAGAAAGAGACCATCACAGACACTGTATAAACCGTTCCAAATTTATATATATGGGGATACACAATAAATTTACAACACTCACACATGTCCCCCGTTCTCTATTATATATTTTCTAATCTATCTACTTCTACTCTCCTGAAAAGAGAGTAATAGCCCTGAAATATCATACTAAAATACACTGGGTAAAACATTACTTTGTTTTGTTTGTCACCTTTTGCCCTTTGCACGTTTCTACCATATTTTACCAACTTAAAAAAAAAATCATTAGTCTTTTACTACATATTTTACAATGCTTCATATTTACTACACTTCTATATATGTATATATAGTTATACATAAATACTCAGGTTTACACAACAAACAGGTGTTCACTATATTTAATCAGCATACCAAGATATTTTTTTAGAAATATTTATACATCTGTAAATGCATACATACGTACATGCATAGTCAGTCAACGCGATCAGTCGCACATTTTGGTGTCGGAGACTATTCATTAAATTTAAGATGAATACTATCTCCGAGAGTAATGCCACAACTACAGTCATGTTGAATAACTGGGTATTTTTCAAACTATATCCACGGAAGACACCTTTTATTCGAATTCGTAGAGATATCCGACTAAATGCATAATTCATTTTACAAGGATTTGCTACAAACAGCATGGTTGAACACAACATCAACAACAACAACATTAGTGATATACCGAAGAAAAACAACAACGAGAAAGGTAAACAAAATTTATTCAGTTGTAGCTACAGAAGAAACCGAAATTATAAATCGCATTTCTCTTGGAGTTGCGAACTTAATGAGGATTTGTTCAATTGTTATAAAATGGCAAAAAACAATCCCTCCATTGGCTATATGAACAGAATGAAGCTACACTGGGACGAAATGCACCCAGAGCTAAATTATTTCACAGCGAAACAATTACGCCAACAAGCAACGTTTGTTGAACGTAAAAGTAATTGTCAGTCCCCCCCCCCCCCCCCACAACAAATATGTTATCAACAACATGTGCTACAGGTCGCCATGCTACTAGACTTCCTAGCAGCCAGGTCGAACAGTGCCTTGAAACAACTATGCCTGTAAGAAACTTGATACCACGTGTACCATCTAAGTCTACCTCGAATGCTGGGGAAAACACTATCGATAATAATAATAATAATCGAAAAAATTTGACACCACGTGTACCATCCAAGTCTACCTCGGCTATTGTGGAAAATACTATTGATAATGATAATAATTGTTTCTACTTTTGGCATAAGGCCAGCAATTATCTCAGTGTATTACTGGTACTTTATTTTATCGAGCCCGTAAGGATGAAAGGCAATGTTAACCTCGGCGGGATTCAAACTCAGAATGGCAAGGACTGTAACTCTATGCGTCCGACCCTCTACCAATACTGCCAATCATAATAATCAAAAGTCTAAAAATTGAAAATTTCCCTCAACAAAATCTTCCAGAGAGAAATTAATTCATGTCTAAACATTGCTCTTGCTGAACGTATTAAAACAACAATATTTAATTTTAAAAAAAGCAGATGAAATATTACGTGTGACTGACGAAATAGGGGATGAATATTTACGATGGATAAAAACCCCAACATTTTGGCAAATCAACGCCTGTTTATATGCTTTAGCAACGACAGTGACACATTATCTTGGTGATAGCAGAGATATTAACAAGAACAAAACACTTCCAAAAATAACTAAAATAGAAAAAAAGATTGCTGACCTACGAAAAACCATAGGTTATGTGGCAATGCTCCTTACATGCAAACAAACACAAAAAAACTTCACTCCTCACAAACAAAGAGTGAAAAATAAAATAGAGACGATGTTTGGTAACAGTAGAACCAGAATTCTTCAATATAAGCTGATCACCCTCAAACAAGAATTGAGAGCTGTTAGCGAAAAAAGCCAATACCTGAAGAAGGTAGATGAAAGAAAAGTGCTTAATAAAAGATTCAGACGAAACCAAACATCAGTCTATAATAAGTGTCACTGAGGCCCCATCCCAGAAAGACATAGATTCCATTTGGAGAAAAATATGGGGGGAAAAGAAGAATTTCAACCAAAATGCAGTGTGGCTAAAAGAAATCCAAAAGAACTATTGCTCCTACACTACAACAAAAACATACGAAATAAGTGAGGGTACCCTTGAGACTGTGATAGGAAAACTCCAAGATAAGAAAACACCAGGAAAAGACATGATTGTTGGCTACTGGTACAAAAAACTGATATTCTATCGGAGATATCTTACCGACCTCTACCAACAAGTTCTTAAGGGAGATACACTTATACCAGAATGGTTGACATTAGCACAAACATTACTAGTCCCCAAGAACAAAGACATTCTCCTGGCAAAAAACTACCGATCCATTGCATGCCAGAATCTAACGTATAAGATGTATACAGCCTGCCTGAACCTATTCCTCCAAGATCACTGTGAAAATAATAACATCATCACAGATGAACAAGCAGCTGGAAAGAAAGGGGTTTGGGGATGTGTTGAACAACTAATCAACAAAACTACGATGTCGGAGATGCGACAACTTAGGAGGAATATGGCTGCAGTCTGGATGGACTACAGGAAAGCTTTCGATTCTATTCCCTACTCTTGGATGATAGAGGCCTTCCAACTTGCTAAAGTCCCAGACATTATTATCAGAGCCATAGAGAAGCTGTCTTCTTGGGCTACTATCCTAAAGTTAAAGACAGAGAAGGAGGACTCTATTTTCACTGATAAAATAAAATATCACAGGGGTATATTTCAGGGAGACAGTCTCTCTGTGATATTATTCATCCTGTCATTAAACCCCTTGCCCTTTCTGCTCAAGAAATGTGAAGGATACATAATTGGCTCACAGGAGGATAGAAATATGAACCTAACCCATAATTTCTTTGTGGATGATCTGAAACTCTATGCCAAGAAAATGGATGGGATGAAGAAAAATCTTGACTTGGTTACAAGATTCTCAAAGGATATAGGAATGGAGTTTGGCCAAGATAAATGGTCATATATGACTGTAAAGCGGGGAAAAACAACAACCCAATCTAGCAACATTTGTATCAATGGCCTAACTGTTTCACCAATATCTGATGAGGACTACTACAGATACCTAGGGATAGATGAGAACATATCCTATAATGGTATCTGTAATAAGGAACATGTAACCAGGGAATACTACACCCGATTAAGAAAGATATGGTCATCGGAACTCTCCGCGCAAAACAAAACAGAGGCTCACAATGTGTTTGCTGTGCCTGTCTTAACACCAACTTTTGGAATACTCAATTGGATGATAGACGAAATCCGAGCAATTGATGTTAGAACTCAAAAAATACTAAACAACACCAGAAACTTCCACATCAACAGTGACATAGACCGCCTTTACTTGAAACGTAAGCAGGGAGGCAGAGGCCTAACATCAGTCCAGACAGCATTTGAATGTCGCATCATATCCCTCCGACATCTACGAACCTCAAAGCGTAGGAGCCCGTCTCTTGAGCAAGTCTATCTGCATGAAACAGATAAGATCATAAGAGTTGGGAAGGAACTCCTCGAGAGGTACTCCCTGTGTGATAATTAAAAGCTCACACCCAGGGAAGTTGCTCAGCAGTATCGCAGTGAAACCATGGATGAAAAACTGCATGCTTATCAACAAAAAATTATGCATGGATATGTTGCCAGGAAGCTCCAGAGTGTGAGTAATATAGATAAAGAAAGTAGAGTATCTTGGACCAACAATTGCTATATTGGCTCCCACTTTGAAGGATACGCTTTTGCAATCCAAGAACAGGTAATCAACACGAAATACCTGATTCACAAAAGAGATATGGATGCACGCAAAACACCTAGATGTGAGAAAAAGTGCAGACTCTGCAGAATTAACATCAAAGATGTCACCCATGTCATAAGCAGCTGTCCAAAGATGTCATCGCAGTACTATCTACCTATGAGGCATGATGTAGTGGCCAAAACACTGTACAATGCAATCCATAGAAAAGATAGCCACGATAATAAACACTTTAAAAGCTACAGCAATGTGGAAGACATACATATACATAATATGAAAGAGTACTGGTGGAATGTTCCAGTAAAAACCCCAATAAAATGCAGGCATAACAGACCAGATATTATGATATGGGACAGGGAAAAGAAGGCATGCACAGTAGTAGAAATTAGCTGCCCAGCAGATGCCAATATAATATCAAAGATTAGCGAAAAGGAGAATATTTATGCAGAACTGATGAGAAATCTGCAGATACTCCACTCTGATTACACCTTCAGATTTATGCCTGTGATTATTGGGCACTGGAATATGTTAGTAACTGCCTCAATACAAATCTTGAGAAGCTGGGCTTCACAGGAACAGAAAGAACACAACTAGTTAGGAAATTACAAGTACAATCCATTAATGGAACAGTAAAAATATGTAAAACATTCCAAAAATGTTGCATCTAATACTGCATATACACATGTACAGATACTAGGTATATACACATGCACACATACAACTCAAAACATACAATAACATCCATACCTGGACATGCAGACATGCATACATATCTACCTAGTTGATGTGTAAATTCCAATGAGAGAGTCTATGTTAGAAACTGACTTTCTCTCTATTGGCAAACATTTGTGAAATTATAAACCCAGAAGAACATACATACATACATGCATACATGATGATGATAATGGTAGCTACATTGCTCTTGTGTATAGCCATTGCTTTGAAATGAATTTTCGAACGTGCTTTTGCATGTGTGTAGCATAACTGACTTTTTAGGCCAGCAAGAGTCCTGCATTCCCTGGCACAGATGTTATAGATATGACCTTTGGCAATAGAAATCAGTGGCTGTTTGCCATGTACTTTCATGTGCCACCTCAGACCTCCTGCTGATTGGCAGACTTTACCACAATGATGGCAGATTGTTATAGAATACGCATCAATGTAATATACATCAGCTCTTTTTACAATGGCTCCTTTTGTGACTCTTTAATCCAGCTTTGTTGAGAAGTTCTCCCACATTCATTTCATCTCAGCTCTCTTTGGCCTTCCTTGAATTCCACTTTCAAGCTCCTCTTCTTCTTCTTCTTCTTCTTCTTCTTCTTCTTCTTCTTCTTCTTCTTCTTCTTCTTCTATCTAAACCTGGATAATACTTCTCCTCCTAAACATAGATTAAAATGTTATTATGACCTAGATTGTTACTTCTAAAGAGTGAACTTCTTAATGTGTAGACCAAATATATTTCTAGTTTCTGACATAAGACTCCAAACTTTCTATATACCCCTACAAAATGGCTATAATTTCACATGTGCTATATTTCTTGGTCACTCTAGCTATTTTTGGCCATTCTACTAGCTGGCACATAACATTATGTCCTTTTCTTCTCTCCAGGTCCTATGACTTGTACTGCTGCCATACTGAGCACAGGATTTCAAGAAGCTTGCTCAAGGTTATGACAATCAGCTGGGTTACTACTACTGACTGGAATCGAAGTAGTATGGTTAGTGAAACTTCAATAATGGTCTCCTCATCATCACCCATACAAAAACCCAAATAGCTAATATCTGGTCCTCACATATATGGTATCTGCCATTTGAATCATGACAGGCTGATATCTGCATCAACATCAGTGATCACCAATTATGTGCAGCTTCCATTTGCTATGATATGGATGTTTTGGTTTGGAGCCAGCTGAAGCCATCCTGGGTGAAGGCCAGCACAAGTACTCGTAAATAGAACCCCAAATAAAACCTATGAAATATCAGAGAAGCAAGAAATAGTTCACTTAGGCAGGTTGTGAACCTTAAAATATTCTAGCTGTATATTTATTTACTGGCTTGTATAAAAAAAAAAAGACATCCCTCTTGTATTTTTCCCTTTTCTGAATCATAGAAAATAAATAGATAAAATAGGCTAAATGTAAAAACCTGACTGCAATGTGCAAATATAATTCAATTTTTGATGAAGAAACACAGAGAAAGTAATAATAACAACAATAATAATAGCAACAACCGTAATCATAATAATAATAATGATAATGGTGGTAATATATGGTGAATGTCCAACTGTAAAATGTGCAATGGCCCAGCTGTCATTATTTCCTGAATTATTTATACTAGCCAAACAAATGTCAGCTTTATATCAGGTCAAATTAGTAATTTCTTTTTTTTTTATTGTATTCTATTAGTTTTTCTTATATATATATATATATATATATATTTCCGTTTTCTCTCCCTTTCTCACCAATATGTGTTTGTCTGCGTGTATGTATGTTTGTATGCATGTATGTGTGTATGTATGTATGTATATGTATGCATGTATGTATATGTGTGTGTATATATGTATATGCATGAGTGCATATGTGTGTATATGCATAGGGACATAGAAATAATCAGGCTGGATATCCGATTGCGCGGTTAAACCACTAGGAGTGAAGGACCCCTAGCCTTTGTCAGGGCATTCTTCTAGGAGAAGGCAACTTGGGAAACTGGGATAACCTCAACATAAAACCTGCAGCTCAGTAGTTATTGGTGATGTTGATCTTTTCTTCTTTTCGGGTTATAGCTACTGTCGCTCAGAGAGTGGGATTGGCTCAGTGCACAGTCTTTCTTCAGTTAAAAAAAAATCTTCATGCACAGGCTTTGCACAATAGAATTAATTGATAATTATTAATAATGTTATATCGTGCAATGGCCATACTCGATAACAAGGGAGCAGCCATCATGTATGTGTGTGAATGAGACTATTATTCAAGTTAGTATTCCATACTTAAAGAGAGTGTAGATATTATAGAATGTACAATGGTTTAAGCTTTACCATCGCGCATTCTATCCTACAATAATATATATATATATGTATATACATATATATATATAAACAAATTTAACTCGAAAGTAGAGTTTTGAAACGTGAGTGTATAGGAACAGCAAAATATCTTCTCTTCCTTCAAGCCAACTCACACCTAGCTGCTGATCTCTGTCCTTCGAGGTAATATTTTACCCAATGCTGCTTCGACAGTATTTTGCTGTTCTAACAGCTTCCATATGCCGAGTTCACCCATTTTTCTTGATATATATATATATATATATATATCATCATTATCATCATCACCGTTTTACGTCTGTTCTTCCACATTAGCATGGGTTAGACGGGTTGTCCTGTTGTGGGCAGTGTCTGGTCGGCTGACCATGCCTTGCTCATACAGGAACTGATTTGGCTTGATTTCTACAGTTGGATGCCCTTCCTAACACCGACCTCATTTACAGTGAGTGCTGGGTGCTTTTTCATTGCGCCTACACATCCACTTTACAGTGTGGGCTGAGTGCTTTTTTGCCGTTGCACCTCCACGACCACCTTGCAGTGGGAGGGTGTGGGGCATATTGTCTATATGCTTCAGCATATATAAATATATTATGCATTATATATATATATATTACATTATATATACTGGGTTGTTGGAAAGAAACTCTCTATTTAAAATTGTCAACTTTATTTATTATTGGTCAATTTTCATAAAGCATTTTATTTTGAACCATATATACACTCCAGGGTGAAAATTCTAGATACTCACCTGCATTGTCCACCCATGTTTGTAATCATCTGGGTATATCCTCGACTTCTTCAGTATATGACGAATGTCTTCCTTCAATTTTGAGCTATAGTCTTTTTTCCTTTGCCCACCCACACAAGAAAAAAATTGCCAACATCCTGGAAATTTGACATCAAGCCATTCACGGACAGTACATACAAAATAAAGAGTGACCCTATCTGATGCGTTATGGTCCACGTGGTATCTTACCACACCCTATTTGTTATATATATTGTACTCCTGAAGAAGGGCTAAAGCCCTACATGTCGAACTTTCTTTCCCCTTTTCCATATAAAGCATGAAACTTATAAGACTTTTTGTAGCTCTGTTTTGTCGTTTCCTTAAACTATATATATATATATATAGTTTTAATAGAGATGAGATTCTACAGGACTACAACTGTTTCATTCTTTAGAAATCATCAGGAATCTGGCATGACAATAATGATATGATAGGCACCCAATATTTTGAACTGGTTTATAGAATTCTCTTGGCCTTTGTCACTCTAAGTAGAGCTTTTAAGAATTAGCTTTTAAAGAATTTCCCTTTTCTTTAAATCCATCAACCATGACCGACCCCCAACCATCTTATAGACACCTGAAATCTAGGCATTGTTAGCTTCAGAGAAACTTAAAAATAAGGAGTGGCACCCCATTCTGAACTTGTTTATAGAATCCTTTCTGCCTTTGTCACTCTAAATATAAATTATAGCCTTAAAGAATTAGCTTTTAATGAATTCCCTTTTCTTTCAACTAATGACCTCCACCCATCCCACTCCCCACCCTCTCCTACCACCTGAAAAGATATAAATACCACAACATTTATTTTGGAAAGCCAGATTCCTGATGATTTCTAAAGATTGAAACAGTTCTAGTCCTGTAGAATCTCATCTATATTAAAACTGTTATACTCTGGTATGTATTGAGTACCTTACTTACTGTGGTTAGCTCCGATTCAACCCGGAATAACTTACCTATATATATATATATATATATATATATATATATGTGTGTGTATGTATATATATATATAGTGCTGGTGTCACAATAAGATATAACATGGAAACTTCACTACCACTAATACTACTAACATCACTGCCATCACCACCTCCACTACCACCAACACCATTACTACTACTACTACCACTAACACCATTATTACCACTACTACCACCTCCACTACAACCATCCATCACAAGTATCAATAATATTGTTACATTTATTTGTTTATCATAATTACTGTTGTTTTATTACTATAACTAGTAATAAAACAACTGGGTATGTCTCTCTCTCTCTCTCTATATATATATATATATATATATATAGCTCGTAATAAAACAAGTGTATATGTGTGTGTTTCTTTCTCTCACTCTCTCTCTCTCGCTTTCTTTCTATATACATACACACACAATCATATACATTTTTATAGGCACACACATATATATATATACATATATAAATATGCATATATATATATATGTATATTTATTATATATGCGCACTTATATATATAAGTATGCATGTATATATATATATATATATATATGGAGGTGGGGGTCGTGATATCAAATATTGGCCTAATTTTCTGTTATCTGAAGAAAAGAGAGGACAAGATGCCAACTGAAACACAGCCAAGTAAACACAAGTCTTAAATATCATAAATGGTGGTGGTCATTAGGTGGATTGGTAGAAAAGAGTGGTGGTGGTATTGGGGAAGGGGTAGTGGTGCTAGTTGCAGTAGCATTAGTGGTTGTCATGGCAATGGTGATGCTGATATTTTTGGTGGTCTTTTAGACAGTGTTGGTGATGGTGGGGATAGTGGTGATGATGGTGGAGGTGTCAGTAGTGATGGTAGCAATAGTAAAGTTGTTGGTGATGATGGTAGAGGTGTCAGTGGTGGTGGTGGTAGTAGTGATGGTAGAGGTGTCAGTGGTGGTGGTGATGGTAGAGGTGTCAGTAGTGGTGGTGGTGGTGTCAGTGGTGGTAGCCACATTATATTTAGTCCAATCACTGATCAATAACAGTATTGAGTTGTTGACTGTTTCTCTAGATAATTATTGTATTGTCTGTGTTGATGTTTCGCTTATCTCCACACAAATTGTTCTTCTTACTCTTATTAATGTTATTGCAGTTACTGTCAGTATTATTATTATTGCAGTTATTCGTTAAGTTTTTGTTGTTATGAAAATCAGTGCTGCAAAGTCTGAAATACTTGTCCTCTCGAGGAAGCCTGCACAGTGTACTCTACATGTGAGTGAGATTCTACTGAAGCAGGTGGAGAAGTTCTAGTATCTTGGGGCCTTGTTAACAAGGGAATACAGGAGGCAAAATTAAGTGCAAGAATTACAGGAGCTGGTACAATAATGTACTAGCTTCAGCATTTGGTAACCAGAAGAAGGGAGGTGTCAAAGCAAAACTATCTTCAAATCTGTATTCGTGCCAACCTTTACCTATGGTCAACAATCTTGGGTAATGAACAAAATACAATCGCGAATACAAACAGCTGAAATGGGGTTTTTTGAAGGGTATTTGGAGTAATGTTACTGGATAAAGTGCATAGCTCAAAGATCAGAAAGTCCCTCCAGGTAGAGCCACTACTTCTCCTAATTGAGAGGTCCAGTTTCTGTTATCTAAATGGTGTTGATACCAGTTTTTTTTTTTCTTTCTCTTTAATAGAATCTACATATTTTCCACTGTATGTACTACCCCACTCTGTCCTGTTTGTTTTTATACTTAGACAGTGCTAAGGTGGTGCAGGAAGATATTAGGCAATCCACTGTTTCAGTATTTCTGCTGCTGAAATGTTTTGTGGCAAGGTATTGGTCTTGTGCAGACAGTATGAAATCTTCTGTTTCAGCTTTCAGTCCTGAACTGCGCAGTCACTAATAATTGTTGCATGGTTCGTGTCAGGTACTAGCCATGTAGAGGTTTATTTGGCCATTTCATATTCTTCTGTTGAAGAGTTGCTTTCTTTGCTCTTATTTTTGTGACCTTTGCTGCCATTGTTGATGCTGAAGGAGTGTCAGATGTCACAATGATATTCAGATTTATTTCCCATTTATATTTGGTGCTTTTGTTTATCACAGAGTAAAGTTTTTTGTTGGTTTCATGTTGTTTTACTGTTTACATCATCCAGTTATTGGTGCAGGCCAATTGTTGTTGTCTTGTAGGACAGCCCAAATGGATTAGACTTCTGCCTTGCTCGGATCTGAGCAGTTAGAGTCGCTTATTGGGCCCGTATTCAGAGGATGGATCACTGAGATGCACAGTGACATCTGCTCTGTGGTCAGAGTAAATGGTCACCTCTCGGTACTGTTCAACATCATATGCCTGGGCTCGCCTCTATTGTATGTATTGACTCTCGAGCCACTACTGCCCAAATTGGAGACATTGAGGGGCAGCCTGCATGCACTAGGATGTGGTCTGTGTGCGAGAGGGGGGAGGGAATTAAGTCCAGAGAGGTGGTGTGAGAGAGAAAGAGGGAGAGTTGTCCTGAATGGTGGGGGGAGGTGTAAGTATTGAAAAGGAAAATGAGTGAAATACCTCCTACTGTGCCTCCTCTCTAAAACAACTTCAAAGTGAATCTCATTAATCAAACTGACTTTCAGGATTTATTAAAGAAAATGGTATTTCACCCTCTCTCTCACTCTCTCTCTCTCTCTCTTTTCCCTTCTCTCTGCCTTCGACTCTCATCCTTTCTTTGTCTCCCCCTTTTTCTCCATTCCTCTCTGCCTTTCTCTCTTGCTGTAAATATGTGTGTATATGTTGATTTTGCCATGTGGCATGGGTTTTACAGCCAGATGCCCTTCCTGACACTAACCCAATATTGTATGTATATATATATATCTACATATATATATACATATATCTATATATATATATATACACACACACACACCATATTTCCCCTACTATAAGTCAGATCTTATATTATTTTTCCCTCAAAAAGGGACGGTAGGGCTTTCTCTCTATCTTTCTATCTCTCTATCTTCCCTTGTTACATTAATTACAGAAACTCATTTAGTTAATTCCAACATCACTTCTGTTTTCTACTTTGACTTTCAATTCTGACAACACCAACTTTCCTCCTTCATCTTGCCAGACTCAATAAAATAAAGTACCAGTTATGTCACTGGGGATTTCATTCATTAATCCCTTTTTACGAATTTCTGTCCTTCTGCCTGTCTTAGAAATTATCATTATTATTAATCATATTTTATTGCGTGTCATTACTACATTACTGAACACAGTTCTGTGGTCCTTGGGGTGTATGTGCAGTGTTTCTGTTTCTGTTGTTTCAGTTTTTCTATTCTCTCCTGTTATTTCTGTGTCATAACAGTTTTCCTATACCATCCCCAGTATGTCAGTATCATAACAGTTTCTTCTATAACTGTTTTCTCTACACTTACCTCCCCTATCAAACCAATTCTTACATTCCTCATTAATTCTCCAATATTCTATAATAACCATTATTGCCATGTCTTATAATGTTGTTGTTGTTCCTGTAGTCCTGATCACTGTCATCAATTATCATCACAGTTATTGATACCTCTTATCTTTCAACTCCAGTTCAAATACCCTCAATGTCAGTGTCATGGGGTTTCCTCTCGTCCCTTCTCAATGTCAGTGTCAGGGGGTTTCCTCTCGTCCCTTCTTTTCTCCCTTCTCTTTTATTTTTTCTATTTTTTTGTTTTTCTACAATTTTTTTATAATTTTTCTTCATGCATTATTGATCTTTGATATTTGCCAAGATGATTGATACATCCCATGTGTATCTATGTATATATACACACAATATATATATATATATATACACACACATATATATACACACATATATATATATATACACACACATATATATATCATCATCATCATCATTTAACATCTGCTTGCTTGGGGTGGGGGACGCTATAGTCATTAAGGTAATGATGGTTGTTGTTGTGGTGGTTGTGTTTAGATGTAGTTGTTGTAGTTGTTGTGATGACTTCATACCTATCCCATTGCCATGTGTTACAGTCCAATAAACACCATTATTGCTGATGAGAACTATAAGACAACTGTGAGGGGAGGGGTGGCGGGGATAGATGTTCAAACATGTAACAATAAAAACTATTGACTACATGTAAAAGAATATTTATATGTATTCAAAATATACAGATATATACATAAAGATACATACATGAAAATTATATATATACATACATACATATATATCTATAGCAGTATATGCCAAGGACATAATATACCACTCGCTGGAATTGAACTCATAACCTGCCTATTGTCAACCAATGCACTAACCACTAAGCCACACACATATACACACATATATATTATGTGAAGGATGTATATGCACACACACACATGCATATACACACACACACACATATGTATATATACACACACACACATACACATATATATATACACACACACTAGACTTGTCACAGAGAGTATCGATAGTTTAAATTCCAAATGGAATCTCACTAGTTGGCGTTGTGGCATTGTTGCCATTGGAAGTCAGTGGTTTCCACATCCTCTGGACAGGGTTTAGACATTGAAGACTGGGAGGGAAGAAACTGATATGGTGAGGGGGGGCTCTGATAAGGTGTGGTGGTGAGGAGTAGGGGGATTCTCTGATGAGCTGTGGTGGGAAGGGAGCTGATGAGGGTGTGGTGGGATTGGTGGGGGGCTGGTAGAGGGAAGGAGTCTCATGAGGTGTAGTGGGGGTGGGGTTGGTGATGGTGGTGGTGGTGTAAAGTGGTTAAGGTATTGATGACAGGGGAGGGGGAGTTGGTGGAGGCATAGTGGGGCTGATGGTTGGGGGGATGGTGGAGGTGTAGTGAGGCTGGTGGTGGTGGTGAGCTGATGGGATGTAGTGTTGTTGATACTGTTGTTGGTGATGGTGGTGGTGTTTGATATCAATGAAGATCACTTCAACACACCACCACATTCTTCACCCTTCCTCCACCACCCTTCCTTTCCTTACCCTCCACCCCATCCTGGCAAAGAATAATGTAACAAATTGTTTGAAAAGGAAGCTATTATCACTCTTTAGAATGGTAAATGGCAGTTTGTGGGGAACTGCCATTGTTAAGTCTGGCTTACAATAGGTTCCTTCTATCAAAGTTTAGCCTCAAACTCTGTCAATACAAGTGGAACATTCTCCATTAAACGGAATCTCTTTCTATACACCTCTCTCTCTCTATCTATCTATCTATTTATCTCTCTCTCTCTCACACTCTCCCTCTTTGAATTGAAGTGAGATGGTAGAGGATAAGGTAGAAATAAAAGGTGTATATATATATATGTATATATATATATATATATATATATATATGTGTGTGTATGTGAGAGAGAGGGAGAGATAGTTATAATGTTATTGTATTCTGTAACAATGGCATTTAAAATGTGTGTGTCCCCCCCCCCCCTCCCAATGTCTTATAAATGTTCTTGAGGGTCAATTACAGAGAAATAAAAGTGAAAGTAAAGCAATTGAACATTTCAAGGGAATCAAACTGTATTTGCCAATATTTAAGTACAAGTATTTCATTGCTTGCTACATAATACTGAATACATGTGCTTCTGTATTGGGTCTCAGCATCTGTTGTTGTTGTCCCAACGTAGGTGTGAGTAACTGTGATTTTTAGTTAAGTTGTTATATATTGTATGTATGTGTGTGTGTGTGTGTATGTATATATAAATATATATATGTTGTGTGTGTGTGTATATATATATATATATATCTACATATATATATATGTGTGTGTGTGTGTATGTATATAAATATATATATGTGTGTGTGTGTATGTATATATATATGTGTGTGTGTGTGTATGTATGTATGTATATATAAAAATATATGTCAGAGGAGCATTCTAGTCAGATAGATTTTATCCTCATCAAAGGGTGTGATAGATGGATGGTTGTAAACAGAAAAGCCTTCCATGGTGAGGAATGTACCTCCCAACATAACTTAGTTGTCAGCAACCTCGCTGTCAAAACTAGACGAACTTGGAAACAGAAGGCAACCTGGAGAAGAAAGATCTGGAAGCTGAAAGACCCCTCAGTCAGTAACAGGTTTAAATATATTCTACTCGACACCTATGACAGTAAAGAAGAACAGATAGAGACATTCAATGTAGAAGAGCACTGGGGGTTCCTAAAAAATAACTTATTAAAGGCGACGGATGAGATCTGTAGTTGGAGCAAGTCCACAGGGAAGAGGAGAGTGACTTGGTGGTGGAACAATAAAGTAGATGAAGCAGTTAAGACTAAAAGACAGGCATGGAAAGAATGGAAGAATGGGGGTAGCTGGGTACATTACATAGAGACTAGGAGGGAAGCTAGGCGACAAGTATACTTAGCTAGAAGCAGAGGATAGAAAATTCAAGCATGTTTTGCAATGTGAGGACCAGAAACAGGAGGTGTTCAAGATTGCGAGGCAGTGTGTTAGAGAGAATTGTGATGTCATTGGAGAGAAGTGTATCCGGAATGATAATGGTGAGCTTGCCTCCACAAGTGCCGAGAAGAAAGCTGCGTGGAAGAGCCATTATGAAAGATTACTAAATGAGGAGAATGCATGGGAAAAAGAGACCCTATAGAGGGGTCAGCAGCAGCATAGTAAGTAAGGCAATCAAAGATATGAAGACAGGGAAGGCAACCGGTCCATCGAGTATAGCTGCCGAGATGCTGAAAGCATCTGGGTCGGTAGGTCACACCATAACCACATGAATTGTTAACCAGGTAATACTAGAGAGTATCATACCAAAGGATTGGTGCAGCAGCATCATTGTCAACTGCTACAAAGGTAAAGGTGATGCACTAGATAGAGGAAACTATAGGGGTATAAAGCTGATGGACCAGGTCATGAAAGTAATGGAAAGAGTTATAGCACATTTAATCAGGGGCTGGGTGAAACTAGATGAGATGCAATTTGGGTTTGTACCAGAAAAAGGCACCACTGATGCCCTCTTCCTTGTGAGGCAGTTACAGGAAAAGTACCTAGCTAAAAGTAAGTCGCTCTACCTGGCATTCGTCAATATGGAAAAAGCCTTTGGCAGAGTCCCCCGTGCCATAATCTGGTGGGCTCTTAGAAAATTAGGAGTAGATGAATGGCTTGTGAAAGCTGTACAAGCCATGTATAGAGGAGCAGTCAGCAAAGTTAGAGTTAGCAATGAGTATAGCGAGGAATTTAGCATACAGGTCGGTGTCATTATAGTTTTGCAGGCAATAACGGAGGAGTTTAAGACCGGATGCCCATGGGAACTCCTGTATGCGGAGGATCTTGCACTTATAGCTGAATCCATGGTGGAACTAGAGAAGAAATTCCAAACATGGAAGCAAGGGACTAGAAAGAAAGGGCCTCAAAGTCAACCTGACAAAGACTAAGGTTCTTGTAAGTAGACAAGAAAACAGAACCCAGATCCCCTCATGGAAATGGCCTTGCTCAGTATGTAGCAAAGGTGTAGGTAGGAACTCCATCCTCTGCCCCAAATGCAAACAATGGGTACACAAGAGATATAGTGGGATCTCAGGAAGTTTAACTAAGAATGTAGGCTTCATATGTAGCAGCTGTGCTGGGACAGCAAGCAGCAAACGACCACAGGAAACAAGCACCACCAAACTCTGGAAGGGCTCTGTAGAAACAGTAGACAGCTTCTGCTACCTAGGTGACCAAATTAGCAGCGGAGGTGAATGCTCGGAAATTACAATAACTAGGGTAAGAACAAGATGGAAGACATTCAGGGGGCTACTGCCACTGCTAGCTATAAAAGATTTTTCCCTCAAAATGAAAGGCAGACTGTACGATGCGTGTATACGAACAGAAATGTTACATGGTAGTGAGACCTGGGTGCTGTGTGGAGAAGACTTGTGCAGATTAGAAAGAAACGAAGCTTGCATGCTCCGATGGATGTTGTAATAGTAATATACGCAAACGGCAAAGTATAAATGAATTGAGAGAGAGACTGAGCATAAGAGGAATCAAATGTTGTGTGCAGGAGAGGAGATTACGTTGGTATGGACATGTGATGCGTATAAAGGATGACAGCTGCATAAAAAGGTGCAGAGCACTAGAAGTCGATGGAAGTCGCAAAGTGGGGAGACCCAAGAAGACCTGGGATGAGGTGATAAAGGCCGACCTTACCCAATTGCACTTCTCAAGAGCAATGACACATGACCGTGACTTCTGGCATCGAGCAATAATACAGAAGACCCGACCGCCCCACAGGAACAAGCTGAAGCATATAGACAATTTGCCCCACACCCTCCCACTGCAAACTGGTCGTGGAGGTGCCATGGCAAAAAAGTACCCAGCCCACACTGTAAAGTGGACGTGTAGGCACCACGCACTCACTGTAAATGAGGTTGGTGTTAGGAAGGGCATCCAGCTGTAGAAATCAAGCCAGAATCAGTTCCCGTATGAGCAAGACGAGGTCAGCCGACCGGACACTGCCCACAACAGGACAACCCGTCGAACCCATGCTAGCGTGGAAGAACGGACGTAAAACGATGATGATGTGTGTGTGCGTGTGGTGTATGTATGTATTTATGTACGTATATATACATGCATGATTGTATGTGTGTGAGTGCAAATTTATGTATGTACGGATTGTTTTATTCAAAGTAGCTACATAAGTGTTTCCGAGTGTCTCCTCTCTCTCTCACTCTCTCTCTCTCTCTCTCACACACACTCCCTTTCTCATCTACGTACATATGTAACTTTGAAAAATGTTGTTCCCCACCACAACCTTGTATATAATACTGTGATACACTACAACCTTGTATATAGTACTGTGATACACCACAACCTTGTATATAGTACTGTGGTACACCACAACCTTGTACATATAGTACTGTGGTACACCACAACCTTGTATATAGTACTGTGGTACACCACAACCTTGTATATAATATTGGGTATACCACAACCTTGTATATAGTACTGTGATACACCACAACCTTGTATATAATATTGTGGTACACCACAACCTTGTATATAATATTGTGGTACACCACAACCTTGTATATAATATTGTGGTACACCACAACCTTGTATATAATATTGTGGTACACCACAACCTTGTATATAATACTGGTCCTTTACATGTCTGAGGAATACTCAATCACATGTAATGTTAATTTCATGATCACGATGTTCCGTTGATCAAACAACTGGAACATTGTCATCAAAACCTTATATTCCATCTATCTGTGTGTATGAGAATAGTGTCGCTTAGCTATTGGTCAACCTTGATTAAGGGCACTCCAATTATGAGCATCTCATCTTATTTCTGTGTCCAATCTATATTGTCAAAAACAATGTAGCTATGTCTTATTAAAGTACGTGTCACTCAAGTAAATTTGGCTGCTATTTTATAAAGACTCCTTTGTTGGCTCATATGAGAAATGTGTTTACATTCACATATAAAATGAATTACCATACTAGAAAATGAACATGTTTTAATCAAATCTGACCTAAATATATATTTATGATATAAAACTTTTCTTACTAAGATTAAAATAACATTTTAAAAAAATATGTTTTTCTCTTAATTTGAACTCTTAGGTTTCAAATTTCCCATTCTAATACATAGAGCTGTTGATTTCTTATCTAAATCAGTATGTCTGTATCATCATCATCATCATCGTGTATCCACTATGCTGGCATAGGTTAAACAAGTCATTATAACCTAAGTCAGTTTTATTCAGTTATTACCTTCCTAGGTAGTCTGTGGATCACATCTCATTACATTTCATGTACTAGGTGTGTTTTATCAAGGCATTAGCACAAAATAGATTGCCATGCCCTTGATATAACTGAAGAGTTCTCTCTACCCTATATTTTCCCTGCCAACCACTTTACAGAGTATATTAAATGCATTTTATCATGGCACCAGTACCAGAAAAGTTGTCAAGTCCTCAATAAAACTAAAGAGAGCTTTCTCCACCCTGCAATGACTTTTTTTGTTGACTAACAACTTCACATAGTGTACTGGGTACACTTTATCCTATCACCAGCACAAGAGGTTGTCAGGCATTCAGTAAAAGTGAAAAGTCCCTTCTGCTCTATATTATATTATCTCAAAGTGGTGACATACTAAGGTGGACATAAGCAAGGCAATTCTCCATTGGAAATATTTTATCAATAGAATCAATACATACTAAACCATGTAGAAAAGTCTTGGCAATCAGTTGCATTCAGTGACTAACCTAGATTTTGTTGCCCATCAGGTCAAAGAGGGCACGCCTATTGAAATATTAGTCACTCTCTGGTAGATTTGTAATGAAACCTGTAGCAGTGAAAACTTCTGGTATTCTTGCCACCTCGACCACATTCCTGGAGGGGGAGTTTAATGGGGTCATGAGCACTACCTTTCCTACCACCAGTCACAGGGGCCATGAAGGTGGTCATTGGTGTGGCCACCTTTACTACCACAAGTCACAGGGGCCTTCAATGGGTTGATGGACACTGCCCTCTCCCTTCTAAGTCATAATTAAAAAATTCTTTGTTACATGGGTGCCCATCTAGTCACCATCTAGTTCCTAGATGATGTTCTACTTACTTCTGTTGATAACTAGGTAAACTGAGGAAGTGGTTTAGAATATAAAATATCTTGACCTTGAAATCACCATAAAACACAACATATCACACCTAGAAAATATTAGAATTACACAGGGCTGTAATTAAACAGCTACACAGCACTTGTTAGATAACACTCAATACAAGTTCAATACATGACACCCTGGTCTATGAGCAGTTTGTCCTCTACCTTATAAACTCAACCAGTTAAATTCTACTCAATAAAAGATGAAGCAATGACAGCTAGAAATACTCATTAAGTACATTGTTTGTTGAGCCACTTTGGTTACAATAGTTCTGCTACTTATGGCAGAACAGACCATAGTTCTTCAACAGAAGAACTAACAGTGATTCAATATATATATAGAACTGCTAGACTAATTACCACAGTGACCCCATTAACAGCTAGCTCATTAGATCTCCAGTTCTTCAGATAATTGTAATAGCTACAACCACTACCACAACAACAACAACCAGAGATATAGCAATAGCCACACACTCTTTTCTCTATAAATAGATACTCTGCACTCTAGGTGCACTTTGGTTATTTCAGTATTAAGAAGAATATTGAACAACCATATGCGTATGTGTGTCTTTATATCACATGACATAGCAGTTCAAAAAGAGTTGATTAATAAAATAAGTATTGGGGTTGATTTCATTGACTGATCAAAACAATATCCCAGCATGATCATAGTCAAATATATATATCATCATAATCATCATCATCATCACAGTGTTCTGCATTGCAAGGCAGTGTGACAGTATGTTGTTGAGAAAAGGTGTGTTAGAAATAACACTGGTGTACTTAACACCACTGATGCTCAAAAGAACGTGATCTGGAAATGTTACCTGCTTACAGTGTGGGACCATATGTAGGTGATATATATGTATACATACACATACATAGACTCATATATATATATATACATATATAAGTCAGAATGGATGCAGTAAAACCTGTTTAGACCATTACACACCAGAGTACTCAATACTTGGGGTAGAGTAAGGTAAAATGAAAGAGTTGGGACCCTAACAGCTGAGCTCTTGCCATTTGTTGAAACGGCAAGAGCTCAGCCTTCAAGGCCCCGACTCTTTCATATATATATGTATATATATGTATATATATATATATATATATTTATTAAAATAACAGATTAAAGTTTATGCAAAGAATCGCTGCTTTCACCCTTAACGGGATCTTCTGAAACTAACCTTAGTTTCAGAAGATCCCGTTAAGGGTGAAAGCAGCGATTCTTTGCTTAAACTTTAATCTGTTATTTTAATAAATATTTGCTCTACGGTTCTTATATATTTGATATATATTTATCCTTATCGAGCCCTCTTTGGATTTTAGTCTTCAAATTTATTATTATTACTATATATACACACACACACACCAAATTAGGTTAAATTTACATTTTCATCTGAACCTAATTTTGTATATTACATGTTGTCCTTCAGCCTGATTGCTCTGCCAACCTTGGATATAATATATATATATATATATATATATATATATATATATATATATATATATATATATATATAGACTGTATATGCCAGACAGCGAGAATTGTGAAGTGTTTCAGTATTGGTCCAAAAAAACAGTAGATATTCATCAGTTAACACTCAGTGACCTATTAAACTTTCTCTTATCTTCTCTTTTCTATTGATTTCATGGTTTCATGGTGGCCTCTGGGTTAACATCAAACTCTAACATGCAGCTGCATCAACTAGTTACTACCACCACTAATATTATTAATAATAATGTTACTACTACTACTATTACCACCACCACCACTACTAAAAAACTACAACTATAAACACTGTTAATACAAACACCACCACCACTACTCCACTAACACCACCACCAATATTACTACCTCAGTAAGAAATCTAAGAAGCTGGATTTCACAGAACCAGGAAGGGGAACAGCTATTTAGGAAGTTGCAAGTACAGTCCATTAGTGGAACTGTAAAAATGTGTAAAATATTTCAGAAATTCAGCATGTAATAACTGCATATACACATGTATAAATATAGAAATATGTACACATGAATCAAAACATGCAGATCCACACATGCAAAAAAAAAAAATAACACCCCTACCTGCACACTCACACATACAGACATACACACACACATACAGACATACACACACACACACAGACATACATACACATACAGACATACACACACACGTACAGACATACATAGTTGATGTTGGCTGAATTTCAACAAAAGTCTTGTTTTTATGTTAAAATTGGCTCTCTGTTTGTGAAAATTTATAAAATAAAACCAGAACATACATACATGCATACATACAGACAGACAGGCAGTCAGATAGACATACAGACAGACAGTCATGAGTATATTTTAAACCGTTTATTTTATAAAATCACATCAAAACCCACCTGGTTCTATGCTGTAAAAGTGTTTTGTTTAATGTTATCTATAAATCTTCCATCATAGAATTGTTCAAAATTATTGATAAATAATGAGAAATCCTTGCAAATTCTTGATTATTTTCAAAATAATTTAAAAATTATATGCAGCATGTTTCATTAAAAATATGGTAAAGATAGAGTGAGTACTTGATAAACTATGTATGATATATGTGTGTATATGTTCATAGATATATGTACTTATGTGTTTTTTCCATTCACTTTTCATACATATATACAGGGTGTGGACGATATTTGTTCGCAAGATTACTGTCTAGGAAAAACTAACACAGTAGTTTTATTTTTTAAGATATATTTATCAAACTTGGGTCAGTTTGTCTTCATGACTTGTTCTTTCGATCTCACTTGATAAACCCACCATTGGCTTTGATGACAGCCTCAAGGCGGCCACGGAACCGGCTACAGGCCTTCGTCACTGTCCCCCGACTTAGGCCCCTAAAGGCACTTGTGATCCTGGCCTTCAGATCGTCTTTCGTATTGCAGCTAGATCTGTTGGTGTCTCGTTCCACTGCGCCCCACACAAAGAAGTCGAGGGGGTTGCAGTCAGGCGAGCTGGGAGGCCAGATGTCAGGTGAAGTGTGGTCGACGAAGTTCTCTGACAGCCAGGCTTGGGTCTTTCGGCTGGTATGGCAGGGTGCTGAGTCTTGCTGCCACACGTACAGCCTACCTGCAGCTACCTGGTCAATCCAGGGCTTTACTACCTCGCTCAGAACGCGGATGTAGCCATCGGTGTTCAGCTTGAGGCCCTCAGGGAAGAAGTGAGGTGGCATGATGTCACTTTGACTGCTGACGACACCTAAGACCAATGTTGTCGCTGGAAACTTTGTCTGCATGACTCTGGGCACGTCTTTGGATGAGACAGCAAGCCACCTGTTGTTCTGGGAGTTTCTGAGATTTTCCTTATTTGTCCTCCCGGCGCGAATTCCAAGAAGAACTCCGTGTCTCTTCCACAAATTTGGAGGTTCAAAATTATTCATAATCAATTATTCTGAAAATAAATAAGGAAAATATAGTCACTGTTTTTATGAAGACAAGAGTGACAACGGAAGTAAAAAAATTTGAATAAAATTAGCAGTTGAAAATTGCGAACAAATATCGTCCACACCCTGTATATCCAATCCAATTCTCACTCCTGCGGAACCCTTCCTTGGATGACTTCCACCACTTTCTGTTTGGTTTTTGTAATGTAAGGGATGTAGCCATACTCACCATGATTAACCAAGTGTGAGTTAATGATATATATATGTATATACAACCATACATATTCATACACCCCACACACATACATATATATATAGCTACATACACGCACACATATATATATTCATACACACATATATACATATACACACACAGATCAATACATGATTATAATTGATGGGATTACACACAGCTACCTAACCATAACTAAACACACCTTATACATTACTTACACACACACACACACATATAAACATAGTTTATATATGTGTGTGCCCATGTATGTGTGTGTCTGCCCATGTATGTGTGTGTGCCCATGTATGTGTATGTGTATGTGCTCATGTTTGTGTGTGTGTGTGTGTCCATGTTTGTGTGTGTGCCCATGTTTGTGTGTGTGTGTGCCCAGGTTTGTGTGTGTGCGTGTGTGTGTCCATGTATGTGTGTGAGTGTGTAACATAAACTAGAGAACAAATAAAATATTTTCTTTAAACTAATCTTCTTAAGATTGTTTGGAGTTTAACAATGTTTGTTGTTGTTGTTGTTGTTGTTCATATTCAGATTTATGTCCATTCCATGTGTATATATCTATACTATCTGTAGTATAGATATATGTGTATATATGTATGTATATGTGTGTCTGTGTTTACGAATATCTATGGTATCTCTCTCTCTCTCTCTCTCTATATATATATATATATATATATACATGTATATATATACATATATATGTGTGTGTGTGTATATATGTTTGTGTCGATATATGTATATATAATCACATACATTGTATATATATATACACACATATATATTTTTGTGGATATATATGTATGTATATATATATATATACACACATATTTTTGTGGATATATATGTATATATATATATATACACACACATATATATATATATATATATATATATATAGTGTGTGTGTGCGTATATTGTTGTTTGCCAGTCTCTATTTGGTGGTCTTGGATTCCAGACATTGTAAATGTTATCAAATATACACACTTCAATTGTACTTTTGTCTATTTATACTGATACACCATTTCAAAGACTACATTCATATCTGGACACATACACATGCATACATATAGACAAGCACATGCACACATACACACGGACACATATTTACACATTCACTCACATATACACATGGACACATACTCACGCACACATACACATCCTCACGCACACATACACACAAACACATACTCACGCACACATACACACAAACACATACTCACGCACACTTTTATTACTATAACCAAGGATGATGGATTGGCAGAATCATTAGATTCCCAAACTGAATGCTTTGCTGTATTTGTTTTGGCTTTTTACATTCTGAGTTCAAATCCCGCCAATGTAAATTTTACCTTTCATCCCTCCAAGGTCAATAAAGTACAGTACCTGTCACATACTGAGGTTGATATGACTTTCCCCTTCCCCACAATTATTGGACTCGTGCCAATGCTAGAGATCCTGCCATTATTATTGTTATAGTAGTTTCATGTAAGTTTCAACTACATCATCTCTTCTGTTGTCTCTGAAGTTGTCTGTGTCTTCTTAGTGTTGTTTAGTTCGGAGGAATATAAACTCCTCTTCTAAGTATACCGTATCTGTTTTGATATTGTGTTCCACTCTGGTCATGCTCTTATCTCCTCCTCAAACACTCCTATCATTTCCTCTCTCAGCTTGGCTGAGGACCCAATGATTAACCTAGAGTTGGTGCCACAATAAAATGCACCCAGTTCACTCTGTAAAGTAATAGTGCTTTTGTCACAATTAAATGCACCCAGCCCACTCTGTGAAGTAGTAGTGTTGGTTTCATGATAAAATACTCCCAGTTCATTCTGTAAATTGGAGGTGCTGGTGGAATGATGAAATGCACCCAGTTCACTCTGTGAAGTAGTAGTGCTTGTGTCACAAATGCACCGAGTGCACTGTGTTGGTGCAAAAATAACATGCTAGACCTCAATGCTGCATACAATCAAACACATTCACTAGACAAGGCCCAACAACATTCTAGTGTCTTTTTGAACATGGAAGTTGTAAACTTTAGTCCAACTACATCCATCATAGTGAAGCCTGTTGCATCCTCAGAGCTGGGAAAGGAATGTTCTGTTGTAATCCAGAAGACACATCCTTGGATACCATATCTCACACAGTACCCTCAGTTATATTTGTGTGGTTCCTAACAGTAGATAATTGTGTCTGTTATAAGTGTTTATATTTGTGTTTATATTGTCATATTGTCATTCTAAAAGAATTGTGAGCAATTTGTATTGTTATTTATGTATATATGTTTTAGGCTAAGATTGGAAAATAGTTTCTTTGAGCCAGGTAACTAACTGGTCATTTATATCATATATAAATCTTCCTTGCAAGCAGGGAAGAGTGGACGTAAAATGATGATGATATATATATTATTTCTGTATATAACTAATGGGCAGTAGCCCTAAGACAGTGTTTAAACATAATAGAGATGTATATGAAGACATATATAATTGAATATAATATATTTATATACAATTATATATATATATATAACATATTTTTTATTTTATATTTTCAGGTTGCGCATTTTTGACATACTGCAACCGAGAGAGTGCTGTAAAGGCACAGGCTGCACTCCATGAACAGAAGACCCTACCGGGCGTGAGTGTCTTGTATTCTTCATCATTTCTTTAAGGGTGGGGTTGTTGCTTTTAAATGAAATTCTGAAATTCTCTTGATTATATATCAATTGTATCATTGCTAGAGTATTGTCCAAGTAGTGACCTAATTATACCTACACCTTATCCTCTCACCTTACTCTTCTACACCTATACCCCTGTTTTATATTACTAATAATAATAATGGGGTAATTCATGAACATAAGATCAGAATTTAAGTGTCTCTGTATGAATGGCAAAACCAGACTGTGTGTCTATATAAAACATGTATGTGTATATATATATATATATATTGTATATAAAACTATAGATAATGTGGGGTCCATATATTGTGTATAAAATTATATATAGTGTAGGCTCCATATTTTGTGTATAAAACCATATATAATGTGGGCTCAATATTTTGTGTATAAAACTATATGTAAAGCGATGTTCCCATCTTCAATGAGTGTCTGAAACTTGGCAATGAGAAACTCTGAGTAACAATTTGTGGGGCATCATTTTTATATAACACCATAATTATAGTATTGAGTACATGCTGCCTCTTGCTTTTTATATACAAACATATAGGCACACAAAGATACACACACACACACATATGCACACACATATACATGCACACATATATAAAACATTTTTGCATGTGTGAAATATATTTGTCAATGTATATAGTTTAATCATGTATGTGTATATATATATGTATATATATATATATATACACATACATGATTAAACTATGTACATTGACAAATATCTACTCAGAGTTTCTCATTGCCAAGTTTCAGACACTCATTGAAGATGGGAACATTGCTTTACATATAGCTTTATACACAAAATATTGAGCCCACATTATATATGGTTTTATACACAAAATATGGAGCCTACACTATATATAATTTTATACTTAATATATGGACCCCCACATTATCTATAGTTTTATATACAATATATGGAGCCCACACTATGTATGGTTTTATGCACAAGACATGGAGCCCACACTATGTATGGTTTTATACACAAGACATGGAGCCCACACTATGTATGGTTTTATACACAAGACATGGAGCCCACACTATGTATGGTTTTATACACAAGACATGTGTATTGATATTTATCCCACACTGATATATATATATGTTTTGTTTGCAAAATGCCATAACACGTTCACTCTATATGAATATATGTAAATGTGTTTGTGTTAGTGTGTGTGTCTGTGTGTGAGAAGGGAGAGACTAGATACCAATATATGTATCATCATCATCATCATGTGTAAACAATTTTGTACAGTTCAGCAGAAATATGTTAATCAAAATATGATTCTTGTGTGTTTGAAGCAATCAACATGTGTGTGTGTATATATGTGTGTGTGTGTATATATATATATATATATATATATATATATATATATATATATATATTATCATCATCATCATCATCATCATCGTTTAACGTCTATCTTCCACGCTAGCATGGGTTTAGACGGGAATTGTCCAACTTGAGGCAAGATTGGTTGTCTCATTCGTATAGGACTGTCTGGCGGGTTTTCTACGGCTGGATGCCATTCCTAACACCAACCACGTTTACAGTGTGGACTGGGAGGTTTTTACCGTGTTACCTACACGGCCACATTACAGCGTGGACTGTGTGTTTTTTTTGTCGTGACACCTACACGACCTCATTTATTTAGGACTGGATGTTGTGGTACCAGCATAACTTTACAGAGGTGGGGGTAGGGGCAGTGGGATGGTGGTGTATTTTTTGTTAAGAGGTGCCTACTGACTGTAGGTTTCACTTTGTACTTAGGCAAGACGGGTCTTCTGTATTACTGCGTAGCGCCAAAGATCTCGGTCCAGTGACATTGTCTTGGAGAGGTGTAAGTGTGTAAGGTCGGAATTTTTCAAATCGTTCCAGGTTTTTCTGGGTCTGCCTACTCCGTTGCTTCCATCAATTTTGATCGCCCTTTATTTTTTTATACAGCTGTCATCTTTCATGCACATAACGTGACCATACCAACATAGTCTTCTCTCGAGTAAACAGCATCTGATCCCTCTTATTCCTAATTTCTCACTTATATATATATAAGTGAGAAATTATATATATATATATATATATATATATATATATATATATGATTTCTCACAAATGAGACAGTTCTAGTCATGTAGAAGCTCTTCTATATTAAAACATTTATACTCTGCTATGTATTGAGTACCTTACTTACTGTGGTTACCTCCGATTCAACCTGGAATAACTTATATATATCATCATCATCATCATTTCATTTTATTTTACGTCCACTTTTTCCCTGCTTGCAAGGGTGGGACGGGAACTGATTCTGGCTTGATTTCTACAGCTGGATGCCCTTCCTAACACCAACCTCATTTACAGTGAGTGCTGAGTGCTTTTTTGCCGTGGCACCTCCACGACCACTTTGCAGTGGAATGATATGGACCCCAGTCCCTATCATCTCATTTCTACAGCTGAGTAAACTGGAGCAATGTGAAATAAAGTGTTTTGCTCAAGGAAACAACACATCACTCGGTCTGAGAATTGAACTCACAACCTTTCGATTGACAGTTGAAAATTGCAAACTTGACTGTCACCACTGAATGTGAACCTGAAGATTGCGAAAGCATGAAAGTACTTGTTCAATTAACATTTAACATTCTACCATACTATTTCATTATAATATCATTATAACTTTAAAGGATTGTAAATAAAACGAGTAAATCAGACAAAGTTGGAATTCCTTTTATTAATATAATCTTCTATACACAATCATACACACCCGTGTATATTTATTTATATATATATATGTATATATACATATATATATATATATATATATATATATATATATATATATATATATATATATATATATATATATATATATATATATATATATATATATATATATATTTTGTGGTAAAAACCCAGGAGGTTATATCCATAGTATATTAGTATGTAGAGCACTCAGTCCAAAGGACGGGTTTGGTATAGAGTTAATTCCACAACAAATTAGCAAACCATACTTGAGGATACACGTTTCACCAAACAGATTTTCAACCTGTGTACACATACACACAAATACACAGACACACATATATTATACATTCAGACACACTTTGTCAATTCTTCTTCCATTCCAACTCAGTTCTCTTCCTCTCTCTCTCTCTCTCTCTCTCTCTCTCTCTCTCTCTCTCTACCATCTGAGTCCCTGCATTAAAATAGTGATAGCAATTTCACAGCATTCCATCTTGTTTCCGATTTTACTTTTTCCTGTCTTTTTGCCTACTATATATATATATACATATATATATATATATATATACACACACATACATATACATATATGCACGCACACACACATATACACACACACACACATATATATATAGTGTATGTGTACAAAGAAGGCAATGCTAGGCAAAATTTATAAATCTGATTGATAGGTATTGATGTTTGGTTATTGATTATTTGAGATAAACTAATAGCTAAATATCTTGCTAAATAAGTTGGTGGCCATGAACATGTATATTTGTATATATATATGTATGTATATGTGTATGTATTTAAGTTTGTGTATGTATTTAAGTATATGTAGTATTTAAGTATGTGTATGTGTGTGTTTAACTATGTGTGTGTTTAAGTATGTGTATGTATTTAAGTATATATATGTTTTAACTATGTGTATGTGTGTTTATGTAGATATATCTATAGCAGAAAGCATTTTAGGGGTGCTAAAGCTGGGTTGACTTTCCAGGCCCCATAACAAACCTCTTCAAAAGGATGCAATGCAAGGTTGATCTTGGTGAAAGTTGAACTCAGAATATTGAAAGTTAGGACAGATGCTGCCAAGTATTTAACTCTTAACATCTTGTAATGATTCAACAGAAATCTAAAAGCTCATCTGTTTCTCTCTATAGTGTCTATCTTTATAAACGTTTATATTATTGTTTTGAAAAGTTGCAGGAAATTAAAATAAAGGCTTTAATTTTTAATATGATGCAGTCATATTGGTGTTTACGACAATGTCTTGCTAATGTGTTTTCATGTGATTTGTTAATTCAAATCTTTATAGTATCTATACTAGGGGATAAGTGATTGTGAAAATTTGTAGTATTAAAGTAAAAACTTTAACTATTAATGTGATGCAGTCATACTGCCTTTTTGTTTTGCTAATGTGGTTTTGTGTGGTCTAGGATATTAAGAATTAATCCAATTCCCTAACAACTCTAACAATTCACAGTCTCTTTCAATAGTCTTGGATTGAATGATGTAACATCTAAGTGCTGCTTGCTGCATTATTCAAATACAACCAATTTCTTATGAGTGCATCAGGTTGTAATTGTGTTTAAAAGAAACAGTGCCAAGGATGTCATTAACTGCAAATTATTGCAGCTAGTTGCACCTGGCATCAATGAAAAAAACAAAAACAAACATGAAATTCTTTAAATGAGAATTACACAGAAAACATTTCTTTGGCTGCAACTCAAAGAAATCAGTTTGTTCTTGAATATGTTATTGCTCAAAACCTTTATTTCTTCAACATGTTTTGCTTGTTGTTGTTGTTGTTGTTGTTCTTCTTCTTCTTCTTCTTCTTCTTCTTCTTCTTCTTCTTCTTCTTCTTCTTCTTCTTCTTCTTCTTCTTCTTCTTCTTCTTCTTCTTCTTCTTCTTCTTCTTCTTCTTCTTCTTCTTCTTCTTCTTCTTCTTCTGTCTTCACATGTTGTTACACATCACATGTTATACGTTACATGTTGCCATATGTTACATATCATGCTATATGCTGTTACATGTCATGTTGTTACACATCACATGTTATATGTTACACATTGTTAGTATTACATGTTACTACATGTTGTCATTTGTTACATATCATGCCACATGATGTTCCATATCAGATGTTATACCGTGTGCCATATTGTATTTCTACAATGTATGGGTCCAGGGTGATAGTATAGAGGATGGTTTCATTGACCAGTATGCATCTAAAACAAATCTGCTGTAGAGCTTGTCCCCTCTGAAGCCCTGCCATGGCAATGATTTATGAAAATTGTCCCTAATAACCAGCCTGGAATTTCTCCTAAAAAACCGGTTCAAACTATCCTAATCAATGTCTAAAAGCCATTCCCAGACTATCATTCCTCTTACCTTCCATTAAATCTCTCTAGAACATACGCGATGTTTGTTTGCCTATCATCTAGTTCAGCCGAAATAATAATAACAATGGTTTCTGAGTTAGACACAAGGACAGTAATTTGGGGGGATGGGAAAGTGGATAAAATTTCCCCAGTACACCACTGGTATTTTATCCCATTGACCCCATAAGGATGAAAGGCAAAGCTAAGCTTGGCAGGATAAATAATAAACATTATCACCATCATTTCTATACTGTTATATATATATATATACACACATATATATATATATATATATACACAGGTTTTTCAATCTTTCCACATCCTGTTTACTTTTTATTCATTTTACTTACGTTCAACTAAACTCTCTCTCTCTCGAATTTCATCTCTCTCCACCTCCCTCATATATATATATTTATATATATATATATTTATATATATATATATATATATATATATATATATATATATATATGCGTGAAGGAGACAGAGAGAGATGGATAGAGATGTATATTTATGAGAGAGAGAGAGGTGTGAGAGACAGAGACAGTTGTATGTTTGTGAGAGAGAGGGGTGTGTGACAGAGACAGTTGTATGTTCCTTTAATTCCATAGATGTGAGGTGAGCTTAAGAAATATTACAGCAGGATTAGATTTTAACTTCATCCAAAATTAAAATTTGCATCATCATCAGCATTATCACCATAATAGACACCATCATCATCATAGACATCATCATCATCATCATCATTATTTTCCTAAGTATACTTGTTATTGCAGCTAATAAAAATGCCAACTTCACCTACCCTACCATTTCTTACCCAGAAGAGTTTATATCTATATTATTTGCCTGCAAGGAGTCTAGCTGATGCTCCACTCCATCTTTATGTGGTGGAGGACAATATGAGTGACTTGTTTAAGGTGCCTCTCAATGTAATCCAGCATGAAACTATGAGGTTGTAGAGACCAACATCTTAACCACACTGCCATAAACAACTCCTAGCTGTAAACCAAGAAAATAGTAAAAAAAAAAAATTAAAAAAAATCCAAGTAAATGAATATTTAAGATGGCTGCTAGCTATAGACAGGATGTCACTGAATGAAAATTCTGATATTTAAAGAATTTTTACCATAATATTTATAATTATTTGTTTACTTATTGTTTTTTCTTTTTTTTTCTAGTTTAAAATTTGTATTTTTTTTTCAAGTGGGTGGATGTGTTTATAATGCTAAGTAAATAAATATATACATAGATAGGTAGATAGATTGGGAGATAGATACATAGATACTTAGGTAGGTAAAATAGAGATAGCTAGATAGATATATAGGTATATTAGGTAGGAAGAAGATAGATAGAGAATATGGGATGTTTATATCATCATCATCATCATTGTCTACTTTTCCTGCTAGCAAGTGCCGGACTATTCTTCACATTGCAATATAAGCATTGCTTCCATGATTAAGTTCCGATTTTTCATCAGATCTTTATATAAGACAAGTACAGTACTCTCAAAAACTCACAAAACATTTACAAAACTGAGCAATTGTTGCATTGTACTACACCACATACCACAAAACTATATATATATATATATATAGAGAGAGAGAGAGAGAGAGGAAAGAGAGAGAGAGAGAGAGAGAGAGAGAGAGAAGGGGGGTGAGCCACACAACCAAACTCCGGGAGAACCTGAGGTATTATAAGAGATCTGTGTGTTGTTTTGGTGAAATTTGAAACAAAAGGAAGAATGATCATATATAGATATTAATCAATAGAATGTGTTAATTGAATGAAATAATAGAATATAGTTTTAGAAAGGTGGAAATATGTGAGAGGAAGAGAGAGTAGTAATGTGTAAGGGGGGAGGAGAGAGAGAAGAAGAGTAACGGAGAGAGTAGAGTGGGAAGAGTTATAGAGGAGCAGAGGAGGAGGAAGAGTGGGTGGGAACAGAAAAAAATGAGAGAAAAGAAGAGAAAGGGGATGAGCAAGAGAGATAAAGAGAGAGAGATAGAAAGTGAGAAAGAAATAGTAAGAGAGACATGCAAAGGAAGATAAGAGAGAGAGAGTGAGAGAGAAGGTAGGAGAACAAGTGGGTAGGAATAAAAAGCAAAAATCAAATATGAAAATCTAGATTGAGAAAAACTGAATTAAGAAAATTCTAGAAAATGTTTTGTTTTTGTTTTATTAATTAATTACTTATTTATTTTTGATTTGTAAATTTTATATTTTTTTTGTTGTCGACATTGATTTTTATTTCATTATTTTATACTTGTTTCAGTTATTTTAAAAAATATATTTTCAGTACAAAAAAAATACATACATATATATATATATGTCCCCACACCTTCCCACTGCAAAGTGGTCGTGGAGGTACCACGGCAAAAAAACACCCAGCCCACACCATAAAGTGGACATGTAGGTGCCACGGAAAAAGCACCCGGCACTCACTGTAAATGAGGTTGGTGTTAGGAAGGGCATCCAGCTGTAGATATCAAGCCAGAATCAGTTCCCGTATGAGCAAGGCATGGTCAGCCAACCGGCTACTGCCCACAACAGGACAACCCGTCTAACCCATGCTAGCGTGAAAGAACGGACGTAAAACGGTGATGATGATGAGATATATATATATACATACATATATACCTACATACATAAATACCTACATATACACACATACATACTAACATACATATATATATATACATACACACATATATATATACATATATATTCATACATGCAAACATACAATCATACATACTTATGTGTATATATAGAGAGAGAATGTAAACTAATTTAAACCAAACCCAAGCCATCCACAGATCATTATCCTACAGTCAACCCTACCCATTACATCAAACCACACCTAAATTTAAGTATGTCCTTCAATATCCTACCCCACAACATTTACCCTGCTCTAATTACAGGTATTGGGATCACTGTGTTACTTGGTTTCTATGGCATGGGCTGGACAGGTGGTCGTGAATGAAGTCGGGGATTAACCATTGTTACTGTCCTTTGTTTGATGATAACTGAGGAGCCAGAGAGGGTCCACATCTTGATCATCTTATTTCAGTTCTCACATGGTTCCTTCAGCTGGTTATTTATATATAACTTGCTAGCAGGGAGAACGGACATCATGATGATGATATATGTGTGTGTGTGTGTGTGTGTGTGTGTGTGTGTGTGTGTGTGTGTGTGTGTGTGTGTGTGTTTGTGTATGTATATATATATATATATATATATATATATATAACTTGCTAGCAGGGAGATCGGACATCATGGTGATGATATATGTATGTGTATGTGTGTATGTATATATATATATATATATAACTTGCTAGCAGGGAGAACGGACATCATGGTGATGATATATGTATGTGTATATATATATATAAGCAATTTATCTGCCCACTAATTATAACCACATGGTGGTGTGAAGATAGTTTGCTCCAGAACCAGAAATTTATAGAAACATTTTTTTGTCTGTCTAGAGAAAGATTGTGTTGAGTTCCTGTAAATGTTCCTCTGTTGACTTTCTATCTATTATCTGTTAGGATCAAATGTCTGTTCTGCCTCCTCCTTCTTCTCTACTCTTCCCCCATACACACAGCTCACCCATCACATCACACCCTTCACACAGCCATCACATCACTCACCCATCACATCACTCACCCATCACATCACTCACCCATCACATCACTCACTCATCACATCACTCACCCAACACATCACTCACCCATCACATCACTCACCCATCACATCACTCACCCATCACATCACTCACCCATCACATCACACACCCATCACATCACTCACCCATCACATCACACACCCAGCACATTTCAGTTTCTATGTCTATACATAATCAATATTTAAGAATATATTTTAATAATAATAATATAAATAATAATAATAATGATAGTAATAATAATAATACTGAAATTATTGTTTACAGTGCTCAAGTGCACTACAACTCATCAAAGGTGTATGTATAGTACATAGAATAATGTACAAATGTCAGGAAAATGAACAGCGTATGAGTCATGAAATACATGTGTGCGCGTGTATCGAGGGGGGACATCAGGTGTAGCATTGGCGAATCTCATGTATGCATATATATATATATATATATATATATATATATATATATATATATGGAGGGAGACAATAAAATATACTCAGCCCTCTCTGTAAAGTGGTTGGGATTAGGAAAGGCATCCAGCCATCGAAATCATCCCAAAATGTAACTTATGAGCAAGTCTCAGTGTGTGACAACCCATCCAACCCACAATGATTGTGATGCATGTGTCTGTGTGTCTGTGAGTGATTGTGTATACACATATATATGTAACAAAGCATTTTCCTACGTTTATGTAAATATGTGTTTTGTGTGTGTATGTGAGCATACGTGCGTGTGCATGCGAGTGTGTGTGAGTGTGTTTGCAGGCATGCCTGTTACCATGAACAAATGCCACTCTGACTTCGTGTCACATGACAACACAGCTTGTCGGCTGTCAAGGAATATTCTTGTGTTGTTTAATTTATCTCTTATGAGTTGTTGTTGCAAGTCCAAGGGACATAACTCAAAGCCACTAACAGCATCTCTGTTTATATCTCTCTCTCCCTCCACCTCTCTCTCTCTCTCTCTCTCTCTCTCTCTCTCTCTCTCTCTCTCTCTCTCTCTCTCTCCCCATATTGCAGTTCTCACTTTTTGAAGATCTCCTTAATTTTTTGTTGTTGTTATTATTAAACTCCGACATAAATATAATTTATTATATTCATTATACTTATCATTTATCATTCAATATTTTTATTATTATTATTACTATTATTATTATTATTATTATTGTGACTGCATTACCGAGCACAGCTGTGTACACCTTGGGTATGTGCAGGGTAGTATTTTGGTGGTATTGTTTCTATTATTGACAGTACTCTTCATAATATGTAGTGCCTAGCAGTCATATTTTATACGCTCTTTATATTTGGGGTTTTTCTATGCATTTTTTTGGTGCATTTTTGTTGTTTTATAGGCATTGTTCCCATTTTTTATTATTATTGAGGAAAATTTTGCCTTTCATCCTTCCAGGGTCGATAAAATGAAGTACCAGTCAAATATTGGGGAGGATTTAATCAACTTTTCCCTCTCACTCAAATTTCTGGCCTTGTGGCTTATATTAGAAACTGTTATTATTATTATTATTTTTACAGCATAGTTACGTCCCTTTATGTTCTGCGTTCAAATCCCGCCAAGGTTAACTTTGCCTTTCATCCTTATGGGGTCGATAAAATAAAGTACCAGTAATGTACTGGGATAATTACTGGCCTTGTGCCAAAAGTAGAAACAATTATTATTATTATCATTATTAAAGATATATAAATAAAGAAATCAAAGATATCCTTATTACTCTTTTGATGATGATAATAATAATAATAATAATAATAATAATAATAATAATAATAATAATAATAATTGTTTCCACTTTAGGCACAAGGCCAGCAATTACCCAGTGCATTACTGGTACTTTATTTTATCGACCCTGTAAGGATGAAAGGCAAAGTCAACCTCGGCGGGATTTGAAATAATAATTTTAATAGAAATAAAGGAGACATCCCTTGGTACACATATATATATATATATTGTGTGTGTTACATGTTTGTGTATGTGTATCATGAGTGTATATATATGTGTGTGTGTAAGTGTAAGTGTGTGTAAGTGTGTGTGTGTGTGGAAAGCTTTAGTGAAACCTCATGTTTCCCTTTTTCTATCTTATTAAATTATCTCTAATAAACAAATTTATGAAGAATTGAATAGACACTAACACTTTTACTCCTCACCACCAATACCACTACTAATACCACCACAACTACCACCAACTACTACCTCCAATACCACCACAACTACTACCTTCAATACCACCACAACTACCACCAACACTCCCACCAATACCACCACAACTACCACCAACACTCCCACCACAACTACCACCAACTACTACCTCCAATACCACCACAACTACCACCAACTACTACCTCCAATACCACCACAACTACCACCAACTACTACCTGCAATACCACCACAAATACCACCAACTACTACCTCCAATACCACCACAACTACCACCAACACTCCCACCAATACCACCACAACTACTACCTCCAATACCACCACAACTACCACCAACTACTACCTCCAATACCATCACAACTACTACCTCCAATACCACCACAACTACCACCAACTACTACCTCCAATACCATCACAAGCATCACCACAACCACCAATACCATGACAAGCATCACCACCACCATCACCACTACCACCAATACCATCACAACCACCACCATCACCACTATCATTATTGTTTCTCCACCCCACCACCATCTTCAAGTGGCACTGGTGGTGGGGTGGTATATTAAATTAACATGTTTCACTGACTCCATCTCTCTCTCTATATGTGTCTATATATATATATATATATAATATATATATATATATATATATATATATATATATATATATATATATATATATATATATACATGTATGTATGTTTGTCCTATCCCTATGTCCGTATATGTATCTATATGTGTATATTTGTGTCCTAACTCTGTATATGTATGTATATATGTATGTGTATGTCGTATCTCTATATCTGTATATATATGCATGTATGTATGTCCTATCTCGGTATATGTATTTATATGTGTATATTTGTGTCCTAACGCACTCATATATACACTCATACATATACACACACACTCATACATATACACACACTCATACATATACACACACTCATACATATACACACACTCATACATATGCACACACTCATACATATATATACACACAATCATGCATACACATAAAATAATAATTTTAAAAGAAAACATAAAACTGAAAGAATAATAAATAAAAATTAATAACAAAACAATTTTTAAATAAAAAATAAACAAAAATATATAAATATAATAAATAAATAAATAATAGTTTTCAATAAAAATTTAACAAAAAAAGGAAATATATAAATATATATAAACAAAAGTATAAATAAAATGTCTTAATAATTATTCAATGAATTATCATTGATATTTTACTACTGCTGCTGTTACTACTACTACTACTACTACTACTACTACTTATACTACTACTGCTGTTACTACTGCTGCTACTACTACTGCTGTTACTACTCCTGCTACTACTACTGCTGCTGTTACTACTACTACTGCTGTTACTACTACTACTGCTGTTACTACTGCTGCTGTTACTACTACTGCTGCTGTTACCACTACTACTGCTGCTGTTACTACTACTGCTGCTACTACTGCTGTTGTTACTACTACTACTGCTGTTACTACTGCTGCTGTTACTACTACTGCTACTACTACTGCTGCTCCTACTACTACTACTACTGCTGCTGTTACTACTACTGCTGTTACTACTGCTGCTGTTACTACTACTCCTGTTACTACTGCTGCTGTTACTACTACTACTGCTACTACTACTACTGCTGTTACTACTGCTGCTGTTACTACTACTGCTGCTACTACTACTACTACTACTGCTGCTAGTAGTAATAGTATTTTTTTTTATAAAAACATTGTTGTTTTTATTGTCAAAAGGAATCCTTTTGTCTGTAGTGTGGTGTTGTGTTGTGTGGTGTGGTGTTGTGTGGTGTGGTGCTGTGTAGTGTTGTGTGGTGTGGTGTTGTGTTGTGTGGTGTTGTGTGGTGTGATGTTGTGTTGTGTGGTGCTGTGTATTGTTGTGTTGTGTGGTGCTGTGTATTGTTGTGTTGTGTGGTGTAGTGTTGTGTTGTGTGGTGTTGTGTGGTGTGGTGCTGTGTAGTGTTGTGTGGTGTGGTGTTGTGTTGTGTGGTGTTGTGTGGTGTGATGTTGTGTTGTGTGGTGCTGTGTATTGTTGTGTTGTGTGGTGCTGTGTAGTGTTGTGTGGTGTGGTGTTGTGTTGTGTGGTGTTGTGTGGTGTGATGTTGTGTTGTGTGGTGCTGTGTATTGTTGTGTTGTGTGGTGCTGTGTATTGTTGTGTTGTGTGGTGTAGTGTTGTGTGGTGTGGTGTTGTGTTGTGTGGTGTTGTGTGGTGTTGTGTGGTGTGGTGCTGTGTATTGTTGTGTTGTGTGGTGCTGTGTATTGTTGTGTTGTGTGGTGTAGTGTTGTGTGGTGTGGTGTTGTGTGGTGTGGTGTGGTGTGGTGTTGTGTGGTGTGATGTTGTGTTGTGTGGTGCTGTGTATTGTTGTGTTGTGTGGTGCTGTGTAGTGTTGTGTGGTGTAGTGTTGTGTGGTGTGGTGTTGTGTTGTGTGATGTTGTGTGGTGTTGTGTGGTGTGGTGCTGTGTATTGTTGTGTTGTGTGGTGCTGTGTAGTGTTGTGTGGTGTAGTGTTGTGTGGTGTGGTGTTGTGTGGTGTGGTGTTGTGTGGTGTTGTGTGGTGTGGTGCTGTGTATTGTTGTGTGATGTTGTCTTTAATGTCTTGGCCTTGCAAGAAATATAGGAATTGCACTTTTTGGACACAAACACTTTATAGAAGTCTACCCCTTCCTTTTATTTCAAAGATATTTTCTTCCCATCCCCTCTGTTTCCGATCCCCACCCCAACACAACCATGTCCCCCACCCTATCTGTGTGTCTATTTATCAATGTGTCCACCATCACCAATACCCACCACTACCACCACCCTGTTTTCATTACCATAACCACCACCGCTACCACCAATACCATCACCACTGCCACCCTGTTTTCATTATCATCACCATCACAATCACCACCACTACCTCCATCACCACCACCACCATCAATACACCACCGCCACTACATCACCACCACAACCACCACCGCCACCACCACCAATACACCACCACAACCACCACCACCACCACCACCACTACATCACCACCACCACCACTAATACACCACCACCACCACTACTACACCATCACCACCACCACCACATCACCACCACCAATACACCACCACCACCACCACCACCTTCTTATATTTGCTGTAAACAGAAGAGAAAATAATGTGTGAAAACTCGTGAAAAATAATAATTTAAGAAGATGAAACCTTGAAAAAGAGAAAAAGTGAAAAGAAGCAACATTAGACTTTAAAATGAGACATTAAAGAGAATATATTAACAGATAAAAAGAAGATATGTCATAAAACTACACTGATGCCATCATTAGCAGCATCATCATCACCAGCATCGTTATAATTATCATTATCATCAGCATCATCATCATTATAATTATCATTATCATCACCATCATCATCATCATCATCATCATCATCACTATAATTATCATTATCATCACCATCAGCATCATCAGCATCATCATTTTCGAAATCACCATCATCATCATCATCATCATCATCATCATCATCATCATCGTGTCTGTTGGGTGGGGGAGTATATTTTATGCATACATACTTGTATGCAAATATATGAGTTTGTGTGTGGTGTGTGTTTATGTGTTTTATATAGTGTGAATATATGGTGTAGTGTAGGTGTATATATATATATATATATATATATATAGACGCACATATATATATAAATAGACGCATATATATATATAGTCGCACACATATATATATATATATACACATGTATAAATATTATACACACAAGTTTATTAACATTTAACAATGTAGCTGTAGAGTCCATTTACTAGCTTAATGTTTAGCAATTAACATTAATATTATCATCATGTATACACACATATACACACATATACACACACTGATACAGACATATATATGTATAACATACCATAAAAATGTAATGTATATATATATATATATGTAATTATATATACACTCACACATACACACACATATATATATATATGTGTGTGTGTGTATAACATACAATAAAAATGTAATCATCATCATACGTCCGCTTTTCTCTGCTTGCAAGGGTGGGATGGGAACTGATTCTGGCTTTCTACAGCTGGATGCCCTTCCTAACACCAACCTCATTTACAGTGTGGGCTGGGTGTTTTTTGCCATGGCACCTCCACGACCACTTTCATCTTATTTCTACAGCTGAGTAAACTGGAGCAATGTGAAATAAAATGTCTTGCTCAAGGAAACAACACATCACCCGGTCTGAGAATTGAACTCACAACCTTTCGGTTACAAGGCCAATGTTCTAACCACTAAGACATGTGCCTCCATTAATGTACATATATATATATATATTATATGTATTCATTAGATATGTGATTATATACAAATATATATATATATGTATACTCATACACACACACACACACACACATATATATATATATATATAGAGAGAGAGAGAGAGAGAGAGAGAGAGAAGGAAGGAAGATTCAAAACATTTTTTCAGTGACAAGAAGAAATAATCAATAATTTCGATTAATTGATTAGTTTTCATCACCTCCTCTGGAATAATAAAAGTTTTAAAATACCTTTTATATATATATATATATATAAAAAGGTGTGTCAGAAAAGTTCCAGGACTGATGTCACAAAAGATTTATTTCAAACCCAAACTTCACACTAAGAGTTTTCTCCTTCAAAGTAATTTCCCTGGAGTCTAATGCACTTTTCCATACTTTTCTGTTCTGCCATGCTTGCATGCACTCCTGGAAGGATTCTTTCAGGATCCTCCGCAGTTCCGTCTTCAAAACGGGTCCCCTCCAGGTCGTACTTGCATATCCATGACTCATTACCGGTGATGACTGTCCCTAGCAAGTCTGGTTCGGTTTCAAGATGCTCGAGGATGTCCTGGCACACTTGCATGCGTCGACCCTTCTGGTCATCGTTCAGCAGTTTTGGCACCATCTTCGCGCAGACTTTCCGCATGTCCAAATCTTCAGTGAGAATTTTCCAGATGCTGTCCCGCTTCATGCCCAGCTCATTTGCCATCAATCGAACAGTCAGCGCTCAACGTTGACCTCAGTTCTGGTTGTTGAGGGCCTTCCGCTCCTGAGGTCATCTTCAACGTCCTCGTGTCCTTCTTTAAACCTCTTGCACCACTCAAAAACACGTGAGCGTGACATCGTCTCATCTCCATACACTTGCTGCAGCAATCCCAGTGCTTCTGACAGAGTTTTCCCCAACCATACCAGAAACTTCAAGTTTGTTCGTTGCTCTGTGCTCATTGCTTGACGACCTGAAACAGAGGACATGTATATAAAATTATGAAGAAAAAAGTTTGGCCGCTGCAGAGAGCTAAGATTACAGTTACATACTCCAGGGGGATTACTTTGAAGGAGAAAACTCTTAGTGTGAAGTTTGGGTTTGAAATAAATCTTTTGTGACATCAGTCCTGGAACTTTTCTGACACACCTCGTATATATATATATATATATATATATATATATATATATATATATATATATATATATATATGTGTGTGTGCGTGTGTGTGTATGTATATGTTTGTGTGTATATAAATATATATATATGTATATATATATATATATATATATATATATATGTATATATATATATAATGATATGGTGAGTAGAAATATATTGAAATAAAAAAATGTTACATAACAAAAATGATGTCTGATGAAGTTGTGTTGAAGGTTGCATGATGACTGCATTGTGTAATCATGAATGCCACAGAAATGTGTATTACAGCAGATTTTGAATAAAATGATGAGTCATGAATTTCTACATCTGACCTTCACAATCATCATTATTGTATATATCATTATTGTATATATAGAGGGCGGTGGATTGGCAGTATCGGTAGAGGGTCGGATGCCATGCTTTCCAGCATAGTTACGTCCCTTTACAATCTGAGTTCAAATCCCGCCGAGGTTGACTTTGCCTTTCATCCTTACGGGGTCGATAAAATAAAGTACCAGTAATGCACTGGGTAATTGCTAGCCTTGTGCCTAAAGTAGAAACAATTATTGTATATATATACATACATATACATATATATATATATATATATATATATATATATATAATACACACACACAAATATATAGCATGCCTCTAACAACTAAACTTCAGTCAATTCCTTTTAGTGGAATACATTTTCATCTTATCA
>OZ024753.1:46596796-46614296 GCA_964016885.1 Eledone cirrhosa
ACTTGGTTTTGTCTTTGTGTGTAATTGTTCTTCTGTTCCAAATAATGATGTATTATCTTCGTTTTTTTTCCCGTTCTTTGCCAGGGAACGTCTCCACGAACCAAAGTATCGTCTTCCTGTCTTCCTTTGGTTGCAACGTTTTTCGAAATATTTACTTCTGCGTTCACAGATTCATTTTTTTTGTTTCAGAAGATCCCGTTAAGGGTGAAAGCAGCGATTCTTAGCTTAAACTTTAATCTGCTATTTTAATAAATATATATATATATATATATATATATATAGTTTAGGGATTGTAATGTCCAGTTACTGTAGGTTCACCAGAGTGAGCACTCGATGCGTAGTTTCCAGTAGTTATATTGGTGTTGTACTAAGCAGAGTGTAATACTAATAATAAAAAAGATGAGGTATTAGATCTTCATTACATTTATTGAGGTGTGACATGTGTTTCATGATTGATCAGCTCAAGGTTCGATCTGTATCAATCGGGCCCAAATCTGGAATCAAAAGCTCGTTGGACTTCGGTTATGGTAATGACAGAACAATTCCCTTACAGCCTTTTCATGTAATATATATAATAATGGTGATAGTGATGGTAGTGGTGAAGTTAGGAATGGTGGACTTGGTTTAAGTGGACAGTAGTCCTGGTGGTGATGGTAGTGGTGGTGGGGTGTTAGAGGTGGTGGTGGTCGTCGTCATCGTGGTGATGGCAGTGATGATAGTGGTGGGCATGGACATGGTGGTGGTGGTGTTAGAGATGGTGGTGAGGGACAAGGTGCTGGTGGTCGGTGTGGCGTGTTAGAGGTAGTAGTGGTGGGGATGGACATGGTGGTGGTGGTGATGGTGCTAATGATGGAGGAGATGAAAGGAAGGGAAACTGTGTGTGTTGGTGGAGGAGGTGCTGTAATAGTGATGGAGGGGTGGGAGGGAGAGGAATGGATAGTGAGTGGGAGGGAGAGGAATAGATTGTTGGGAGAGTAAGTAGTGAGGCAGGGGATAGAAAGTGTGTGTGGTGTTGGTAGGAGGCTGCTCTCCATCTAGAAGGAGTGGGAGGGAGAGGGGGAGTAGGAGGGAGAGGGGGAGTAGGGGATAATTGCTTTGCTTACATAGATCTGCTTTGTTTGTCTTCATGCTAGGTTGATGACCCATGTCTGTCTGTCTGTCAGTCTTTTGTCTGTTTGACTGCTGGTCTGTTGGTCTGACTGCTTGTCTGTCTGTCTGTCTCTCGTCCCTTCTCTCTCTCTCTCTCTCCCTTTGTTATCAAACCATTACTGGATAGTAAAAGAAAAAGATAAAAACAGAAAGAACTTATCAATTATTATGTGTATGTGTATGCATGCATTGGTGTATGCATGCATTGGTGTATGCATGCATTGGTGTATGCATGCATTGGTCTGCAGTGACCCAACCTTTGCAAGGATTATATATATATATATATATCATCATCATCATCATCGTTTAATGTCCATTTTCTGCATATATATATATAGAAGGAGTCGATCAACTTTCATCAAATCGGATCAAGGAAACAATGTCTCCGTTGGTCTTTCCAATTGCTAATACTCTCTATCGATCACAACTCCAGGTAGAAGGAGCAATGTGAGATAAAGTGTCTTGCTCAAGGACATAATGCATCGCCTGGTCCAGGAATCGAATATATCATCATCATCATCATCATCGGTTAACTTCTATCTTCCACGCTAGCATGGGTTTAGACGGGTGTATATATATATAGAGAGAGAAAATGAACATTAAACGATGATAATATATATATATACAGAGGAACATAAAGCAGCAATAGAACACATGATACAGGTGCTATCAAATGCTCAGATGGTTCCTTAGATGTCTTTAACACCTACTGCTACTTTGGTGACCTAATTAGCATAATGGAGGTGAATGTTTCTCCTCTTGGCCAAGAATTACACCTTCAGCATCCCAAATTCTATTTGGTCTGTTAAATTCTCATCCAGACGGTGGCCCCATCACCATTGCTGTAGTCTAAAGTTTTATCTTAATATAAGTCTTTTAGTCTTTGACAACAAAGAGCTCAATTAACTGTTCTTTCTTCCAGCGGGGCAGCCATTTTCATATCAGCTCATTTATTCATATGTCTGAAAAAAAAGAAAAAAATGAAATGATTAAAGATCAAGAGTATATGCGACTTTATATCTCTACCAAATCTCAAATAATTTCATTGAGAAATGCACCATCTGTGACAAAAATTGCATTACATTTTGACTCAGCCTTATATATACTAGCAGAAAAACCACCCTTTGGGTGGTTTTCTGCTAGTATGTGTAATGTGTATATTGATATTACACGCAAGTATATATACATGTAGATACGATACGTCAAATAAAATCGTAATTGACAATATACACAGAAATTGAAGAGAGACTGTGTTACACTACCTTATGTAATCAGTAGCATAATCCATAATACATTAAAAAAAGATGATATATATAAACTGCATTAGGAGAAAATTAGTGACAGAAAATTAATATGTTTATTTAAGCAATCGCCACCGGAAGTGTTGACATTTGAAAATTTTAAAGAAGTGAATCTTTAAATAAATAATAAAATATATTTAATGAACAGCCACGAAATTTGGTAAATAAATTATGTAATATTCATTCATTATTTATTCTGAGTTTAAATCCCGCCGAGGTTAACTTTGCCTTTCATCCTTACGGGGTCGATAAAATAAAGTACCAGTAATGTACTGGGTAATTGCTGGCCTTGTGCCAAACGTAGAAACAATTATTTATTCAAAGTAATCCAACTTATTTTACTAATGGGATAAAAAATTATAAACCGTACGCAGTCCTACGCTTCTTACTTTATTATAGTTTAGATATATATATATATATGTAAAAGGTAAACAGAAATAACAACACAATCAGTACAGTATATGGAAGGAATATACACATATATGATGGGTACACAAGAGATGTAGCGGGATCTCAGGAAGCTTAATTAAGAATGTAGGCTTCACATGCAGCAGCTGTGCTGGGACAGCAAGCAGCAAACAGCCACAGGAAACAAGTACCACCAATCTCTGGGAGGGCTCTGTAGAAACAGTAGACAGCTTCTGCTACCTAGGTGACCGAATTAGCAGCGAAGGTGGGTGTTCAGAAAGTACAATAACTAGGGTAAGTACGGGATGGAAGAAGTTCAGGGAACTACTGCCACTGCTAGCTGCAAAAGGCTTCTCCCTCAAAATGAAAGGCAGACTGTATGATGCGTGTATCCGAACAGCAATGTTACATGGTAGTGAGACCTGGGCACTGAAGGTGGAAGACTTACGTAGATTAGAAAGAAATGAAGCCTGCATGCTCCGATGGATGTGTAATATACGCGAACAACAAAGCATAAATGAATTGAGAGAGAGACTGAGCATAAGAGGAATCAATTACCTTACCCAATTACACCTCTCAAAGGCGATGACACATGGCCGTGACCTCTGGCGTCACGCAGTAATACAGAGTACCCGACCTCCCATGAGTACAAGCTGAAGCATATAGACAATATGCCCCCACACCCTCCCTCTGCAAAGTGGTTGTGGAAATGCCACGGCAAAAAAGCACCCAGCCCACACTGTAAAGTGGACATGTAGGCGCCACGGAAAAAAAGCACCCAGCACTCATTGTAAATGAGGTTGGTGTTAGGAAGGGCATCCAGTTGTAGAAATCAAGCCACAATCAGTTCCTGTATGAGCAAGGCATGGTCAGCTGACCAGACACTGCCCACAACAGGACAACCCGTCTAACCCATGCTAGCATGGAAGAACAGACGTAAAACGGTGATGATGATGTACATATATACACACATACACACATATATCTATATGTACATATATATATATATATATATAATTATAATAAAATAACAGGAGGCTAGACTTGTGTAAATCCGAAGACGGTTGAGCTGCTTTACGTTGAGTACTCTCCATATTATTACATCAAGATTGACCATACGGAATGACCAGCTCTATCCAGTGGTGAACCTTCAAACCTAAATATATATATATATATATTATAATAATAATAAAATGTGGAGAAACACCCTACCTATTCCTTTTCCTTAAAATGAATTACCCCCTCTCCTCTCTCTCTCTCTCCCTCCTACCCTACCACCCTGAATTACCTCCCCCTGCATATTAATTCTCTAAAAAGGGAAAACACATCCAGTCCAGATGGCCATTTGCCTCCTCCAAGAATGAACATCTTCCCTAAAAACAATGTTTGAACTGCTTGTCTTCAAAAACCATGTTTGTAAATAATATTCTTCTTTCTTTCCCATTTTCTCTTCTACATTTTGTACAAACACAAATTCCTTTTTTTTTTCTCTCCCACTCACATAATTTGAAAATGCATAAAATTCTGAAACCGGTAACTAATAATCGTTTTTTTTCTCCCTATATATATATATCATCATCATATATATATATATCATATATATATATATATCATCATATATATATATATATATCATATATATATATCATCATCATATATATATATTATATATATAATATAAGATCAAAAGATGGTTAAAAGAGTTCCATGTATTTTATTATGCGCATTTCAAAAACAAATATCATCATGAGATGACATTTGCGTTTTCTACATATATATGATATATGTAGAAGTTCTATTTAAATTGTTGGGATACAACAAGCAAATATTTTTATAACTGATATAAAGCACTCAACAAATTATTGGAGTAAAAATACAATATATTAACAAAAGGAAACTATATTTATAAAACCTTGATGTCCTTGAAATATGTATAATGAAATAAATATGGTTTTATAAATATAGTTTCCATTTGTTAATATATCGTATATATATGATATATATATATATATATGATGATGATATATATATATATATAATATATATATATATATATATATATATATGATGATATATATATATATATGATATATATATATATATATGATGATGATGATATATATATATCATATATATATATATATATATATATATATATATATATATTTAGAAAAGGAAGAGAGACAGTATCACATATTCAATATCTTTTTATTCCATATGTATATATATGCGTGTATATATGTGTATGTATATGTATATATATTCTATTCCTTCATCTGGAAACAAAGTGCAATCGACCATAGCAGATGATAACAGTGATGGTGGTGGTACTGGTAGTGGTGGTGGTGGTGGTGGTGGTGGTAGTGGTGGTGGTGGTGGTGGTGGTGGTGGTGGTAGTGGTGGTGGTGGTGGTGGTGGTGGCTGTGGTGGTGGTAGTGGTGGTGTGGTGGTACTGGTAGTGGTGGTGGTGGTGGTGGTGGTAGTGGTGGTGGTGGTGGTGGCTGTGGTGGTGGTAGTGGTGGTAGTGGTGGTGTGGTGGTACTGGTACTGGTAGTGGTGGTGGTGGTAGTGGTGGTGGTGGTGGTGGTGGCTGTGGTGGTGGTGGTGGTGGTAGTGGTGGTGTGGTGGTACTGGTAGTGGTGGTGGTGGTGGTGGTGGTGGAGCTGGTGGTGGTGGTGGCTGTGGTGGTAGTGGTGGTGTGGTGGTACTGGTAGTGGTAGTGGTGGTGGCTGTGGTGGTGTGGTGGTACTGGTAGTGGTGGTGGTGGCTGTGGTGGTGGAGCTGGTAGTGGTGGTGGTGGTGGCTGTGGTGGTGGTAGTGGTGGTAGTGGTGGTGTGGTGGTACTGGTAGTGGTGGTGGTGGTGGTGGTGGTGGAGCTGGTAGTGGTGGTGGTGGTGGCTGTGGTGGTGGTAGTGGTGGTAGTGGTGGTGTGGTGGTAGTGGTAGTGGTGGTGGCTGTGGTGGTGGTGGCTGTGGTGGTGGTAGTGGTGGTGGCTGTGGTGGTAGTGGTGGTGGGGTGGTGGTGGTGGTGGTGGAGGTGGTGGTGGTGGCTGTGGTGGTGGTGGTGGCGTTGTAGTTATGTTGACAGTATTGATGATGCTGGTGGAGATGATAGTTATAAGGAAATAATGTGTGTGACTGTGAGTGAGATATCTATATGTGCGTGTGTGATATAATGGTGTGTGTGTGATATAATGTCTGTGTGTGTGTTATATAATGTGTGTGCGTGTGATATAATGTGTGTGCGTGATATAATGTGTGTGTATGAGATATAATGTGTGTGTGTGAGATATAATGGTGTGTGTGTGTGATATAATGTGTGTGTGTGATATAATGTGTGTGTGTGTGATATAATGTGTATGTGTGATATAATGTGTGTGTGATATAATGTGTGTGTGTGTGATATAATGTGTGTGTGTGATATAATGTGTGTGTGTGTGATATAATGTGTGTGTGTGATATAATGTGTGTGTGTGTGATATAATGTGTATGTGTGATATAATGTGTGTGTGTGTGATATAATGTGTGTGTGTGTGATATAATGTGTATGTGTGATATAATGTGTGTGTGTGTGATATAATGTGTGTGTGTGTGATATAATGTGTGTGTGTGATATAATGTGTGCATGTGAGATCCAGACTTTCCAGATATGTCTGGAAGAGGTGGGAGGGAGAGGAATGAGTCAGTTCTGACTGCAGTAAACAGACATATAGTGTGGGGGGTAATAGACACAGTGGGGGGTGGTATCAGGGTCAGGTTTGTAATAGACAGAGAGAGAGAGGGGGAGAGATAGTGTTGTTGTTTAGCCCCAGGTCAGCCATGATTGAGCAGATACATAATGTAAGACATTCCAACCATGGCAATCCTGTTTTTTTCTGTGGTGGTGGTGGTGGTGGCAGTGGTGGTGGTGGTGGTGGTGGTGGTGGCAGTGGTGGTGGTGGTGGTGGTGGTGGTGGTGGTGGTAGCAGTGGTGGTGGTGGTGGTAGCAGTGGTGGTGGTGGTGGTGGTGGTGACGGTGGCGGTGGTGGTGGTGGCGGTGGTGGTAGCAGTGGTGGTGGTGGTGGTGGTGGCGGTGGTGGTAGCAGTGGTGGTGGTGGTGGTGATGGTGGTGGTGGCAGTGGTGATGGTGGTGGCAGTGGCAGTGGTGGTAGCAGTGGTGGTGGTGGTGGTGGTGATGGTGGTGGCAGTGGCAGTGGTGGCAGTGGTGATGGTGGTGGCAGTGGCAGTGGTGGTAGCAGTGGTGGTGGTGGTGGTGATGGTGGTAGCAGTGGTGGTGGTGGAGGTGGTGGTGGTGGTCACAGTGTTGTCGTTGTCAGAACCTAATGGAGAGAAAGCATTAAATGCAATAAAGAAAAAATAGGGGAGAGGAAGACACACACACACACAGGTGTACACACATGCACACAGAAACAGTTGTACATGTGAGTTCTGAGAGGGGAGGAGAGAGAAAGGTGCAAAAGTGTGTGGAGGGGGGGAGTGGAGGGGAGTGTGGTGCTTGAAAGAAAAGTTATAACAATGTTCTCAAATTATATGTGTGTATATGTGTTGTGTGTGATGTATTGTATGTGTGTGTATCTGTGTTGTGTGTGATGTATTGTATGTATGTGTATCTGTGTTGTGTGTGATGTATTGTATATGTGTGTATGAATATTTGTATGTGTGGTGTGTGTGTGTATATTTGTATGTGTGTGTATGGACCCCCTTAGTTCCTGATGGACCCATAGAAACACTGGTGTGACTTTGAGATTTTATACCAAACACAGCCCACCCACACTCTCTCTAGATAGGAACACAACTAATTTCTTAGTAGAGGGGGAGAGAGAGGAAGTGAGAAATCAATATAAAGGAAGAACCAATATTGAACTGGTATTTTTTTTATTGATCTCGAACGGATGAACTACAAAGTTTACCTCGGTGGGATTTGAACTCGGACCAAAGATATCTGGAATGTTCTAACAACTCTCTACATACATATATATATACATATATACATACATATATACATACATATATATATGGTGGCTGCCAACTCGTTTTCGAGTACGGCCACTACTTTATATCCATGTAGGAGAACCCCTACCGATGCGCTGAACGAGTGTGACCTTTTAGTCCAGCCAGCGACTTGAAAACTCTGGTACAAACACTACACCTGTGACAATTACTGACACATAGTGCTGGGCCCATGGTAGCATGTGACGACAAGTGCAGAGAGATCTCCAGATATAAAGCAATGCCTGTGCCGTGAAGCTTTTATAGTGAGCAAAGGCACTGCACAAAGCCAGTCCCACTCTCTTAACCAAGATGATATTTACCAAAAATATTTACATATATATATACATACATACATACATATATACATACTTCATACATACATACATACATACTTTATACATACATTTACATTGGTCTAAATAGCACAAATTTAAAAAATGCAGACATGCAACCCTCACCCCCCATTTCAAACATACACACATACACATACATATAGACATACACATAGACATACATATAGACATACACATACATATACACATAGACATGAACATCAAAAAAATAGTCCCACATACACTCACATAAACAGATAATTACCCTAAACACATACGTTCATGGTTCTGTGTGTTTGTATGTATATGTGTGTGTTTGTATGTATATGTGTGTATGTATATGTGTGTGTTTGTATGTATATGTGTGTGTTTGTATGTATATGTGTGTGTTTGTATGTATATGTGTGTGTTTGTATGTATATGTGCATGCATTTGTCTGGATGTATTTGAGAGTATATATGTCAGTGTATATATGTATGTGCATGCATTTGTGTGTATGTATGCAGGTATGCATATGTGTATAATGTTATGTGTGTATATATGTATGTATATATGTATATGCATTTATAGACATTATAGGGAGAAAGGGAGAAAATTGAGAGATAGGGAGAGGAGACATTATGTATTGGGTGGGTTGTAGGGAGAGGAGGGGTGTACTGTGTGGTGGTGGGAGGAGGAGGAGGAGGAAGAGGGAGAAATGATTTATGGGATGGATAGGGAGGTTAAAGAAATGTAAAGGATAGAGAGAGGGAGGGGAGGTTAGAGAAATGTAGAAGAAGTGAAGAGACAGGGGGAGGGGTTAGAGAAATGTAGGAGAGGGGAGGGATGTGGATAGAGAGTATAGGGTTAAATGTACCTTTGATGTATGGGTAGACAAAGTATGGGTAGATATGCTGCAGTTAGTGATGTGTGTATGCATGTTCTGGAGTGTAAGTAGGTATTCTGGAGTGTAGGTAGGTGTTCTGGAGTGTAGGTAGGTGTTCTGGAGTGTAGGTAGGTATTCTGAAGTGTAGGTAGGTATTCTGGAGTGTAGGTAGGTGTTCTGGAGTGTAGGTAGGTATTCTAGAGTGTAGGTAGGTATTCTGGAGTGTAGGTAGGTGTTCTGGAGTGTAGGTAGGTATTCTGGTGTGTAGGTAGGTATTCTAGAAAATAGGTAGGTATTCTGGAGTGTAGGTAGGTGTTCTGGAGTGTAGGTAGGTGTTCTGGAGTGTAGGTAGGTATTCTGGAGTGTAGGTAGGTATTCTAGAAAATAGGTAGGTATTCTGGAGTGTAGGTAGGTATTCTGGAGTGTAGGTAGGTGTTCTGGAGTGTAGGTAGGTGTTCTGGAGTGTAGGTAAATATTTTGGAGTGTAGGTAGGGGTTCTGGAAAGAGGGTAGGTGTTGTGGAGTGTAGGCAGGTGTTCTGGAGTGTAGGTAGGTGCTCTGGAGTTAAAGTGTGCTTAGATGTTCTATAGCTAGGATGAAGTGTAGGCAGGTGTTGTGGAGTGTAGATAAATGTTCACTGCCCCCTTCCAAACACTACACCACCACCACCACTAAATTCCCCCTCACCAACATCACCATCACATCAATGGGTTAGTAACAGTAAGAGGCAGTGAAAGTTTTTTTACTTATTTAGGGAGTGGAGGGGGTGGGGGTGATAGAAGAGATTTTTAGTTACATATTTACATATTGAAACTTTAATATAATTCTAATAAAATTTGATTATATTTTATTTGATTTTTGAAAATTTATTTATCTAAATTTCCTTTAATGTGAGGCGAGAAATAGTCAAGAAAGTGGAATTACTGGTACACTTGTGTGTGTATGTGTGGGTGTATGTTTGTGTGGTGTGTGTGTATGTGTAAATATATATATGTGTGTGTGTGTCTGTGTATATATATATATATATGTGTGTGTGTGTGTATATATATATATGTGTGTGTGTCTGTGTGTGTGTGTATATATATATATATATATATATATATATATATATAATGGAAGCACATGGCTTAGAGGTTAGAGCATTGGCCTTGCAATCGAAAGGTTGTGAGTTCAATTCCCAGACCAGGTGATGTGTTGTTTCCTTGAGCAAGACACTTTATTTCATATTGCTCTAGTTTACTCAGCTGATGATAGGGACTGGGGTCCCTATCATTCCACTGTAAAGTGGTTGTGGAGGTGCCACAGCAAAAAAGCACCCGGCACTCACTGTAAATGAGGTTGGTGTTAGGAAGGGCATCCAGCTGTAGAAATCAAGCCAGAATTAGTTCCTGTTCCACCCTTGCAAGCAGGGAAAAGCGGACGTAAAAGGATGATGATGATGATGTGTGTGGGTCCGTATATTTGTATGTGAGAGTCTTGGCCTGCTGCCTGGTTTAACTCCACAATCACCAACACTCAGCTGTCTTTTAGCAGACTTCATTCTGTTGCAGGAATTTGGACTAATATCTGGCCCTTTGTCCTAATTTTGCTCCCTACAAATATTTAAACTGGGTAACAGCAGGCACATCAATCTCAACATTCTAGAGTTGGGTGGCCTGCAAAGATCATGCCAAAATAGTGTATACATGCATATGTATATATAGGTTGTGTGTGCATGTGTATGTCTGACTGTTAATATATACACATACTGCCACTTGAATATACATATAGTCACATGCATATGCAGACACACACACATGCACTCATCCTAACAAATACAAACATACGTATACATTTATGAATATGCTTGCACTTATATAAACGTGTATAGACATATATAAGTACATGCATACAAATATATACACATACATTGCTACTTATAGGCACAGATGTGCACAAAACTATACATGTTATTATATAGAGCCATATATATACACACATCTGTACTACATAAACATGCAATGCAAGCATACAAGACACACAATATGACAGCTCACAAGAACATAAAATATAACTTTGAAAGCTCCTACCTCCTCGCCATTTCCTGTCCCTCTCTCCTTCCTCTTTACACCCCCTCTCTATCTCTCTCTCCCGCTCTCTCTCTCCCTTCCCCCCAATTCAATCCGCTCCACTCCACATACTGTTCTTTGCAATCCGGAGTAGTGTCACACTCAGTTATCATTGCTTGTCAGTCCCATTTAAGAAAAGCCAAGCTGGAGGTGCACGTTAGACTAATTACCAGATTAAAATATACATACATACATGCATACATACATACATTTATACATACATATATATATATATATATATATATATATATATATATATATATATATATATATATGTTTATAGGAAACAAAAACAAATCAAGAAAAATATGGTGTAAAATTATAATAGTCAAACTTACACACACACACGTGTATGAGTCCAAACCATGGCAACATGGAAGTAAACCATAAAACAATGATGATGATTTATAAATGCATGTATGTATATATGTGTATGGCTGTATATATGTATGTATATATGTATGTATGTATATATGTATGTATGCATGTATGTATGTACTTTATTTTATCCACCCTGGAATGACAAAAGATAAAGTTGATCTTGGTTGGATTTGAATTCAGAATGTAAAGAACTGGAACAAATTCTCCAAAGATTGTTTTTGAATGCTCTGCCGATTCTCTTAATCCAATAATAACTAACAATGTTTATGGAAATTCCACATTTATTTTGAAAGCTATAAGATTGTTGGAACTATATCAATGAATGAACAGACCTCAGTTGGTTTCAATGATAAACACTGTGAAATACGTTCTTTTCAGACTGTGTATATCTTTTTTTGGAAGGCAGAGAATTAACCAAGTCATTGGAATATCAGATAGTGCCTTGTGGTATTCATTCCAGCCTTCTGCACAGCCTGAGTTCAACTCCCAGCGAAGTCAACTTTCCCTCTCCTCCTTTCAAGGTTGATAAAGAAATACCAGTCCAGTACTGAGATTGATTCTTCCTCTCTATCACTCTCCCTTCCTCTCTATCACTCTCCCTTCCTCTCTATCACTCTCGCTCCTTCTCTGGAAGAAATTGGTTGTGTTTAGAGCTGAAGAAGGAATATGTCTGCCAGGTTTAAAATGCTAAACAAATGCCATATGCTACTATGGCACCCCCACATCTCTCCAAGGAGTTACAAGTCCATAAATACATATTTTTTATAAGCTTTTGGTTCTTGATGTGTTATAAAGTCCAGAGAGACAATGTGGTAATGTAAATATGATTATCTCTGTTCTTCTTTATTTGGTTTGGATTGGCAGTATCAGTAGAGGGTCGGATGCCATGCTTTGACGTAAAGAGTTACGTCCCTTTATGATCTGAGTTCAAATCCCGCCGAGGTTAACTTTGCCTTTCATCCTTACGGGGTCGATAAAATAAAGTACCAGTAATGTACTGGGTAATTGCTGGCCTTGTGCCAAAAGTAGAAACAATTATTTTGTTGTAATTATTCTCATTTGATATTCCACAACACCATTCCAATATTCTGACTTTCCATATTCATATATTCTGACATTCTTTACCTTGAGACAATACACACCACCATATTAGTTAGATGGAAATTATAAAGAAAATTTAATTTAATTCCTTAAACGGAATTTACCAACATTTTTATACATTCCTGTATGCATACACATGTGTTTGTATATGCATATATCTAAGTGTGTGCGTATCTATGTATGTTTGTATATGTGTGTGTATATGTATCTATGTGTGTTTGTATATGTGTGTATGTATGTTTGTATATGTGGAAAATCTGAATGTTTTGTATATTTTTACATGTTTTTGGCTGTAATAGTTGTTGTACCTTAATTAAAATTTCTCTGTATTTTACTATATTTATTGTGAAACACCTGCTTTATTTCGTTTACATTGATTTAGTCAAACTATAATACAGCTGTAACACATACCCCACACACCACACACACACTCACACACACACACACACACACACACACACCACACACACATACACACCACACACATATACACACACCACACACACACATACACACATGTAAGTGATGTGTGTCAGACCTTCACTAGTTCCAATTATTAGTGTTCCAGTTGATTCAATCAATGGAACAGATTGCAAGTGGCTGAGTATTCCAGAGCCATGTCTATCCGTAATATAGTTCTTCGAAAGATTTAGTGTAACCCAGGGGAGATAAGAAGGTTGACCATTTTAACTACAACTCATTATAGCCAATATAAGATACAGTCACTTGTTCAAGGACACAATGTGCCAACTGGTATTGAACTCTGGTGACATAAGAAAGCAAAAATCCAACTTACCTGTCAGGTATAATAGTTTTGATCTTTAGTCCCCAGTTTATTGCCATTGATGACATTTCCTTCATTACTGACCCCCTGCCATTCCTTTATTACTGGCCTCCTGTCATACCATTATTACTGGCCCCTGTCATACACTTATTACTGGCCCCCTGTCATACCCTGATTACTGGCCTCCTGTCATACCCTAACCTCTGGCCATACCCTGGCCTCCTGTCATACCCTGATTACTGGCCTCCTGTCATACTCTGGCCCCCTGCCATACCCTGGCCTCCTGCCATACCCTGGCCCCCTGTCATACCCTGACCCCCTGTCATACCCTAACCTCCTGCCATACCCTGTCAAGGTGCTCTACAACATATGGTAGCCCACTATGACCAAGTAAGGCAGCTCTATGTGACTTGGAGCTTCGTCTCGATTCTGAAGACTTCCTTCCCAATACAATCAGACATTTCTTCTCTAATAAAACTTCATTTCTGTCTCTCAGCAGAAGAAAGTTTTTTTACTAAAAAAAATGTACAAAAACTATTTATGACTTATTTGCTGATCCCTGCTCTGAGCTTGAAATTTGTAACATGTACTATCACACACACACACACACACACACACATGCACTCACACGCACACATACACGCACTCATACACACTCACACATATACACACACACTTACACATACACCTGTAAATGACTGAGTATGTAGGGTGATAGGGTGAGTTGGTCATGCTACTACAAGCTTTTTATCAACATTGATGTTGTAAACAAATAGAGGTTCTTCTACTTTCCTTCTTCTTCTTCTTCTTCTTCTTCTTCTTCTTCTTCTTCTTCTTTATGAGACTGTTGCTATCCCAGGTTGTTGTTCACCTGACCGAGGTCAGTGACCAGGGCCCCAAGTACATGTTGATGATGCCATGAAGATATGTGACCAACTTAAGCAGGATTTCATTCCTGCTACAAAATAAATGCATTTCTGATGATGTACATATATGTATATGCAATTATTTGTTTTATATATATAGGTATTATGTGTATATTTATATACATGCAAACACACATTCACACACACATACTCACACACATTCACAGACACACAGCAATAAAAAGGAAGAGAGAATGTTTCTCCCCCTCCCTCTCCTCTGATCTTTGACTTCAGCTCTGGGGCAGATATCTTTGATAGTTCCACTAACAACATGATCTCCCTCCCTCTCTCCTCTACCTTCTCCTCCTCTCCACATGAAATTCAATCAAAGACACCAATTTCTTTTCACAATGTTTACAGTATTAATTTCCTTATATTTAATGTTTCACTGTTTTGTTTGTTTGAACATTTGTCTGTGTGTACCTGTGTCTATGTCTGTCTGTGTGTACCTGTGTCTGTGCCTGTCTGTGTGTGTGTGTCTGTGTGTGTGGTATGTGTGTGTGTGAGTATGTGTATGTGTTTCTATGTGTATCTATGTGTGTGTGTCTGTTTTATGATCTCTGCATGCTCCTATGTGTATGTTTGGATATATGTATGTGTCACAAATATGTATGTGTCTGTGAGTGTGTGCATGTTTGCGTGTGTGTATGAAAAATATAAATTATCTTTTTTAATAAATATACAATTTCAGTTTCACTGTGGAACTTAAATAAAGTGGTTTAACTCTGTATGGATAGAAAAGAGGGGGATAAATCTGGCTAGTTTTTGGTCTTATTAGATCCTCATCAGAGTACTGTAGGAAAATTTGCAATGTTGATTAAATAGTATATTAGCCCTTACAGTCTTTATTATTCCCAAAACACTGTGGTGCATTAACAATTAATATACATATATAAATATATAAATATATATATGTTTATGTATATATATATATGTATGTATGTATATATGTATATGTATATATATGTATGTATATGTCTGATTTTCTGGTAAGTATACAGGTAAAACTCCAAAGTAACAAGACTCACTACTTAGCAATAATAAAGAATATTTAAACTCTACTTCGGTATTGAGTACTTATTTCACATCAGGTTCACACATATATATATATATTCATTTATATATATGTGTGTGTATATATATATATATGTGTGTGTGTATATATATGTGTGTGTGCGTATATATATATATATATATATGTAGATAAATCTACCAAGAGTTTACGGTAGTGTCCAATATGCCAATTCTAACACATATATATCTGGAGGCACATGGCTTAGTGGTTAGAGCATTGGCCTTGCAATCAAAAGGTTGTGAGTTCAATTCTCAGACCGGGTGATGTGTTGTTTCCTTGAGCAAGACACTTTATTTCACATTGCTCCAGTTTACTCAGCTGTAGAAATGAGATGATAGGGACTGGGTTCCCTATCATTCCACTGCAAAGTGGACGTGTAGGTGTCACGGCAAAAAAGCACCCAGCACTCACTGTAAATGAGGTTGGTGTTAGGAAGGGCATCCAGCTGTAGAAATCAAGCCAGAATCAGTTCCCGTCCCACCCTTGCAAGCAGGGAAAAGCGGACATAAAATGAAATGATGATGATGATGATATATCCTAGAAACGATCGTTAAATAATGAACTTTTTTTGTTTAATATAAGGAACTGTTTCATTGTTTTATTCATTATTTTTTTAATATTTTATATATATATATATATATATATATATATGTATATATATATATATATATATATATATATATATATATATATATATATGTGTATATATATATATATATATATATATATATATATATATATATATATATATATAATAGTGTGAGCATATGTATAAAATACACACACACACACAAAGCAACACACACATACTTCTACATAGATTTTCAGCAAAGACAAGATAATCAAATAATTAAATTTGAGAAATAAACAAATCTATTTCTGCTGCCAAACCAGATAAATTCTTCAAATACCAACATCTTCTAATTTTCCTGTTTTTTGGTTGGATTATCATCTTCTCTTTGGAAATGGTGGGGGGAGTGTGAAGTGGTAGAGTGAGAGAGGGTGAAGGAGAGGTCTTCTCTTTGGAAATGGTGGGGGGAGTGTGAAGTGGTAGAGTGAGAGAGGGGGAAGTAGTAGGAGGTGAAGGGAGGGCTTCTCTTTGGAAATGGTGGGGGGAGTGTAAAGTGGTAGAGTGGGAGAGGGGGAAGTAGTAGGAGGTGAAGGGAGGGCTTCTCTTTGGAAATGGTGGGGGGAGTGTGAAGTGGTAGAGTAAGAGAGGGGGAAGTAGTAGGAGGTGAAGGGGAGGTAGAACTGGCATAAGGTAAATGGGACAGGAAAGAAAGAAAGAAAGAAGCTACAGAATCTCTCTTTCTCTTCTTCCTCATGAGAAATAAATTGAAAAATGTAACTCACATATATACTTACATGCACATACATACACTCATGCACTCTTAACACACATACATACATTCACACACTTAATACATGCATACATATGTATGCACTCTCAAACATATATGCACACACATATTCCTGCTCACGTAAATACACACACACATACACACACACACATGAACTCATGCAATTAAGGAAATCCCTATACACACTCACACATATATTCACACACATATGCTCACTCACACATACACTGATATATACTCACGCATAAATGCTTACACCAACATACACACAGATACATAATCACACACACACACTCAGAGAAAATTAAAATAACAACAAAATACCAGAAACAACAACTAATACTACAATAACAACAACAACAACTACTAATACTACTACAATAACAACAACAACAACAACTACTAATACTACTACAATAACAACAACAACAACAACTACTAATACTACTACAATAACAACAACAACGACTACTAATACTACTACAATAACAACAACAACTACTAATACTACTACAATAATAACAACAACAACAACTACTAATACTACTACAATAACAACAACTACTAATACTACTACAATAACAACAACAACAGTAATATCTATAATAATAGGTGCTCTGGGAATTATAAAAAAACAGACAGACAGATTCGTAACCCAAACTGCAGGACTTACAAGTATAAACAACATACAACAAATAACATTACTAGGCACTGTACTA
>OZ024753.1:46621796-46634296 GCA_964016885.1 Eledone cirrhosa
TAATATTTCTCTACACCTATCACTCATTTCAATTTTTGTCCAACTTGCATGTGCCAGACACATTTTATATTTTAATATATCTTCCATACATTCTATATTATGGAGGATGTCACATGATTGCTGCCATGTGCAAGAGACAGAGAGGACATAGCCCTCCTTCCTCTGGAGGAATGAATTCCTCTTGATTTTACTGAGGAAAACAGCAGTTTGGGGATTTAACACATAATTTTATAAAAGTTTTACCTAAAATTATGAATGAAGATTTTAATTTAAATACATTAAAATGTGATTAAACAAAATACTGACAGGTTTAACATTATTTGTTTTTGATGTTATATTATAGGACTAAACTATAAATTTTAGCCATCATTACATGTGTAAGCTAATTAAAATTAATTAAAAACATTGGACAGTCATCAATGTGAACAGGAAATGTATATTATATAAAGGAGAGTTTTGTTGTTTTTTCTATGACAGAATGGGACTGTCCTCTGGCAGCCTTGTTCATACTAAAATAGTTCAAAGGATGGGAATTCTGCAGCAAATTAAAGTCTTTCCCAATTATTGATTAAATAATAAATTTGTTGAAAGTTAAAAGAAGGTCCTTCCTAACAAAAGTGACTACTTCACCGATATGAGCAGGTGTGTTCACTGGAATGTTCTGTCCAAATTAATTGGACTTTTCCTTCATTAACTGCATCTCTTTTTAATGTCTTATCTGGACTCTGACACATTGGAACCACCATTGTAGCGTTCTCTCTGGAATTTCTATTCTCTCTCTCTAATTGCTCCACTCCACTCAACTGAAGAACTGAGTACCAACAGTGCCATGTCCAAAGCGAAGTCTTGTATTCTCAGTGTACCACTACCCCATCAACTATATTACCACTACCCCCACTACAACCTCCACTATGTCTGCCACCACCAGCACATCACCTATACTGCCACTACCACTTCAATTATATCTCACCACTACAACATCAACTATGTCACTACCACCACCACCACCACTACCAGAATTCCACTCACCATCAATATACAAAGATATCCACAAAACTTTAAGCCTTGGCAGATACAATCGCACACATGTATATATACACACACATATATATATACGCACACACATGTATATATACACACACACACACACATGTATATATACACACACATATATATACACACATACATATATACACACACACACATGTATATATACACACACACATATATATACATACACACACATATATATATATATACACACACATGTATATATACACACATACACATGTATATATATACACACACACATATATATACACACACATGTATATACACACACACATGTATATATACACACACACACACATGTATATATACATACACACATTTCCATATATCTCATCATACACACACACACATATATACGCAAACGTTACGGGTTAAGAGATGAAATCTTCCAAGCCCACTAATTTATCTATATCACCACTCCATTACTCCCTACCACCACCACATTCACCTTAGTAACACACACCCGTGTTATAACCTCCATACACACCCACTAACACAGGTCTCGCCCTATATTACCACCAGAACAACTACCACCATGACCAACACCATCCATTACAAGAGTGGAGATACCATATACCATACCATAACTGCCATATCTACAAACATATTTTAGGTGTAAATAATAGGAAAAGTTTAGAAATATAATTAAAATATGGGGTATCATCATCATTTGTCACCTGTATATCCCACTTGCATGGGTTAGATGGGCTGTCACGTTATGAGACAAGTTAGGTCAGGAGACCATGTCATATTCATATGGATCTATATTTTAGCTTGGTTTCTTCATAATGCCAACCACTTTACAGTATGCAGAGATGCTATAATGATAGCTTATAAAATAGGGTGTGTGTATATATATATATATATATATATAATGATAATAATAATGAAATTATTGTGTACAGTGCTCAGGTGCACTACAACTCATCAAAGGTGCATGTATAGTACATAGAATAATATACAAATGTCAGGGAAGTGAATAGTTTATGAGTCATGATATACATGTGTGCGTGTGTATGGAGGGGGAATATTAGGTGTGATGTTGGCGAATCTCAGGAAGCATGGAGGTTTTAAAGGATGCAGTGTCTCGACAGCTAACAACTGATGCAGGTAGTTTGTTCCATGGAGGTTTTAAAGGATGTAGTGTCTCGACAGCTAACAACTGATGCAGGTAGTTTGTTCCATGGAGGTTTTAAAGGATGCAGTGTCTCGACAGCTAACAACTGATGCAGGTAGTTTGTTCCATGCTTCAGCAACTCTGAGCGTGAAAAAATGTTTCCGAAAGTCATGGGAGCTGTGCTATTTTCTGACTTTGTTGGCATGCCCACGTGTGTTATATATATGCCTTGTTTCCCCTTCAACCCTGACATCAGTCCTAAAGAGATTCCTTACCTTCTATCAATTCTTATTTCGTGTTACTTCTTTTCTAGAGATATTCTATCTGCTTTGTTCTTGCTTTTATTTTTCTGTTTGACATGGATTTTACACCTAGATGCCCTTTATGTCAACAACAACTTTACTGTGTGTTTTAGAGAGTGACTGTCTCTAGAAACACCATCTGTTGCTTACTGAGGCCTGGTTTTCTCCACTAATTCTGTATTGTGTGTGTGCATGTGTGTGTGTGTATGTGTGTGTGTGTGTGTGTGTGTGTGTGTGTTTGTACAAATGTAGCAAAAAACCAAAACATTCATTTGAAATTTTTGAAGAGGGGAAAACCCTAAAAAAAAAATCTGAGAAAAATTAGAATAATGTAATTAAGGTGGGGAGGAGGACATATGAGAGATGATAGGGGGGAGGGGGAAAGAAGAGCTATTTCAGTCTTTAAAGTATATTATATGTAAATGTATGTGTAAGCAAAGTTTCTGTTTGCACATACACACTCACACGCATTCATATATACGACATACACACACACATTTATGTGTATATATATATATACACACATATATATATATATATATATATATATATATATATATATATATATATATATACATATATATATATATATATATATATATATATATATATATACATATATATATATACATAAATATATATACATATATATATATACATATATTTATATGATGTGAAATTGAAGTGAAAGCAACTGGTGCGTGTGTTTCTTATTGGCAACATGACCCTCCCAAAGTATAACAATATATATATATACATATATTTATATATATATATACATATATTTATATATATATATATACATATATTTATATATATATACATATATATATATATATATATATATATACATATATATATATATATATATATATACACATATATATATATATATATATATATATATATATATATATATATATGTCCACGTTTATGTGTGCATGTATTTTTGTCTATTTTTATATGTATATATATATATAGGCCCATGTATGCATGTGCTTGTGTGTGTATGTGCATGTGTTTATATATACATTAACTAATGTATATATAGGCCCACGTGTGTATGTGTTTGTGTGTTTATATATATATATATATATATATATATATATATATAATATAGATATATATAGATATATATGTAGACATATATAAATATATATATATATATATACACACATGCACGAGACAGCCAGACAGAGAAATCAGTTTAAATAAATAAATATATAAACAATGAATTTTCTGACTAATTTTTTGAAGAAATAAAACAAAAAGAGAGAAATAGAAAACGGTGGAAAAACTTGGGAGAAAAGAAAAGAAGAAAAGAGATAAAAAATTGTATGTACAATAATAAAACAACAACAACACCACAACTAGCAACAACAATAACAACAGAAGCAACACCACTAATAACAACAACAATAACAATAATAATAATAATAATAATAATAATAATAATAATAATAATAAACAATGAATTCCTTATTTTCTTTCTGGAAATATTTTACATATTTTATATTTATTGAAAAATATTTCTTTATCTCTCTCTCTTACCTACTTCCCCACTTCCATTTACCCCACCTCCGTACTACCACCCCACCACGTTATCTCCACGCTAATCCCACCACATTCCAGCCTCCACCCCTCTTTGCTTCATTATCCTTCATTTGCAGCCTAATTCTCCTTTGATATAGTTTTATAAACTCTACTAATTCCACCACCACAGCAATTAAGGTAAGGATGCTACAATGGATTAGAAAATTCCCTTAATGTCATAGTTAAAGGTACCGTTCAGTTCTTTAAAGAGAACACCCACCACCATCTCTCTCTATCTTTGTTAGATTTTAGAGGAGTTTTTTTTTCATGATGCAGTTGTGTCTGAATATATACACACACACATATATATATATATATACATATATATATATATATATATATATATATATATATATATATATATATATATTTACACAAAATATCTTTATAATAATGTGTATACATGCATACACACACACACATTTGATGTAAAAATATGTATATAAAGTTTTAAATAATATGATGCATATATATAAACACAAATACATCAACATACATGTATATTCAAATGTGTATGTATATATATATATATATACATATATATGTATATATATATATATATATATATATGTGTGTGTGTGTGTGTATATATATATATATGTATATATATATATATATACACACACACACACACACATAATCATGCATGTAGGTATAAGCATTTATATATATATATTATATAAGTGTGTATGTGTGTATACAGTATGTAAATCTAGCTCTATCAATACCGCAGTCCTGTTACCTGATTTGATTACATGAAATCCTGTGATTATAGTATTTTTTAAAACCATTTTTCCTGGCACAGAGTCTCTGGCTAATGAGTGAATTATACATACATCTGTGTATTTTAGAGTGTCTATATGTATGTATTTGTGTGTATATATATATGTGTGTGTGTGTGTGTTCCTGTATATATGTACATTTATACATGAGTGCCTAACATGTACAGACATTCCTCGCCAGGAAAATGGACATTAAATGTAGATATATATATATATATATATATAAATGTGTGTGTATATGTATGTATATATATATATATATATATATATATATATATATATATATATATATATATATTTATATATATATATATATTTACATACACACACACGTGTGTGTGTGTGCATATACATGAGGCTAGAAAGAAACGAATAATGTATGCTCTGCTAGATGTGTAATGGTAGTGTGCATGAGCAACATAGCATGTGCAAACTGAGGAAAAAACTTGGCATAAAATGTATTGGATGTAGTTGGCAAGAGAAGACTGCATTGATATGGACATGTGATGTGTATGGAAGATAGAAGCTGCATAAAAAAAAATGCAGAGAAGCCCCAATGGCTGGTACCTGTGGAAGAGGCAGACCCAGTAGACGAAAACTGCTATATATCTTTTAAAATGCTGTCTGACATTTTTTTATTTTTTAGCATTCTAATGGGTGGTTGTCAGAAACAATTGTTGATAAATGCCTTAAAAGTCTCCATTACTCATTCAAGATGTGTAAAGTGATTTCTGAAAGAAGTTTAACTTTGGAGAACATTACATGTTATGCTAGAGAATTTCAAGATATTTTGGCAGAAATGCCTGAGAGGAAAATTTATTTTTATTGATGAAGTTCGGTTCAACATTTACACAAGTTCTAAATATGGTAACACAATAATTGTGCAGTTCCTTTATTACATTCCTGAAATATAAGTGTATGTTGTGCCATGAACAAAAATGGGGAAATCTACTATAAAGAGAGAAAGTTGGTTCCTTCAACTCATCAAACTTTTGTGACTTTTTTGACATATTTCTGAATTAGCTCGATGAAAAACACTTGGAGGATTGAACAATGTTCCTTTCTTTAAGAACAGGGATATTTGTCAGTTAATTACATCAAAATATCATGAATTACACCCCATCGGACCCCAGTTAAACCCCATTGAAAACACATTTAGTAAGTTGAAGAATTACATACAGAGATGTGAACCTAGAAATGTTGATGATTGTGATATTTTGATCAGAGCTGACTTTGATTGCCAAAGACGATTGTGCCAGATTTTTTAGGAACATACGAACATACCAAGAGAGTTTAGAAAGGGTAATGAAGAATAAAAGGTTAAACCTTTATTCACTTTTGTCTGTCATGTTGTATATAATATAAAGTATGAGGCAGTCAATGTATGTATATTTACATAAGGAGCAACAAAACTTTAAACTATTGACATTCTTTTACAACTCTGTGACCAGTAACCAATGATATTAAAGTCTGTTACATCACTGTTTATAATTATTTATCTATTAACCACAGGGCTCACATTAAGAAAACATTAAAGATGGCACTAGTTCCATCCAACAGTAATGATGATGAGGAAATTTAAACTGTCTTATCTATCTTTCTACTTTTCTCCTGGATAACTAATGACTGACATGCCTTTTCTGAGAATATAAAGCATTAAACTAATAACTAAAATATATCATTCTACAGAATATATATATATATTCTTAGAAAATGTAGAAAATCTTGAATGCTGAAAATATCTCCTCTACCCCTATAGATAAATAAAAGTGGCTAGTAGCTGGTACAGAGTTTAAGGGGTAGAGAGTTCACAGTTATTTTCTACGTTTTCTAAGAATTTCAATTCACTTGACTCTTCAATGGTTCATTTACACACACACACACACACACACACACACACACACACACACACACACACTGAATACTCATGTACTTTTTCCCAAATATTATTTCCATTCTTTCCTCTTCTCACACTCTGTCTTTATTTTCATCTTTTATTTCTTATTCTATCTTCTGATGAAAGACTAGTGCCCAAAAGATAAAGACTCTTTTCCTACTATATCAAGCATTAAACTCATTATCCTCTGTCATTAGCTCTGTTCTTACCATTTATTTCTTGCATATATATATATATATATATATATATATATATATATATATATATATATATAGTGAGTGTGTTCTGTAATTATTTCTGGCAATATTATTACAACAATATGACCCTCCCCAAGTATAACAATATATAGCTACTTGAATGTGAATTCGTTTTATGAAAAAAAGAGCCTTCGATATGTAAACATAGAGGTAATTTATATATATGTTAGTATATTTTACGTATATATTGTAATAATGGAGAATATGTGTCTTTGACAATAATGTCTATGAAACTGATCGTTTCTTGAATGTGCTATTAACATCATATAATTATAGATATATATATGTGTGTGTATATATATATATGTATACATATATATGCATATATATATATATGTATATATATATATATATATATGTATATATATATGTATGTATATATATATATGTATATATATATATATAGCATTGATTGTCCTTGCATAAGGGTGTCCTATCATGTCCTGTCAACCCCAAACCCTATCCCAACAGAAATATCAGTACTACTACCCCTCATCATCATGTCACATAAAAACCTATATTGTTTCACAAATTTTAATAAATTGTTTTCTCTCAACACTAACGTACATGTATATATATTTACATATATATACAAATATACATTATATATGTGGCTGTGTATAAACATGTGTTATGTTTGTGTATATGTGAATGTGTGTGATGTGTGTGTGTGAATGTGAATGTGCTGATACATGTTGTGACAATATTTGAATAAAAATATTCAACAACATTATTATTATTAAATGCAAGCAATACAAATATAAGCATATATATATATAATTATGTATATGTATAAATATATATATACATATATACACACACTCACGCACACATATATACATACATATATATATGTATGTGCATACATACATACATATATGTATATATATATATATATATATATATTGTCCCACCCTTGCAAACAGGGAAAAGCAGACGTAGAATGATGATGATGATGATGATGATGATATATATATATATATGTGTGTATGTATATATGTATGTGTGTGCGTATGTGTGCATATACATATATAGTCATGCTGATATACACACACATAAATATACATATACATAAATATATAAATTTAAACAAACAAAAAGCACATAACATGCAGTGGGTGTATATATCTGAGACATAAAGTTTATTGTTATCTTATTTCTTCTGAATTCTTCTTCTAGGCATGGGACAGAACCCACAACCCACAACACCCACTACATGTAGGTAGGTTGTGCACATCTGGTAAGCGTTGTTGGTCTTTGTCAACTAAAACCCCTAAAAAAAATGCAACCCATTAACTATTCTATATTCTGTAATTGCCTCATATATATTATATATACACTTGGTTTTTGGTTTGGTCAGTCAGTGAGCTTGGGGTCTTGTCGTTGAATTCTGTTTTTTTTTTTCTTCTTCTTTTCCTTCTCAGTAAAACAGACACACATGCTATATATATACATATACATATATACATATATATATATATATATATATATACATATACATATATGCATATATATATATATATATATGTACATATACATATATATATATATACACACACAAATATATATATGCATATATATATATAATATGTATATGCACATATATATGTGTGTGGGTGTGCCACATGTATATGTGTCATTTATATATGTATGTGTGTGTATTTGTATATGTATATATTTGTGTGTGTGTACATGTTTTGTGTTTTCTATATATATATATGTATATATATATATGTACATGCAGTTATATATACTATGTATATATATATATATATGTACATGTAGTTATACATATGTGCACACACACACACGTACAAACATACACACACATATATATAAGTATATGTAAGTATGTGCACACACACACACACACACACATACAAACACATGCAGACACACACATTCACACACACACATATATATATATATATGTTTATATATGTCTATTTATATGTGTATATATATATGTGTTTGTATATATATATATATGTGTATATATATATGTGTGTATATATATATATATGTGTGTGTATATATGTATATATATATATATATATATATATATATATATATATATAGACATATATATACACACATACATATCTATACTAATGTATATAAATATATATATATCAAATATATCAATGTACAAAGGAAGTTTATTTTTGGTGTGTGTTTTCTCTGTGAGTGTTCTTTTCAGTTTATCTACATATACTGGTACGAGATCCTGCTTTTGCCATTAGCTGGAAGCTTTTTCTCGTTCCTTGGCACACAACTTCCACAGCCTCTCTTTCTTGCTTGTTGCATTTTGTTTTTTTGGTGTTATTTTCTGGTGCCTTGTTCTTGACCATAGCTGCTGGATTCTATTGTTCTTCATGTATTGACCTTTTAACATTGTCTTTCTGTCTTTATATCTTTCATTTTCTCTATTTCTTTAGCTATATCTATCTAGCTATCTATCTCTCTCTTTATCAATATATGTATGCATATACATATACATACATATATATATAAACATATATGTATATGTGTGTGCGTCTACATATATATATGTGTATGTCTTTATCTAGCTACCTCTGTCTATCAATCTATTTTTCTATCTATCAATCTATCCTATTTAATGTTCTAATAAATGCATTAACCATTTCTATCTAATGAAATGCACATCTGAAGGTCCTCTCCCTTCCTTGACAGAAACCAAGAAAACCTTGCAAAAGAATGAGACAAAGTCATATCCATGCATTCTGTCTCTCTCTCTCTCTCTCTCTCTCTCCCTATATATATATATATATATATATATATATATATATGTGTGTGTGTGTGAGTGTATTTGTGTGAGTATATATATATATATACTACATTGTAGAATTTTCTCAAATTATGTTACTTAAAGTTTCAAATAAACACAAGTAGGGAATATCCACAACATTATAAAGGGGCAAAATAATAGATGTCAGGTTTTATGTAACATTTCAAACCTTTAGCTACATCTGTTGACAAGATTCTATGGCATAACATAATTTGTAATGTTCAGTGCTATACACACACACATATATATATACATATATATATATATATATATATATATATATATATATATATGCACATATGTATATGTTTATATATATATGCATGTGTGTGTTTGTATATATATATACACATACATACAGAGAGAGCGCGAGAGGCCAATACTTATATATACACTCAGTCATGGCAGTGTGTTTAAGATGGGTTTTTTTACAAACACATGGTTTTGTGTGATCAAACAGTTAAATACTTTGAGGAAGCAAGAGTCCTCGCATATAACCTCATTTTGGATTTTGCTAGATAGAAACTGCAGAATCTCACTGTATATATATATATAAATGCATGTTTGCGTTTATCTTTAGAACAGTTTTTAAAATGTTTCACATTGTGTCGTCTTATGTCATGTAACTTAGTTGTACAACAAACAAAGATTAGTAAAATATCCCTTAAGATGTACTAGGGTAAAATATGTACTAAGGTCAATATGATTGGTTTAAATTCCTGAAGGTCAATATGAAAAAACACTAGTATAAAACAATATGTGTGTATGTGTGTATGTAAAAAGACATTTTGTAAAGACCATGTAGGGTTTTGTTTCTTATTTCCAACTACAAGCTTTGCATGAAACTTAAATAGTATTAGTCTCCCTTAAGAATTGTGTAATGATCTGATCTAACTCTGCCATCAATAGAGTACTTTCTACGTGATGAATGTAGACCAAATCGCAGCACACAGACACACACATTCAGACACACATGCATACATATATAATGTATATGTTTATATATAATGTATATGGCATGTGTTTTATGCAAATGTCTTAGATATATATATGTATATATATATATACATATATATATATATATATATGTGTGTATATATATATATATATATATATATATATATATATATATATATATATATGATGTGCCACTAATATAGATCTGATGCCTGTATATTTAACACTGCAGAGTTGTATTGTTTGGAAGATTAAAAAAAAAAGAAAAAACTGCAATAAACAACTAACTTTGATATTTTTGATGTTTTTTATCTGTCTTCTTGCTGGTTCATGGCTTTGTGTGAGTTCTTAGATAACCATTTATATACAGAGAAATCTTTTTTATATATGTGTGTAGATATATGTAAGTATTTGTGTATATGTATATATATATCATGAACATCATGTTTACATGCTTGCATGGGGTGATAATTCCTCTCAATTTATCATATGAGGTTCAGTGTTCTGAGATCAGCTTTTACCATTTTTGTCCAGGAATTTTTCAGCAGAACACTATGACAACTTCTAGGTGGAACACCTGCAACTTCTTAACCTAACAAATATCAGCCATTATATTATCATTTTCTATCTGGAGGGGAAGTAAATTGTGATTGCCTCCCATGACTAAAACCACAGTGGAGGGAGATGTCTCGGTTAATATAATTTAGTTAATTCTCGTAGGTATGTATAAACCCATAACTCCTGATGAAGTATTAGGAGTCTTGTTTAACTCATTCCATCTCCAGGTCTGAATCTGAACATAGTCAATTTCTTCCAGAGAAGGAAGTGAGAAAGATATAGAAGAAGAATCGAACCTAGTACTTGACTGCATACAATGATATATGCACACTCTCTAACTGTTCCATCATCAATGCAGAAGTGTGCATGAGAGTGTATGTGGCCTACATGTAGATGATGTAGTTCCTCATACATCGGAAGCACCTTCTAGATGTTAAACATATAGATCAAGGAGCACAGGATAATGAGGTCTTCATCTGACAAATGCTGCAACTGAGACATTAAACTGACCATAGAAGTGATGGGAAAATGTGGGGAATTTAAGGAATAAAGAAGTTTTAATGACTAAATAAACAATAGAACAGAACTACATGGAGCAGATTGGCTTCTGCATACACACACACATATTGGCAGAACTATGGGTCTTCAAGGCACTATCAATACCAACAGATGCAGCTTCAATAACCTAGCAAGAGACTGAGGAAGGCAATATATATAAGGAAAGAGGGTATCAAAAGCACATATATGATTCATCCACAGATTCAAGGCCAGACCCTCTGACTATTGAAGATCCATTCATTCATAGACAACTAATCCATGGTGATAGGTTTCAGAATCACATCAGAATAAATAGCTGCCAACCTTAAGATCAGTGTTGCATACAGAATCATATGGCCACCAGTAAGGAATCTGTAGGTTAACCTTCAGACATGGGCGCAGTGTTGAAACTATTAACCTCACAGTTATGCAATAATGTGATATTTATATTATCTCTCTATATATATATAACCACATGTATTGTTAACCAGGTAATACTAGGTGTCATACCAAAGGATTGGTGCAGTAGCATCATTGTCAACTGCTACAAAGATAAAGGTGATGCACTAGATAGAGGAAACTATAGAGGTATAAAGATGCAATTTGGGTTTGTACCAGGA
>OZ024753.1:46639296-46644296 GCA_964016885.1 Eledone cirrhosa
TGGGGGAGTTAACAAACAAGAAATATTTGAAAAATAAAGGTGTGGAAGAAATTTATAGACAATTCATTCTGTTTTTAACAGGGGGGGGGGGGTCGTGGCTTGTACACTTTTTGTGTTTTTGTCTATAAAATATTTTTGTAAAATTCTGTAAAAATCTTAGGATTTTTTTAATTCACAAAAACCATTCTTTCATATATATGTGTAGGTATGTATCAATGTATGTGTGTCTGTGTGTACCTATGTATGTGTGTATTCATGTATGTACCAATGTATGTGTGTATTTAGTTTTGACCATATGTATGTGTTTTCCTATATGTATACTACTGTATGTGTGTGTGTCTGTTTTATGTGTGCGTTTGTGAACTTTAATTCAACTTAGATCAATATATTTAATGAGATGGTGAAGTTATACCTGGTGGCAGTGAAATTTTTGTGTTGTTGGTACTGTGTTATTGTTTTTGTTGTAGTTGTTGTTATGTGTTGTAGTTGTTGTGTTGTAATTGTAGTTGTTGTTGTGTGTTGGACCTCCATTGGTTCCAACAAGTTTCCATTGCTGGATGAAATTATCTTGCAAGTGGTTAAGCATTTCACAGACATGTGTAAACTTAGCATAGTTCTCAGGGAGATTCAGCATAACACAGTGTATAACAAAGCTGCCCCTTTGAATTACAACTAATTTTTTCCAGCTGAGTGGATTGGGGCAATGTGAAATGAAGTGTCTTGCTGAAGAACATAACATGCCATCAGGAATTGAACTCACAACCTTACAATTGTGAGCTGAATAACCTCACCTTTAAGCCTTCACTAGTTCTTGTTGTTGTAGCAATTGTTATTATTTTCCTCCACTCCACCCCCTTACTGTTTGATTAAATTAGTTTGAAATGAGTATCCAACAGTGTTTACACATATATATATACATATATCAATGGCAGTGCCCCAGCATGGCCTCAGCCTATTGGCTGGAACATGTAATATAATTATATATATAGTATATATATAAAGAGAGAGAGGTGTGATAGTAGTAGAGATGGTATATAGAAGGTGAGAGAGATGTGTGGTAGTGGTAGAGATGGTATATAGAAGGTGAGAGAGTAACAGTATGCCAGTGGGTGATAACCTGGCAATATATCCCAGGTAAACAGACCAGGTCAAAGGTTCAATCTTAGCCACAGCAGAAATTTATTTTTTCTTTCATATTGTTTCTTTCATTAAAACAATATTTTTATTTCCTTTTCCAATTGTTTAATTTCTCCTATTATTATTTGTTCCGGCCCTTTACATTCTGAGTTCAAATTTCACCAAGGTTAGATTTGCTTTTCATCCTGACTGGGTTGATAAAATAAAGTACCAGTAATGCACTGGGGTTGATTTAATCGCCATCCCCACTTCCCTTCAAATTGTTGGCCTTGTGCCTAAATCAGGAACCATTATGATTATTATTATTGTGTGTGTATGTATAAGTACCAGTTAAATAATGGGACGTCAATTTAATATTCATTTTAAACATCTTGTATGTCAATAGAATTCTAATGAATGACTTGACTAAGACTCAACAACATCTACAACAACAACAATTCTAATACACAGACATGATACTCCACCCCCATCTCTTCTCCCTAATCACTCTACATCTTATCCTCTTTCTAATCTCACACACATAACCACTCCACCACATTCTATCCTCTCACTTTCTCCCAACTCTGACCCCCCTAACACCTCCCTTACCCCCACCACCACCACCATTTCATGTAGGGAAGAAATGTTCCCCAAATCTGAGTCATTATTGAGTTGGTCCCTAAAAATAGATTAAAGAAACCTGTAAAGAAATCGGAATGTTATCTTGGTCATAGAATTTATTGTTTCACACTTTTGCATGTTGCTGGTGCAGCTGCAATATTTCCACCACCACCAACACCACCATCATATGCTGTACTTTCTACCCCAACAACAACACCACCATAAGCAGTACCCTCCACCCCAAAACCACAACACGACCACCATCTGCAATAAAATCTCACCACCATAAGCAGCAGTAGCTGAAATGGAATCTTGAAGAGTGAAATTATGAATTTTACTCAGCCATAGGAAATTATGAGTTTTACTCAGCCATAGGAAATTCTGCCTCTAACATCACAAATCAAACTTACGAAATCTGAAGAATATTGGGAGTGATGCAAGGACCTACATAGATGCAGTTAAACTCTCTAATGTCTGCAGAGATATTATACGAAATAAGAGGCATACCAGATCAGAATTGGATCAAATAAAATTATTAAGAACCCCCACAAGAAACAGCCCCTTTACCAAAGATAAGGTAATTATTGTAGTTCATAAGTTTCCTCCTGAAGAAGTCAACCAAAATAAGGCACAACAAACCAGCAATAACCAGCCTGAATAATTGGACACTAGGGGGAGCTACATAAACTCAGAAATACATGGAAACGAACATCACAATGAATTTCCTTCAGAGTATTTCACAAAAAACAGCGATGAAATCACGACAGCAAAAAAAATCCCATGATTGAGGTGGTAAGCAGAGAAAGTCATATACAATATCAACCAAAAATCCAATCCACGAAGTTTAACAAGAAAACCATTGATACATATTGAATACTGCAATACAAGAATACCTCAGCGTTGCTGATCAACAAGATATAAATACATTAAACTACATTATATAGGCAGTGGATTGGCAATATCAGTAGAGGATCGGACACCATGCTTTGACGCATAAAGTTACGGCCCTTGCCATTCTGAGTTCAAATCCCGCCAAGGTTAACTTTGCCTTTCATCCTTATGGGGACAATAAAATAAGGTACCAGTAATGCACAGGGTAATTGCTGGCCTTGTGCCAAAAGTAGAAACAATTATATATGTAACAAGATTAGCTGTAACTGAAAGCTATCCATCCCATTACTATCTTACATATTTTAGACAACTTTCTATGGTTACCCAGATGAACTCATACAGGCAGATTGATGGGTGAATATGTGTATGTATGTACGTGTGTAATTATGAATATTTACATGTGTGTGTGTGTGTGTGTGCATGATGGTGTGTATATGTATGCATCTCAATATATGCTAAAGGGTTAAAACTTTCCCTGGAATTGAAATTATTAATCCTTGGAAATTCTCTGATGAGATGCATGGAAATTAATATGTAGTGATCCAGATTTCATAGGCTATTGTGCCATTGAAACATGTGTCAGAATCTCAAATAATTAACAAATGAATTAATGAACATCAGCATATATGCCTCAATGTTGTTTCTACAGCCCTGTATATATATATACACACACAGATATATATATATATATACACACACACACACACAGATATATATATATATATATATACACACACACACACACACACACACACACACACACACACACACACATGTGTGTATATATATATACACACACACACACACACACACACACACACACACACATGTGTGTATATATATATATACACACACACACACTGACACACACACACATTGACTATAAGTTGAAACATCACGCTATTGTTAGTCCAGCTTTCACACACACCTACACACCACCAGCATCACTACTGCTGGTCTTTCTCTTAATCAGTGTTAATTCATTGAGTGTATGTAACCACTAATTAGCTATGTAACACCCACATCCCCACTTCCATTACTACAAGCCATCTCTACTACCACAAAACACACCACTATCATAGCCACCACCACCACAATAAACAATTTCTAGTGATGAAGGTAAAAATATGAGGAATAATAGCAGAATTTCAAAGTCACTATATATATATTTCTTTTTTTTTTATATTTTGTAGGGTTTTTGCTGTCTTTATATTGTTTTATGTAGTTTTGTTGTTGTTCTGTTATCATTTTAATGCTATTACTGTTGTTGATGCTGTTACTGTTGTTGTTCATGCTGTGATCTCTCAGATGACAAGAGCCTTGATTACATGAAGTAGTCTAATTAAATTTATGGTTCATCCAACTACTACTAAAAAAAGGAAAGGGGCCTAAGGATCTCTCTGGAGGACTCCGATATCAATGGAGAATAGATCTGAGCTTTCCTTGGGTGTCATTACAAGTACTGAAATAATCTCATATATGACTTTAATTGCATTCTCAATCTGATGAGGTATCCCATACACAAGAAGAATTTTAAGCATCTTCTTTTAGTCAATCGAATCAAAAGCCTTCTTGAAGTCTATGGATTGTCCACTTCTACAGAAAATTCAGTGATGCTTATCTCTGGATGGACTTCAACTAAATGGGTTATTACAGATCAACACAAATAAAATATAATTTTTCTCTTCAGGATTCAAATTTATGAGCAATTGAGTTGTCAATTGTTCCAGCAATTAGCACCATGCAGTAAAGCTGTTTCTTACTGGATCTCCTATTTGAGCTCCCCCTACAACCACAGAGGAAGTATGTGCCTGACAATCATGAATGCTGTTTCTCCAAGTCCACAGTTTCCATTCCCATTTCAGGAAAATGGTATTGCCAGCTAGGAGGTGTAGAAACTCGTCTGGAAATATGCCATTTCTGTTAGTATTCTGGTGGAATGAAAATTTGCCTCCAATTTGCAGACTGGAGTTTCCTTGCATGACATATGAGGAAACATCAGAGACAATGACACTCAGTTGATGGTAAAACTGTTGTTGTTGTTGTTGTTTTCAGTGTATTTTTTGTCAATGGAATAAAATTCTAAAATACCAGGAATTATCATCAAATTATTTTTAAAACTGGTATTTGAGACATTTGGAGGAGCTGGGCTGCTGACGAGATTCTTGTCATCATTGGTGGCTTACCTTACAATCATCAGATGAGGCTCTTGAAGGTGCTTGGTTATTCCAGCATCTGTAATGCTGTGTTCTCTTGAGGGGAAACCCTAGCACCCTTCTGAGATGTAGGATTGAGTGGGCAGGTCTTCTCCTGCTTTTTTCTCCTCTATTTTATATAAATACGTTTAAGTATTTGCGTGTGATTTTCATTGC
>OZ024753.1:46649296-46659296 GCA_964016885.1 Eledone cirrhosa
CTACCCCCATCACCATTACCACCTACCTTCCATTCTACTTCTTATATAATATTTTCTCTAACTTTGCTGGATATATCTTAGGTGAAGGATCAGAGTTACTGACATGAGGCCGGGGGGTGGGGGTGCTAGGGGGGGGGGGTTTCAGTGCTGGGGGTGGTGGTGTAGTGCTGGTGGTGGGGGTGCAGTGATGGTGGTGGGGGTGCAGTGATGGTGGTGGGGGTGCAGTGATGGTGGTGGGGGTGCAGTGATGGTGGTGCGTGCGTAGTGCTGGTGGTGTGGACGTAGTGCTGGTGGTGGGGACGTAGTGCTGGTGGTGGGAGTAAAGTGCTGCATTACCTTAAGATGTAGTTAGTAGTGGTGTAGTGTGGTGGTGGTGGTAGACTGTGGGGGAGGAGGAGGTGATGTGGACAAGACTTGTCTTCATTTGTTGTATTAAAGCCACAAATCATCACCATGATCATCATCATCACCACCACCACCATCATCACCATCATCATCATCATTATCACCATCAACTGCCATATTACAGAGTGGACTGGGTGTATTTTATCATGTCACCCACAGAAGAAAGGTTGTCACAATCTTCTGGATTGAAGAGTCTTCTTATACCCTACATTGACTGTTATGTTGTGACCCTGTTGTATTACTGGTACTGACTGTTGTGTTGTGACCCTGTTGTATTACTGGTACTGACAGTTGTGTTGTGACCCTGTTGTATTACTGGTACTGGCTGTAATAGAATTAAACAAAACCAGAATTATAATTATTCATGACACAGTTTCGGTGGGGGAAAAGTTTGTTTTATTATTTCGGAAACGGAGTGTGTTGAGGAGGGGGGGGGGGGGTATTTCTTCTGGGGTTAACTTTGTCTTTCCCCTCTCTAGGGGTCAATATTCTACTAAACAGTTGTGGCTGACAAGTTCAATATGAATGACTATTCTTAACTTTCTTACGAATTTCTGGCACTTGGTCAAAGTTAGAAACATTTCTCTGCTTATTTTTTTATTTCAATTTAAAATGGAGTTGAGGGGGGGGGGGGTTGTAGTGGTGTAGGTTACAACAAATATCTGTGGTGGTGGGGGGTGACAGTAAAGGGGTTGTTGTTGTTTTCATGATGGAGGTGGTGGTCTGTAGTGGTGGTGGGTGGTGGTGGTGGTGACAGTAAAGGAGTTGTTATTTTCATGATGGAAGTGGTGGTGTTGATGGTACTCGTTGTGGTGGTGGTAATGGTTGTAGTAGTAGTAGTAGTAGTAGTAGTAGTGATGGTGCAAATATAAACATGAGACACCAATGTGATATATGTGTGTGTTTGTGAGAGAGATAGAGAGAGAAAGAGAGCAAGCGAAAGAGAGAGAGAGAGAGAAGTAGTTGAGAACCTCTAATCATTTGAGACAACAGCTGTCCAAAGGGTATTTTACTTAACTTACAACAATAATGCCCTTGAGAAAAGCTTTCAACATCTTCACAATCCAATTCCATGACCACCACCACCAACCCCCTCCTGGCTTTCCTCAGAAATCTGAGGTTTCTTTTCTAACTTAAAGAAATCATTTTTTTGTTTTTGTTCTTATTCATTTTTGTTTTGTTTTTTTTATATTTTGTTGTTGTCTTTTAATGTTTTGTTGTTGTTTTGTTTTTTTTACCACTGTCTTGGATTACTGAGAAATTCTTCAGTTAGAATCTGAAATGGTAAGGAAAGATATCTCCAGAACATTGTCTTCTTTCCTTCTCTCCTTTTCTCCACAATCTGCTTCCATTAAAACCAGTAATTAGGATCTCAAAAACAATAGAAGATGGTCCACTGCCCTAACTTCATGTCCTTAATTGCTCATACTGTCATCATTTTTTAATAGTTGGTCCCTCAATTGGGTCTATATAGGGTAGACCCTTTGAGTCCCATTTATTCTCTTCATTCATGATGCTGTGTGTATGCAAGTGAAACTCCAGAATAATAAGACTCATTACTTCACCATGATAAATGAATGTTTAAACTCTACTTCGCTATTGAGTACTCTTTTCTCTTGTCTGCCACCTACATACATACATATATATATATATATATATATATATATATATATATATAGGAGTAAGTAAGACCCCGACGGCTGAGCTCAAGCCGTTTCGACGGCTAATTCTGTACTCAATTGAGTACAGAATTAGCCGTCGAAACGGCTTGAGCTCAGCCGTCGGGGTCTTACTTACTCCTATTACCCACTCTACTACCCTAAGTATTGAGTACTTTGGTGCGTTATGGTCCACCTGGTTCCTTACCACTTTTCCCTCGCTATATATATATATATATATATATATATATATATAGTAGCAGGGAAAGCAGACATTAAATGTTGATGATGATGATATATGACTTGGTGAGAGGAAGGGCATTTGGGTGTAGGACATTGTCTCAAAACATCCAGTCCAACTTGAGCCAGCATGGAAAAGTGAATACAAAATTGATGATGAATATCTCTCTATATATGCACTCACCTCTAGGTAAGGCTGTCACCTGCTCTCCTTTATCCCTCACCTTTCTATTAACATTATCTACACCTTTATACTGTTAAAGAAATAGTGTTCAACATTAAATGTCTGGTGTCTGTGCATATATATATAACCTATCCCCCTCTCACCTGTTCACCCAGTTTAGTAGTTACTAGTGGCCTATAAGTGTTGTTTAGTTGGTCCTGGGTGGTGGTGGTGGTGGTGGTGATGTGAATGTTCTGCAATTGTCATTAACCAGATGTCTTTTTCACACTGTCAGCTTACCTACAGCTCAGGAGGGCAGAGAGAAGCTGCTGCTACTAATGGTGGTGGTGGTGGTGACCATGGTCATACACAGGCACACATGCACAACACAACATACACATATATAATAAACATGCACACACACACAACAAATGCAAGCAGCTCACACACAACACACTGTGTGACAAAGTGTACCTTATATATAATCCTCAGTTAAAATCAGAGCGTGTGACAAGGCTGAAATACAGGTACAGTCCATCCATTAGGCTTCCACACAGTTTCTGTCTACACAATTTCATAGATTCAGTCGATGCAAGGCTATAGTAAAGATGATTGCCCAAGATAAGGTCAGAGGTTAATTGAAGCCCATATCTGCAACTGTAAAGCAAGTTTCTCAACCACACAGCCATGTCGATATGCAGCAACATATTGTGTTTAATCCTGGCATAATTCTAATATTTACTGTATTTGGATTAATTATTAACAGAGTATAAGGGTAGTGGATTAACAGAATCGGTAGAGGGTCCGACAAAATGTATGTGTGTGTGTGTAAATATATATATGCAGACATATAAATATATATATATAGTGGTAGAACACTGGAAGGTAATACCCGTAGTGGTAGAGCACTCAGTCCAGTGGTTACACAACAGTTAGTTCACCATACCGATAACGAGCTGAGGATCCGCTAAGGTGAAACAATTGTTCTCGGTATGGTGAACTAACTGTTGTGTAACCACTTCTATATATATATATATATATATGTATATGCATACACATATGATGTGTGTCAGTGAGTGTGTAAATATATATATGCAGGATAGATGCCAAGCTACACACACAAATTCTTCTGAACATAGCAGCAGCACACTAAAGCTGACCTGCCAGCTGACCCCTTAACACCACTACCACTACCAACACAATGGAGGAGGTCAGCTGTACTTAAACAAAAACAACTACAACAGATTGTCTTGCCTCCGAAAAAATTTCTATAGACTTTTGACTGAGGAATGTTCTCACAACTGACCAATGGGATGCGACAGGAGCTGGACATATCGATGTATTGACAGAGTAAAACACACTTCAACAACATGTGTACCTGTCTTTCCCACACCAATTCGGACTGCTTGAAGAGGTCACAGTCAATGATGGCTGTCACCGAAATATATATATAGCAGTATATTTATAAGTTATAATAAACGAAGCCAAATTTTACATATTTGACTTAATTATTTTATTTTACATTACTCCCGAGTAAACATACCAACCTGCGTAACTCGTAGAGTGCTTCAATCTGCATACCTAGGTGTCGGTAAACAACCAACATATACTCAATCATCATCATCATCATTTTACGTCCGCCTTTCCCTGCTTGCAAGGGTCAATATATATATATATATATATATATATATATATATATATATATATATATATATATACTCAAATACACATACATATATATGATGTGTGTGTGTATACGATAAAAAAACTATTTACGTTATAAAACACGATTATTTATAAATGTTGATGTTTCTAATCTTTTGTTCGGGTTTACAAGACAGACAAGGTTGTCTCCCTTGTTTTACATTCTGTTTTGTGTTGTTTAACTTTTTCTACAATGTGATATAAAAGTTGCTGTTGGCGGTGGTTGTGGTGGTGCTGGTAGTGGGGGGGGGGGTAGTAATGATGGTGGTGGTAGTGTAGTGGTGGTGGTGGTGGTGGGTGTGGTGGATGTAATGGTGGTGGTAGTGGTGGTTGTGGTGGTGGTTGTTGCGGTGGTGATGGTGGGGGTGTTTGTAGTGGAGGCGGCGGTGGTGGTGGTGGTGGTGGCATTTGAATTGTGTATGCATGCATGCCTGTATGTGATTGTGTATATATATATATATGGCAAATCACTGATGAGGGACTAATTTTATAATATGTAATCCATGTGCAACCATGCAGTATTCTTCTCCCCATGTTTTTCATATATATATATATATGTGTATATATGTATCATCATCACTTTTACACCAAATTTTCAATACATGCATGGGTCAGATGAGATATTTTGGGGCAATATTTTACAGTCACTTATCTTTCCTGACACTGATACCTGATATTACTTTAGTAGCTTCTCACGACACACAGGTATTCAGTAGACTTATTCTAAACTGGCTATATATGTGTGTGTGTGCATGCATCTATATGCTTTTTTGTCTTTTTTGTATGAGCGTATATATATATATATATATATATATATATATATATATATTCATTCATTCATTTATTAAGGGTAAATAGTGATTATTGTTATTCTGGAGTCTCACCTGCACACTCACAAGATCATCAAAAATATATATGTGTATACATATATATGTGTATACATATATATGTGTATATATATATGTGTGTATACATATATATGCATATATATGTGTGTCTGTGTCTGTGTGCTCATATAGATATGAGTGTATGTTTATGTGTATAAGACAATGAAAGAGATCTCTACATAGTTATTCAACCTGCTAGAAATTGCAACCAAATCACACTCAATTCTTTTTAAAAAAAGTGATGACATTGTTGTCTGGGATACACACATACACACACACACACATGCGCACACACACACACACCATCATCATCATCATCATCCATATCTGAACAAGCTATAATGGACAACCCTATATAATGTCAATCATTTACCATTTTACATGGCAGTGAAACGTTAACCTTACTTTCACAATTACCTCAGATACTGAAATAATTACTTTTTACTAAAATCACAAGAAATAACATTTTTCTTCCTTTTAATACATTCATAATTGTTTTCATTTACTTTTTCTATATTTTGAATTATTAATATTTTTAGTTTTTGTTTTTTGTTTCCACAGCAACATCCATTCATTATGGTTGTTGTGTACATCAGGAGTGGTTCTGTAAGAGTGAGTCTGTGCATGTGGCTATGGTCTAAATATTTTTGTTTGTATTTAAATGTTGAATGTGATGTGTCGTTGAGTGTGTATATCTCATGCATATGCATGTATGTATGTATATATATATGTGTGTGTGTGTGTGTGTGTCTATGTATGTGTATATATGTGTGTGTGTCTATGTATGTGTGTATATATGTGTGTGTGTATATATATGTATATTTATATATATTATATATATATATATATATATTGTATATTTGCTTTTGTACCTGTAATATGTATCATATTATATAATTACATTATATAATTATGTTGTTTTCTGTAATATTTTTGTATAAGTAAGCACACACACATTCACACACATACATACACACAAACACATATAGACATACACACACCAACACTCACATACATAGTTGATGTCTAAATTCCAGTGAAAGAGTCTTGACTCTTTCTTAGAAACCAACTCTCTCTCTGTGAAAATTTATAAAATAGTAAAACCAGAAGAACATATACACACACATAAGTGTGTGTGTGAGTGTGATAGATTAAATATTGTGTGTGTGTGTGTGAGTGTGATAGATTAAATATTGTGTGTCTGTGGATGTGTGTATGAAAGTATTTGTAAATATACATGTAATCTAAGTGTGACAATGTGTGTATGTGTGTGCATGCGTATTTGTAAGTGAACGTTTGCATGCATGTGTGTATGTGCACATGCGTGTCTGTTTGTGTGTGTATGTCTGAGTTTGAGTATGTGCATGTATGTGCATGCATTTTATGTGTATGAATGTGTGTGTATTTGTATATATATGTATGTATATGTATGTATGTATATATGTGTGTATATGTGTGTATGCATGTATATATATGTGTATGTATATATGTGTGTATGTATGTATATTTATGTGTATGTATGTATATATGTGTGTATATGTGTGTGTGTATGTATGTATATGTATGTATGTATATATGTGTGTATGTGTGTGTATGTATGTATATTTATGTGTATGTATGTATATATGTGTGTATATGTGTGTGTGTGTATGTATACAGAGATTTTCCTGAGAATTTCAAGACAACTGTAAATGGCACTTTCTATAAAATATTCAAAAAGATTATATTTACTGCCCAACACATACACACACATACACACAGATACACACACACACACACACATACACACATACATACAGTCACACATATACACATACACGCACATACATACCTGTACTTACATATGCCTCCATACATGTTTACACACACAAATGCATACAACCATACGTACACCAACACCATCACCACCTACTACTACTACTACTACTAACACTGTTACTATTATTACCAATACCACAATTACTAGCACTTATACTAACCCTACCTTCCCCCATCCCCCAACAATACTATAACAACCACTGCCATCATCACCACCACTACCATCATCATCACCACCACCACCACTACCATCACCACCACCACCACTACCATCATCACCATCACCACTACCATCATCACCACCACCACTACCACCATCACCACTACCATCATCACCACCACCACCACTACCATCACCACCACCACCACTACTACCATCATCACCACCACCACTACCATCATCACCACCACCACCACCACCACCACTACCATCATCATCACCATCGCCACTACCACAGCCACCACTACCATCATCACCACCACCACCATTACCACAGCCACCACTACCATTATTGTAACCACCATTACCATCATCACCATCATCACTCTCTCCTCCACCACCATTACTACAACCACCATTACTCTTCTCTCCTCCACCAACACAACCACCTACACATCCACCACCTTTACCACTGCCATCACTACCATTCTCACCACCACCACCACCACCACACCACCAGCACAACCACCAACAGCAACACCACAACCACCACCACCACCAGCACAACCACCAACAACAACACCACCACCAGCAACACCACCATCAACACCACCACCACCACCACCAACAACAACAACAACAACACCACCACCACCATGAACAACAACACCACCACCACCACCACCATCAACACCACCACCACCACCAACACCAACAACAACACCACCACCGCCATCAACACCACCACCAACACTGCCATCGTAGTAAAATATGCTGAGGAATTTAATTGCAAAAGGAATGTTTATGCCTGCACGTGAATGGCAGAAAATGCACTTAGTTGCATTTCAAAGTGTCTCTCGACTGCATTACTGTCTGTGAGTCAGCATACGGTGTATGTATGTGCACACATGCATTGTGGTGTGCAATCCTCTATGTACATTTATACTGCAGCACAGGTACAACATTCACACATCGAGATAGGTTGATAGGAGTAAGGTGGGGGTAGATAGGAAAGTAGTGGGTGATAGATAGGTAGATGGATAGATAGATAGATAGATGGATAGATAGGTAGGTAGGTAGGTAGGTAGGTAGATAGATAGATAGGTAGGTAGGTAGGTAGATAGATAGGTAGGTAGGTAGATAGATAGATAGATAGGTATATACATGCATAGACAGACAGATAAGCCAAATATATTTTAAATTATATGTATTTATAATATATGTATATTGATAATTACACAGATATATATATATATATATATATATATATATATATATATATATAGAGAGAGAGAGAGAGAGAGAGAGAGAGAGAGACTGGGTAATTGCTGGCCTTGTGCCTAAAGTAGAAACAATTATTTATTATTATTATTAAATCATCATTTGCCTTTCATCCTAACGGGGTCGATAAAATAAAGTACCAGTAATGCACTGGGTGATTGCTGGCCTTGTGCCATAAGTAGAAACAATTATTAAATCATCAGGAAAGTCCTGAGAATGTCTTATGATTGAAACAGTTCTAGTCCTGTAGAAGTCATTTCTATAATAAAATGAATATATATATATATAATGATGTGCATGGTTGTGTGCATGGTCTTATTGTTCTTTTACTGGTTTTAGTCATTGTACCGTGACCATGCTGGGAACATTTTAATCAATCATATCAATACCCCTCCCCCATCACATATTCCAATCTGATTGATATCATATTGATCTATACCTAATGACATTCACTTTATTTCAATAAATCAATGTAGAAATTTTAGGGATTAACTAAAATTATTAATCATGTATCTGTTTTAGAATAAGGACACCATATCCTTTCATATTGTAAGAAGCTACTAAAACGGTTGGTGTCTGGAAGGACTCCAGCTGTAAAACAATGCCTCATAGGTCCTTTGAAAGCCATGCCAACATGGAAAAGTCAGTGTTTAAATTATGATATATATATATATATTCATTTTATTAAGACTAAATAGTGAGTCTTGTTACTCTGGAGTTTCGCCTGTTTATCACAGTGTCATCATAAATAAGATGTAGTGAGCTCAGACAGAGAAAGTAACTAAGTCCAGGTTAGTAACAACTGACTGCTATTATTTTCTGTATCTGAGAATTGGCAGTATCGGTAGAGGGTTGTACGCCATGCTTTCTAGCATAGTTACATCCCTTTATGGTCTGAGTTCAAATCCCGTCGAGGTTAACTTTGCCTTTCATCCTTATGGGGTCGATAAAATAAAGTACCAGTAATGTATTGGGTATTTGCTGGCCTTGTGCCAAAAGTAGAAACAATTATTTTCTGTATCTGAGCCATAACTACATCTTCTATAAATATATTTTTTCTGTGCTTCGTAAGTGATGAGTTGAATATATAAATCTCAGTACTTAAATGGTATTTATTTTATCGACCCCAGAAGGGTAAAAAGCAAAGTTGACGTTGGCAGAATATGAATCCAGTATATAAGGAGCCCAACAAATGCTGTAATTCATTTCATCCAAGACACTAATGATTCTGCCCAATCAAGCACCATTTAAAGAAGAACATAATGAAAGCTGTATACTTAAAAGACAATGGTTAGTTTGGAATTGGAGAATCTTCTGGAAGAAATATCATGAAGAGCTGAAATCACAGATTTTATGGTGTTTAGAAATAGATTCTGTTTGAAGGAGATGCAGGGAGTAGGGAGAGAGGGTTGGCAGGGAGAGACTGATAAATAGAGTAAATGAGAGGGAGGGGGTAGTGTGAGAGAGCAGGGAGAGAGTGTAAGAGAGAGAGAGAGACAGTCAGACAGAAAGACAGCCGGACAAAATGAGAAGGGGAGGGAAAGAGAAAGAGGAGGGAATCTTGTGGTATTTCACATGGAAACATTGATGTGATGTTGAAATTCTTCCGACATATGTATCATAAGATGTGTGTGTGTATGTATATGTCAGTGTGTGTATACGTCTGTGTGAATATGAGAATGTG
>OZ024753.1:46661796-46671796 GCA_964016885.1 Eledone cirrhosa
GATGATGATATATATATATATATATATATATATATATATATATATATATATATATATATATATATTGGTGGGGAGAGAAAGAGAAAAATATTGAAAATATCGAAACATTTAATATATAATATACAGACATGTACACATATACATATATAATGCAAAATCTACAGACTGTTATATACACACACAAACACACACATAAACACTCACACATGCACTCATAAACACATACAGACCCAGAGGCACATGTATATACTGACATAGACACACACACATAAATATACACAGACACACACACATACAAACACAGACACACACAAATACACACAGACACACATACACAAACACACACACGCAAATACACACGCAGACACACACACACAAATACACACACACATACAAACACAGACACACACACAAATACACACACATGAAAGCTGAGAAATTTAATTAAGGTACCATTTCATGTTGTAACGAAATAAAGCGTAATTTGAAGGAATTCCGAGTTGGAAGAGAGAGGGAGAGTGACAGGGTTAGTGATTGTTACTATTATTATTATCATTATTATTATTATTATTAATTGTTTTTTCATTAGTACTGCCGCTGCTGCTGTTTCTATTTTTCTTTTTTCTTTCTTTGCTGTCTGTGTTCAGTTCCCATGGTAACATATTTCTCCGTCCATGTTTGGAAAATTCCTGTAAAATCCGACTGTTCTGCCAATATTCTGATGGTTCTATAATCATCCTGATATTACAGTCAGCAGATATATCGTCTGGAAAAACAGTTAACACACATTTGATGGCAGCAGTTTAGCCAATACCGTATGGCTCAACATCTAGCTGATGGGCGAATACTTTTTTTCATCATTTTTATATTTTGGAGAGTTTTATTGTTTAATTCTTAACATCCAGTAATGATTGAACAGAAAATATTTTTTAAATGCGTTTGTTAATTCAAATGTTTATTGTATCCTAAACTAGTGGAAACATTTGCAATATTATATTAATTTAATTTTTAATGTGATGCTGTCATAGTGTTGTTTTTGTACTTTTTAAGAATGTCTTGCTAATGTGGGTTAATATGGTACAGGACTTTATCAGTTAAGATTCTTAAGATTCTTCGATTATCAGGAGAATTTATTGATTTTTATTTTATTTTTATATATATTATTATTTTTTTTTAATTCTTTGGTAAATTTGCTTGTAATGTGTTGTTGTTGTAATATTGTGATATTGTGTTCTATATTGTTGTTGTAATATTGTATTTGTTATTCAACACTTAACATGAAATTAAATGCTAAATTAGAATACTACTTGTGGATAGTAATTTATTTATCTGCCTCTTCCCAACTCTCACCTCTTTATGTATGTGTCAGTAGCGAAGGGTAACCTGGAGAGCAGTCTAATCACCATGGCGGAAAGTGGGGCTGTGCAGCCTTACCCCCCCCCCCCCCCCCCACCAATTCCCTCTAAATGACCCTCCCGGTCAAAGCCGCATGTAGTGTTATCTAGTGTGTGTGTGTTATCTTTTTATGTGTCTACGATTTAGTAAGCAGTCAAAATTCTGCTTGCTTCAACCAACGCAATTGATCAACTCAAGATTCTATAACGCATGCACGGACCCTTCGTCCCTGGTATGTGTGTGTATGAGTGTGTACATGTATATGTATCATGCATGCACATGTTTATATATATATATATGTGTGTGTGTAAATATGTGATTAAAAGACAGTGGTGGAATTTGAAAATTGAATTGAATTAGTAAGTTTTGCCCTTATTTTTTACTACAGAAACTAGTCTAATAATTGTTTCTACTTTTGGCACAAGGCCAGAAATTACCCAGTGCATTACTGGTACTTTATTTTATCGACCCCATAAGGATGAAAGGCAAAGTTAACCTCGGCGGGATTTGAACTCAGACCATAAAGGGATGTAACTATATGTGTCAAAGCATGGCGTCCGACCCTCTACTGATACTGCAAACCCGTCTAATAATAACAGGATATATAACCCCTTAGAATGAAAAAACTAGACATCAACATGCATGGGAATTCAATCTATATCTCTTGTTTCTGTATCTCTTATTTCATAAGATGCCCTTTACACTATTTCTGAAGTAAAAAATACAACAAAAGTTACTCATTCAATTCAATTATATATATATATATATATATATATATATATTATATATATGTATGTATGTATGTATGTATGTATGTATGTATGTATGTATGTATGTATGTACGTATGTACGTACACACATATATATATAGGGGTGATTCAATGAATTACTAGTGGAGGAACCAAGTACCAATATGAGTACTCAATGTACAGACAGTGTGCATATAACAAGAAAAAAAATGATGAAGTTTTGTTTCCATGTTTTTATGTTTTTTTTATTGCGTATCGACCTGTTATGCGTGTTTCAAAGATGATTGGTCCCAGGTCACCTATGGAAGCTATGGACCTGACTCCAGCATCGATATAGTTGTCAGACTGGTGATTCAACAGAAAATACAGTGTTTGTGGTGATCAGTAAAATGTTGGGTGTATATAAACATCAGCCCTATTTGTGTGTGTGTGTGTGTAATTGGAGCAGATTAGTTGTTATTTGTCTGAGAGGGCTGGAGTATGGTTTTAAAGGATGTGTTTGAATTAGATTTACAACAGGTGCAGTATGGTCTGCTGAGTAGAATTGGTGGTAGGATTGTGGTTTTTGTTTGCTTGAATTTGTGGACAGCATGGGTTTCATTTGACTTTGTTTATGCTCTAGTTGAAGCAAACACAGTCTTAGTTATAGTACAGGTCCAGTACAATGAAATATATTCATATTTGATTGAGATGAAGGACAGTAGCTGTGACATTCTCAGGGACTCCATCACTGATGAACAAGCAAAGGAAAGTATCTTCATGTCTGAGTTATAACCAGAATAAACTAGCTTCAGAATTGATTCTACTAAAGTCACTCAATAACCAATGTGGGTGTTTGTAGATACCAAAGTATGGGACTCAATATAACTGACTTACAAAATAAGATATTAACCCCTTCAAGGTTGTCCCCAGCAGAGCTACACTCCAATGATTCAAAGCTTTAAAAGATGAATAAAAGAAATGAATATTGAAATCAATACTGCCAACTAATGCAACACTCATCAATTTTACAATGTTTTTGCTACTTGTAGCATTGTGTTGTAGCTCTCCTGTGGTTTCTAGTTACAGCTAGGTGGCCTGAGCTATTAGCAGCTAAGTGTCTTGGCCTCATATATATATATTGATGTTAATAACGTTCACACATTTTCATAAAATGGTGTGTCAATCTGTCACTGTGTGAATGCATATGTGCATGTGTGTGTACATGCATGTGTGTGTGTGTGTGTATATATATATATGTATGTATGTATGTTTATGTTCATGTACATGTGTGTAAATATATATATATATATATATATATATATATATATACAGAGAGAGAGAGAGAGATATCGCAAGGTCTGTCAGTAAATGTGAACAAAGACCTTTCTGGCGACTACCTAACCTAATTTGTGTCACTATGGAAAAGTAGATGTAAACCTGATATTTTTGTCTTCATCGTTTTTACAGCCACTTTCCCATGCTGGTATAGGTTGGGCAGGATAAGTTGAGGCAATGTTTTACACACCTGCCTATAAATAATGTCATCTATACACCTGCCTATAGATAATAAGGTCAATATAACTATTTATAGATTATGGACTCTATATAACTATCTATAGATTATGGGCTCTCTATACCTGGCTATAGATTATGGGCTCTTTATACCAACAACACAACCATCATCTACACCACCACTGCCAGCAATGCCACCACCAACCTCATCACTATCAACCTCATCACTATCTCTGCCTCTCTCTTTCTGAATAGGAAACTGCTTGTCTTCAATCCTTTTAAATGTGTCCACTACACAACTTCTTTTGCTATGGCCACCCAGCAGATAAAGACTACCTGTCATTCCTGGCTGAAGGAAGGCAGCATTCTTCACTGTGAACTCAGCTGATTGTCAGATCCATCCTACATGAGAAAGCAGGTGTTCAACGTCAACCCACATGTCAACAATACCCAGACACCTGAGTACATGCAGGACAATATTGTCGCCCTGAGCACATTGTGAAAGTGTATGTAATGGATTTCTCACACCTTAAAGTGATTTCCAAGACTGAACCAAGCATGCACACACACACACACACACACACACCTGCACATTCACACATTGCACACACAGTATTCTATCAAGGTAATTGTTTACCTGTGGACTAACAGTGGTGTAGTTGTTGGTGATGGTGGGATTGATAGTAGGTGGCGGTGGTGGTTGTGGTAGGAGTAGTAGTAGTAGTAGTAGTAGTAGTAGTAGTAGTAGTAGTAGTAGTGTTATCTGCTGTGAGTAGGTGAGGTGGTAAGTTTAGAAGAAGTAGGCAATGGAGGGGGAGAAAGGAAAGTATTGTAGTAGGAGTATTGAAGGTGAAGGAGGGTAATAGAAGGAGGGGAGACAAAGGAGATGAAGTGTGCTAGGAGGTGTAGGAGGAGGTTCTGTCTAGCTACATGCATGAATGATTCTGGTCTTAGGTGGATGGATGGCTGGGTGGATTGGTTGGTTGGGGAGGAGAAGGTTGTTGTAGAAAGGCATGAGTGTAATAAAGGGTGGGATATCTGAAAGGAGAGTGATGGTTGTTGTTGTGGTGGTGGTGGGGTGGGGGGTAGGGAGTTATATTGAAGAAAGTGATGAAAGTGAAGGTTGAATGTTGGTAATCTTTGTAGTAGTAATAGTAGTAGTGGTGGTAATAATAGTAGTAGTAGCAGCAGCAGCAGTAGTAGTAGATAGGGTGGGGTGAGTGTGATTTAGAAAACCATGTCAGCATTTAACAATATAAAGGAAGCTTATATATAATATATATATATGCACATATATGTATATATACTCTATATATTATATATATATATTATATGTTATATATGTAACTTTGCCTTTCATCCTTACGGGGTCGATAAAATAAAGTACCAGTAATGTACTGGATAATTGCTGGCCTTGTGCCAAAAGTAGAAGCAATTATATGTTATATATGTATATTATATTATATATATATATATGGTTTTATAAAGATAGTTTCCATTTATTAATACTTTTGATATATATATATATATATATGTTATTTATATGTGTGTGGCAAGTCTTGTAGCATCTTGTGTCACTCTCTTCTCTGTGTGGTTCTTTGTGCAAATCTATGAATGTGTCTCTCAGATGCTTGTATTCCTGAAGAAGTGTGTGTGTCTAGTGCCTACATATGTGTGTATGTAGTCCCTATATGTGTGTATGTATGTAGTCCCTATATGTGTGTGTATGTAGTCCCTATATGTGTGTGTATGTAGTCCCTATATGTGTATGTATATAGTCCCTATATGTGTGTGTGTATATATAGTCCCTATATGTGTGTGTCTGTGTATATAGTCCCTATATGTGTGTGTGTGTGTGTATATAGTCCCTATATGTGTGTGTACCTTTTGTTAAGTTGTGACTATTTAATATATTTCTACCTCCTCTACTCCCACCCTCACCTTCTATGGGCATATACCCACCCCACACACACACACATCAACTTCTTATAACCCCCTTTCTCTTTCTTTCTCTCTCCCCCAACACCAATTGTAGCCACCTATACCACCATCACCTTTACAGCAGCTTCAACACCATCAGCATCACCATCAACATCATCATATTCATTGTCACTATCTCCAATATGGTGGAACCTTGCTGGAGTGCATAATACATTAAGTCAAAGAATATTTAACTTCAAAGAAGGCACCAATCTCCCACCCCCTCCATCACCTACAATTATGTATTTATGTAAGCCAGATGCAGGTCTCCAATCTATCTTAAGGTCCATAGCTCCATTTGAGTACTGGCTTAGTCTGTGAAGACATGTCCAATCCTTGTAGCAAGGAAGATGGATGTTAGATGATGATATATATATATAGAGAGAGAATAGGGAAAATATGTAGATTTTAAAGAGTCTTTTATTAACAAAGCTGTCATACATATTTTAATGACGAGCATGACTACATGATTGTTCAATCGTGTAACCAGTCATGTGATCTTATCAGACAGCATCTCATGTAGGTTACGTTTCCGAAGCAATCTAAAGACAAGGGAATGGATAGAAATGATGTTTTCATAGCCGAAGTCCATTCCCTAATATATATATATATATATATATATATATATATATATATATATACATAAGTTCAGAAATAGCTGTTGAAATGGACAGAGCTCAGCTGTCGGGGTCCTGACTCTTTTCCTATATATAAATATATATATATATATTGTAGATGTAGGATGCTCAAGTGTAGAAAATAACTTTAGTTACAATCAGTTGCTGTAAAATAACTTATAAAAGTTGGATAAATACCTTAGAGATGGAAAAAGATGTTGTCAGCAGTTGCTACTTGTTTTTCTCCTCTAACAGTCTTAACCTAAATTTTATAAGTTATTTCATAGCAACTGACTGTAATTGCAGTTATTTTCTGTCTTAGACTATCCTACATCTATAAATTTATTTCCTCAGTGTTTCATAAGTTTGAAAGTTCAAGTTTCACGATGTTTGCATATATATTGTAATTGGTAAAACCCCAATGGAGGGCCAACTCCATTTTAAATGGTTTAAAGTGGGGAAGGGCTTCTGTTAAAATTTTGCCAATTATTATACCAATCTCTACACCTAAACATGCATTGAACACTACTTTGATCATCCTGTTCTTCATACCATAAACACTATATATATATATATATATATATGTAGGAGGTGAGTTTTATTGTAGTAGAATAAAGCAATGCAGATATCGGATAAGTAGCACTCTACAGTTTGTAGGACTGGAGTATAAATAATATATAAGATCAAAAGATGGTTAAAAGAGTTCCATGTATTTTATTATGCGCATTTCAAAAACAAATATCATCATGCAATAACATTTGCGTTTTCGTCAGATAAAATAGGGAGACATGATATGAAGGTTAAAAAACACTTGTGAATAGTGCAGCTTTAAATCAACTGCACTATTCACAAGTGTTTTTTAACCTTCATATCATGTCTCCCTATTTTATCTGACGAAAACGCAAATGTTATTGCATGATGATATTTGTTTTTGAAATGCGCATAATAAAATACATGGAACTCTTTTAACCATCTTTTGATTATATATATATATATATATATATATATATATATATATATATATGCCAGGTGGTGCTATTAAGTTAGACATGGACTGTGCCAATACTGGCCGAAACCTATTAAAGTTATATATATATATATATATATATATATATAGTGGATGTACAGGATTTGTAAAGGCTGGAAAGAAACGAAGTGAACATGCTTTGATGGATGTGCAATGTTAATGTGTGAACACTGAAGCATGGATGAACTGAGAGAAAAAACTGGGAATAAGAAGAATCAGATGTAATGTGTAGGAGAGAAGACTGTGCTGGTATGAACATGTGATGCATAATTTAGATAAGGATTGGGTGAAAAATATCAAGAAATCCCAGGGGAATGAAATGGCAGAAAAGGATGACCAAGGCAGAGGTGGCGAGAGCTGACCTGAAATTGCTAAAGCTCACATAGTAGATGACAAAGGAACACAATGAATCAAGGGAGGGATGCTGTGCTGTGGAAAAGACCTATCCAACCTCTACAATGATGATGATGATTTAATACTGTGCTTTCTCCATTATATCATAGTCATAAGAGGTCATTAAAGAGGCTGATATCAGTAAAATATTACCTCATAAACAGCCCGTGATGAGTATGAAGTTTATTGTGGGATCTTGTAACTCTAACCCTTGCTTTAGCTGGGAAAATGGCCTTTAACTAAATATATATATATATATATATATATATACATATGAAAAGATTCAGCACCCCAATGGCTGAGCTCCAGCCATTTCGGATCTAGCTGTCATAACACAGCTGGAGCTCAGCCATCGGGGGTCCTGAATCTTTCCATATTACCCACTCTACTAGCCCAAGTATCGAGTACTCTAGTGGGTTATGGTCTACCTGGTTTTTACCACACCCTATCTGATATATATATATATCATCATCATCATATGTCCGCTTTTCCCTGCTTATATATGAGAGAGAGAGAGAGAGAGAGAGAGTGTGTGTGTGCATTGATCATTATCATCTTCAGCAGTAGCAGCAGCAGTAGTAGTAGTAGTAGCAGCAGCAGTAGTAGTAGTAACATTATTCCAATGATGATGAATGTCCAGCAATCCTTGCACTATATATCCAACCAGCCAATCAAAATCACTGACGACAGAAACAGCAGTAGCAGCAGCAATAATCATCATCATTATTATCACTACCCCACCATCGCCATCATTTCTATCACCACCACCACCACCATTATCTCTATTAGCACCACCACCATCAGCATCAGTAACATAACAATTGCCATCATCATCATCATTAAGATGAGTATGAGACAGCAGCCTGAGTGATCAGACAGTGGCCTTCCTTGGAACCAACCAACCTAGCTTCCCTCTAACACCATCACCAACTAGCCCAGACCAACATCATATATCCATCCCATCCACCCAGCCAGTCATCAAGCCATCCTGCCAATCTATCAGCCAGCCATCTATCTAACCATCCAGCCATCTAACCATCCATCTAACCATCCATCTATCCATCCATCCATCACCTTCATCAGCCAGTCACAAGCTGAGAGAGAGAGATGGGGAAGGGTATGAGATACCCCTTTCTCTCTATGTATTACAACCTGCCTCCCCATCATCAAGCTACTGCACTGTGAAGGCTGCTGCTTAGAATCTCCTCTCTTTCCAGATCTATCTTTCTCTCTCTATCTATCTATCTATATATATTTATCTATCTGTCTCTCTCTATATAGCTGACTGCTGTATATTTGTTCACTCTCTCTGCCTATCTAACTATATATATATATGTATATATATAAAGTATATATATAAATATATATATAATATGTGTCTTTCTCTCCATAGCTGACTGCTATATGTGTGTTCACACACAAGCACTCACTCTCTCTCTCTCTCTCCTGGCTTGCTGCTGCTCAGTCATTCTTCTTCTTCTTCTTGTACAGTAGTGTGTTGTGAGTAGTAACCCTTTGTGTTATTGGTGCTGTTGGTGTCATTCATATATCTCTTCTTGTTGTGTAGTAGTCATCATCATCGTCGTCATCATTATCGTCGTCAACAATAGGGCTTACTGTGTGTTGTCAAAAATACCATGGTAGCAGGCGGTAAGTACTGAGACTGGCAGTCTTATGCTGCTCTTATACCCTTCACCATTCTCTCTATCTATCTACCTTTATATCTACCTATTAATCTATCTATATACATGCATATATATTCATATATGTATATTTTATATATATATATACATATATATATATATATTATATATATATATATATATATATATATATATATATATATATATACTCACATGAACACATACAAACACACCTATAAATACATACTCAATTATAATTGCAGTTATATATGTCTATACAGGTAAGCATATATATGTGTATACATATATATATATATATATGGGCACATGTGTAATATATATATATATATATTTGTGTGTGTATATATATACATATGTATATGCGCATTTAAAGAGACATGTACGCAGCTATATAAATATGTATATATTCCTTTATACACATGCATTGATACATTTATATACATACGCAATTCGATGCATGCATAGCATGCACTCACACACGCATAAATTTATATTCTTATAAATACATACATAGATATCCACGGACACACACACATGCATATGGATTATACAAACTTCACATAACATACATACAAAGAAAACTACACACACACACTATATATATATGTGTGTATATTTATATATATATATATATGTATTTATGTATATATATGTGTATGTATATTTAAATATATATATATA
>OZ024753.1:46681796-46689296 GCA_964016885.1 Eledone cirrhosa
GTAAACCTTTATATCAGTGAGGAGCCAACTTACACCTTTTTTAACCAGAAAGGGAAACCTTAACCATTTAATAAGAGAGGATCAATTAAATAAGTACAAGACTGAAATAGATATTAGGGTAGGTAAGTTTTTTAAGGTGACACCTCAGCATGGCCACAGCCTGAAACTTTCATAATCTTTATGTCTGCTTGTTTATGTATGTATATATATATATATATATATATATATATATATATGTGTGTGTGTGTGTGTTGTGTGTGTGTGTTGTGTGTGTGTGTGTAAATAAGGAACAGATTTTGTTTCAAATATGTAATTACTTGACTTTTCCATGCTGGCTCAGGTTGGAAGGGATTTATTTAGACAATGTTTTACAGCCAATTTCCCTTCCTCACACCAACCCTCTTTCGACACACTCATGTAATATACCTATTCTAAAACAGCTTTGTATGTGTAAATATATATGTACATATATATATATGTATGTATGTCTATATATATGTGTGTGTGTGTGTGTGAATTGATGGAAATAGTAACAAATGCAATCTGTTATTGAAGCCAGAGTTATTCCTAAATATATAAAACCCTGGAATATTAGTTACCTAACAGAATGGTGTTATTCCAAAAAGTATAGAACAAAGAAGGAATATGAAGCTATCAAAATAGAATCAATTGATTTTGGTGAAAGTTGTTAGAATAAGTTAAGAAGAATGCCACTCTATTCTAAAGTAAGCATTCTTTGGAAATATCTTTGTCTGTCTCTAGATTTGATTGATGTCTCAATTTTTGGTAAATGATGGAATTTTTCACTGGAATTAATGGGTTAATTAAAGAGGCAAATAGCAGACAAAAAGAATGTGTGTGTGAGAGAGAGAGAGAGAGGATTCTGTGTGTGAGACAGAGAAGGACTCTGTGTGTGAGAGAGAGAAGGACTCTGTGTGTGTGTGAGAGAGAGAAGAACTCTGTGTTATGAGACAGAGAGAGGGAGCATGGGTGTATGTGTATGCGCACATACTCACACATATTGTTTCATGTATATTAGTGGTTCTTTATTACATAAATGTGTGTGTGTGATTAACAAGAAAAAAGAAAATAACTGATCATTATATGAGAACAAGGAAACAATGTTCCCATTGCTGATACTAATTGTCTAGAGAGAGTGGGAGATATATAGAGAGAGAGTGAGGGAGAGGAGCTATATAGAGAGGGAGTGGGAAGTAGGTGAGAGTGGGATATATAGAGAGAGAGAGTGAGGGAGAGGAGCTATATAGAGAGGGAGTGGGAAGTAGGTGAGAGTGGGATATATAGTGAGAGAGAGTGAGGGAGAGGAGCTATATAGAGAGGGAGTGGGAAGTAGGTGAGAGTGGGATATATAGAGAGAGAGAGTGAGGGAGAGGAGCTATATAGAGAGTGAGTGGGAAGAAGGATAGCTGGATATTGGTATGGATGTTAAGAAAATGTAGATATATGTCGTCAGTCTATCAGACTAACAATTGTCAGTGGAAGCCATCAAGGCTGTCTGACACATCACATCAACTCCATCACATAACTTACGCCAACATCACTACCACCATCACCACCATTGTATCAATACCACCATCACATAACTTACGCCAACGTCACCACTACCATTGTATCACCACCACCATCACACCACCACCACCGCCTTCACACCAACACCACCACCGTCACACCACCACTACCACCATCACACCACCACCACCACCATCACACCACCACCACCACCGTCACACCAACACCACCACAGTCACACCACCACCACCACCATCACACCACCACCACCGCCTTCACACCACCACCACCACCGTCACACCACCACTACCACCATCACACCACCACCACCACCATCACACCACCACCACCACCGTCACACCACCACCACCACCGTCACACCAACACCACCACCGTCACACCACCACCACCTCCATCACACCAACACCACCACAGTCACACCACCACCTCCATCACACCACCACCACCTCCATCACACCACAACCACCTCCATCACACCACCACCGTCACATCTATATATTCAGTTTCCATGGGACTGCTCCATGCATTAAAATTCTCTTGGTTCCAATCTCACTTTAAACATTGTCATCCAGGTATGCAGTTAAAGGTGGTGGTGGTGGTGGCAGTGGTGGTATGGTGGCGGTGGCAGTGGTGGTATGGTGGTGGTGGTGGTGGTGGTGGTGGCAGTGGTGGTATGGTGGCGGTGGCAGTGGTGGTATGGTGGTGGTGGTGGTGGTGGTGGTGGAAGTGGTGGTATGGTGGCAGTGGTGGTATGGTGGCGGTGGCAGTGGTGGTATGGTGGTGGTGGTGGTGGTGGTGGTGGCAGTGGTGGTATGGTGGCGGTGGCAGTGGTGGTATGGTGGTGGTGGTGGTGGTATGGTGGCAGTGGTGGTATGGTGGCGGTGGCAGTGGTGGTATGGTGGTGGTGGTGGTGGTGGTGGTGGTGGTGGCAGTGGTGGTGCGGTGGCAGTGGTGGTATGGTGGTAGTGGCAGTGGTAGTGGTGGTGGTGGGCATGGTGGTATGGTGGTGGTATGGTGGTGGTGGTGGTAGCTTTGAGGATGGAAGGTGGTAGGTGGGGCGGTATTGTATGGAATTGCTTTGGATTAGATTGGATTGGAATAAGGGCGAAAGGAGGAACAGGGGGAGGTAGAATGTCTGAGAGGGAGGGGGAGTTGGAGAGAAAGAGGAGGAAAAAAAGGAAATGGAGAGAGAGAGGGGGAGAGGGTTATGAAGAGACAGGTTTCCATGGTATTGGTGCTTTCTGTCAAGGATGAAATCTGAAGTCTGTGGGTGTGGGGGAAGGGGGAGGAGGAAGATGGAATGGTTGTGTAGGAGATGGTGGTGGTGGTGGTGACAGTGAAGGCAGTAGTGGAGGAAGAGAAAGAAGATGTATGAGTAGTAGTAGGAGGAAGGAGAGGTAGGATGAGTGAATGATGATGTAGGAGGAGGTGATGGCAGCAGCAGCAGGAGTAATGATGGTGGTGGTGACAGTAATGGCAGCAGCAGCAGCAATAATGGCGGTGACGTTGGCAACAGCAGCAGCAGTGCAAAGATTGCCATTCTAGCATTTACAGCAGTTTATATTCACCTTATTATGACTCTACTTTCACTATCACTTCACACACACACACAAATACACGTGTGTCTCTCTCTCTCTCTCTGTCTGTATTCCTTTGTTGTATACTCATGTTTCTCTTTCACTCTATTTGTCACTCTTCTCTCTTTCTCTCTCTCTCTCTATATATATACACACACACACGCTTATTCCATTACATATGTATATATATATATATACATATATATATATATATATATTTACATACGGGAGTCACATGGCTTAGTGGTTAGAGTATTGGCCTTGCAATCGAAAGGTTGTGAGTTCAATTCTCAGACCAGGTGATGTGTTGTTTCCTTGAGCAAGACACTTTATTTCACATTGCTCCAGTTTACTCAGCTGTAGAAATAAGATGATAGGGACTGGGGTCCATATCATTCCACTGCAAAGTGGTTGTGGAGGTGCCATGGTAAAAAAGCACCCAGCACTCACTGTAAATGAGGTTGGTGTTAGGAAGGGCATCCAGCTGTAGAAATCAAGCCAGAATCAGTTCCTGTCCCACCCTTGCAAGCAGGGAAAAGTGGACGTAAAATGATGATGATGATGATAATGATGATATACGTACTTCTATATCAACAAACGTGTATATGTACCCAATTTCTCAGACTTTTACGAAACCCTCAGAAGATAAAGTTACTATAGAGAGTGGTATGCTCATGGGCAGAGATGCTATAAAAGAAATATTTATTTGTATATATATATATATATACACAAGTGTGTATATATATACAAGTGTGTGTATATATATACACACACTTGGTGCCACAGTGGGGATTTTACCTATCTCTATACCCACTCTACATGGAATAACTCCCTGATTAATGGTCTCCCCAGTCTCAGCATCACAGAATCTCTCTCTATATATATATGTATATTTACATCATCATCATTTTCATGTCCATTATTCGACACTTGCATGGGTTGGACAGGTCCTTTTCAGCACACCATCTCTCCACTCATTGCGTTCCTTCGTCATCTCCTCTATGAGTCTCAGTCATTTGAAATCAGTTCTTACCACCTCTGCCCAGGTCTTCCTTGGTCTACCTCTACTGTTGCTTTCTTCTTCCGGGGTTTCCTGGCACTTCTTCACCCAGTGATCGTCATCCATGCACATCACATGCCTGTACCAATGCAGTCTTCCCTCTTGCACACCCCATCAGATTCCTCTTAAACCTAGTTTTTCCATCAGTTCATCCAAGCCCTGCCTTTCTCTCACATATACATTGCACAACCAATATATATATATATATATATATATACATACACAACATGCACACACGCACATATATATAAAGTAGAACTAGAGTTCATAAGGGAGCAGACCTAGAAAATGAAAACATCAACTTGCTCCACTCCCTTGTCTATAAATTGTATTGCATTATCAACCTTATTACCTAAGATGCTGCCTGATGTTGTGGTGTTGGTTGTTGCGTAGTTGAAGCATTACGTAACCATGAATGCAATTGATGTATCACAGCTGATTATGAATAAAAGAATTATGAATATCTACATCTGACCTTTGCAATTATTATTATTCTATATGTATATATATAATCATAATAATTGTTTCTACTTTTGGCACAAGGCCAGCAATAACCCAGTGCATTACTGGTACTTTATTAGGCAGTATGTTATAATTTTATCACATTCTATTTATTACATAATCCTGTCATACATATTTCGATGGCATCTGTTATGTAATAATCAGAGACAACATTATTATATAATAATTAGTGATGTGCTTATTCATTTGATACACCAGCCGGCGGGACGAGGTGTGCTTTTTTTTTTAATCAATCAGCTTGCACATGCAAGCATCGAAAAATGGACATAAAATCGATGATGATGATATATGAATATATTTATATATCATCATCATCATCGTTTTTTATGTCTTTTTTTCCATGCATTGGACAGGTCCTTTCAGTACAACATCTCTCCACTTATTTGAGATCAATTCTCACCACCTCTGCCCAGGTCTTCCAAGGTCTACCTCTACTACAGCTTCCTTCAACTGGGATTTCTTGCATTTCTTCACCCATGCATATCACATGACTGTACCAATGCAGTCTTCTCTCTTGCAAACCACTTTAGATTCCTCATAAACCCAATTTCTTCCGCTATTCATTGAAGTTCTGTCTTTCTCTCACATTGTTTATTCTAAGTTTGCTCTTAGTCCCTCTTTTTTTTAAGCAACAGTGATGCTATGTGCACCAGTATCATTTCTAACACACTTTTCCCCATCAACATCCTGATTCCCACTGACACACTGCCTTGCAATGGTGGAACAACTTTACATCTCTGATCTTCACATCACAAGACATTGGCAAACTTTCTTTCTTCAGCCTCTTTCTGAGCTATGTATACCTGTTGTCTAGCTTCTATCCTAGCTACCCAGTATTACACTCTGCTACCTCCAATTTTTCCAGTCTTTCCTTGCCTGTCTCTTGAACTTAATGGCTCTATCCACTGTACTGTTCCAACACCAGGTCACCCCCTGGCTGATGCTTTGTTCCAGTCACAAGTCTCATCAGTAGTTTGCAATAGGTTGTCACATAAGAATTTCCAATTCCTCTGTTATATGTATCTATCTTCTCTCCCCTCTCATCATAAGCATCTCATAAAACCTTTCTAATCCTATATTCAACAGAAAGGTCTTTTACCTACCATAGCCTCCATCTCCATATTTTCCTGCATATCATGTTCCATCTTGTGTTTATTCTGATGTCACTTATAACTAACATGTGTTAGGCAGAACATTCTCCTCTGGGGAAGGTCTTAGTATTTATTTCACTGTCTTACAAGTTAGAAAGCAATCTGGCTTGTGTGTTTACCTGATTTGTAGCAGTTTATCTTGGTGCCAGAACTAAAGAGGTTGTCATGTCTTTGACACAACTGAGGGGTCCTTCCAACCCTTTGTTTGGCAAGCTTTCTATGGTTAAAGGCCCTTCTTATCATTCAGAATATATAAAGAATGTATATTTTAAAAAATGGGGAGCAGAATTAGAAAATTGAATTAGGTTTCCTCTTAACTTTGACTAAATAAAATAGTCTAATAATAATGGGGCATATAAACCCACTGAACAGAAAAAGATGGACATCAGCACACATGAGAGTCAAATCCACATCTCATGATTGCTGGGCAAGTGTGTTACCATTACCCATAAAAAATGTAATTTGAACCATTCATACCTCACTTCATGATCACACCTTAGTGACTATTCTCACCATCCCTGTACACCCCATTCACACTATATAGGATCACCTCCATCCATTTAAATCCCAATACACCAGTCATAACTCCTTAGTTACTGTTCTGATCACCCCATAAAATTTCCCTACCCTTATGACATATTTTCTCTCTCCCACAACGTCCATGACATTAGACATGTAAACTGTTCCCTCCCACCTATTAGCACTTACCCATCATATTATACTTACCTTGCTTCTTACCTCCCCACTCCCCAAAGGACACTGAGGACCCTTCAGTCGAGTCAATGACTGGAAATCTCTCTAGTGCTGGAACTACAATAAGACACACCCACCACACTCTTTAAAATGGTGGGTGTGTGGAAGGGCTTTCACCTATAGAAACCATGCCAAAAGGGTTGAGACTTCTTCTCTTGTGTTGATGCCATACGATGCACCCAGTACACTCTGTAATGCGGTTGGTGATAGAAAGCCATTCCGCCATGTAAAAAAAAACAGATGAGGGGGGGGGGGGGGCTCTTTATTTGTGATAATGGCACAACAACCACTCCAGTGTTTGTGACATGATAAAATGCCCCTAGTACAACTTGTTAGGCAGTTAATGATAATAAGAGCAGGCAGCAATAGAAAACATTCAAACAAAAGATCAAGTGAGTTCTTCAGTTGAGCTTGACATGACAACTTCTCTAGTGCTGGAGACCCAATAAAATGCACCCAGCGCATTCTGTAGAGTGCAGGAACATATGTATATTTTTCTTGATACAATACTTACTTATATTAATATACTCCGTGATCTCTTCTGGACCTATATACCATATTCCTGTGCTTGGATATTTATGCTATATGAGTCAAAGGATACCATTGAGTCAAATTCTCTGGTAAGCACTCAGTCTTGATATACACAAACAAAACCTTATCTAACCTCACATATATATATATTATGTAATAAACAACACAATATAATTATTCCATTACCCAAGGTTTCGTGAAGTTAGACGATTCTAACAGAAACGTCTGGTTTCATTCATCAGAAGAAATATCTTTATTACGATATCGTAATAAATATATTTCATCTGCCCAACAAAATCCGACGTTTCAGTTAGAATCGTCTAACTTCACGAAACCTTGGGTAATGGAATAATTA
>OZ024753.1:46694296-46774296 GCA_964016885.1 Eledone cirrhosa
CTTCCACGCTAGCATGGGTTTAGACGGCAATTGTCCCACTTGAGGCAAGATTGGTTGTCTTGCTCGTGTAGGACTGTCTGGATGCCCTTCCTAACACCAACCTCATTTACAGTGTGGACTGGGAGGTTTTTACCGTGTTACCTACACGGCCACATTACAGCATGGACTGTGTGTTTTTTTTGTCGTGACACCTACACAACCTCATTTATTTAGGACTGGATGTTGTGGTACCAGCATAACTTTACAGAGAAAGGGGTGGTGTGGATGGGGGTAGTGGTAGTGGGATGGGGGTGTATTTTTGGTTAAGAGGTGCCTACTGACTGTAGGTTTCGCTTTGTACATAGGCAAGGCGGGTCTTCTGTATTACTGCGTAATACACACACATACATTCATGTTTATCTCTCCCACCTTAAAACTAATACCTACCCTCTCCTCTTCTCTTCCTCCTACCACTATAATCATCATCATTACTGTATCATGAAGATCACCAGGGGGGTGGGTCCTTTCATAGAGAAGGAGAGCCAGTTTTTATCTGCCGGGTGGCCATGGCAAAAGAAGTCATGGACACATTTAAAAGGATTGAAGACAAGCACTTTCCTCTTCAGCGAAACCCTGATTAACTTTTTCAGGTTTCACTTGAAAAGGTACATCAAGGTGGAGGGGGTAGAGCTGCATTCCAGTCAGTTTATTGAGGGGTGGGTGAGAGTGGTGAACATAGTCTGAGTGAAAGAACCTGCTCTGAGTATGCACCTGTGCATTGGACAACTGAGAGAGGGCACTTGCCTGAACTGTCAGGGTAACCATGGTTTTGTGGGGCTTTCTCCATCAGTGACCCTATTGGAGTGTTTTGTTTAACCTTTTTTACACACAAAACCCACACTGTATCATCCTGTGTTGTCTCTATTGTTTGCTTAATATCAGCCCTGTGTGGCTAATAAAGAAACCATTATCACATTTGTTTTCATACATATCTTCCTTACTCAAACCTCATTACCTCTTCCACCACCGTCTTTCTCTGGCTACTCTTCATCCTCCTACTACCCCCCCCCCTCTCTCTCTTTGTCATTTAACCTCATACTTCACCTTTCTAGTCTGGACAATTCCTTTCTCCCTACCCTCCTCTCTTTCTCTCTATTATACTCTTCACTCTCTTTTTCTCTCCATCTCCATCACTCCCTTCCATCTCTATTCTAAAATTCCCACCACACACTCTATCTCCTTCTCACCCCTCTCTCCAGTTTCATAATATTCTATTTTGTAAATAATTATTTCTACATGTGTGTCTGTGTACACACGTGGCTTTATATATATATATATGTATATGTATATATATATATATACATATATATATATGTATATATATGTATATATATATAATCATCATCATCATTTTTACTCAGACCTTTCTATGCTGGCATGGATTTGATAGGACTTTCTAAGACAACGTTTTACAGCTGGATACCCTTTCTGACACTAACCCTTTTAGTTACAACATATATATATATATATATATATATATATATATATATATATATATATATATATATATGAAGGCGCATGGCTTAGTGGTTAGAGCATTGGGCTTGCAATCGAAAGGTTGTGAGTTCAATTCTCGGACCGCGTAATGTGTTGTTTCCTTGAGCAAGACACTTTATTTCACATTGCTCCAGTTTACTCAGCTATAGAAATGAGATGATAGGGACCCACTGCAAAGTGGACATGTAGGTGCCACGGAAAAAAAGCACCCAACACTCACTGTAAATGAGTTTGGTGTTAGGAAGGGCATCCAGCTGTAGAAATCAAGCCAGAATCAGTTCCTGTATGAGCAAGACAGGGTCAGCCGACTGGACACTGCCCACAACAGAGGACAACCCATCTAACCCATGCTAGCATGGAAGAACGGACGTAAAACGATGATGATGATGATGATGATAATAAAGGTGTGAAGAATAACGCAGATATATATATACCATTTATGCTGTGTGGTTTACTAATGGCCAGAACTGGCCATGTAATAAGTTAAAGCATTCAACGTTAAGCAAATGATTCATCAATTTATTATAAATGTGGCACAGGATACCAATCCTGTGCCACGGTAGGAACAGAGTTAAATATTAATTTAGAAACAACAGAAGGTCAGACTCAAAATATTCTTTTAAAGTTTTAATGTTACAAAAAACACTTATTTCAATGACAGTTACATCATCTGATCATGATGTAAGACTTTGACAATTTCATCAGGTATGGATTGCAAAATTAGTCAATAACAGGATTACGGCAAACAAAGAGAATAAATTTGATTCAGAGTTAGCCTGCTAATTCGGTTTTATTGTTGTGGCAAACCATCTTCAGAGATGGAATTTACACACAAAATAGTTATATATATATATATGTCTGTATTTGTATGTGTGCAGGTATGGATGTTATTGTATTTGTGAATCTGTATGTTTTAAATTATATAAGTGTACCTATTATTTAATATATCTACTCAAGTTTTATATATTTTTATTATTCCAATAATAACTTTTACTTGTAATCTCATTAGTTTTGCTCTTTCTGATTTTGGGAAACCCAGTTTCTCAAGATTTGTGATGAGACAGTAATATATCCATGGGTCCAAATGATGAGAAATCTAAAGATATAATCAGAGTGGAGTTTCTGCAGGTTCCTCATTAGTTTTACCTGAATATTCTCCTTTTCACTAAACCCTAACCTGGTTAACTAAGTCTTCTCCATCACAGCCTCCTTCTTTCCTTTGATATCTTCTGAGTTATAGTTTCTTTAGATCAACATTCACCACCTCAAGACACATCTTTCCTTGTCTTCCGCTTCCATATCTTCCCTCCACTTTATCATAAATATGGCTGAATCATCAGACAGTCAGTGGTCTGTGCCAATGCTGGGCCATGTTCACATAAAATTATACACATAAAGGCATTCACACATACACACACACATACACACACTCTCTCTCTCTTGCTTTAAGAACTTTAGGAAAATGTTGCTATATTCCAATGGAAGCCTAAATATAAAAGTACCACATTCTAAACCACTTATAAAAAATACCTCAAGCTGACAGCAAATACAACAACAATAGTAATAGTAGTAGTAGTAGTAATAGTAGTAGTAATTATAATAATTTCATTATTTGCCACAAGGGCGCCAATTGAGAAAACATTACAAAGACAAATTACATAAAATTTGGGAGTTTACAGAGAAATGGGATGAAAAAAAATAAAATAAATAAATAAATTTCAAACATATATCATCATCATCATCATCATTATTTTACGCGATGATATATATGCATACTAATTATAATAATAATGATAATGATAATAATACTCCCTTTTCTAAAACTTTGACCCTAAGCCCTAAATCATTCAGTAATAACAAGGGTCTTATTCTTTTTTTCCTTCCTATCTCCCTTCTTTTCATTGTCTATGTTACTTGAGGGTTTCAAACTATATATTATACCTCAAACACCACACAACGTGTGTGTGTATGTGTGTGTGTGTATGTGTGTGTGTGTATGCATATGTGCACACACACACACACATATATACATACATATATATATACACACACACAGAAATAGCTTGGGACATGAATGAAAAGAAAAAAATCTCAGCTGCTAAATTGCTTCTATCTCTGCAGCTGCTTCTTTCTTACCTTCTCTCTATATATCTTTCTCTCCCTCTCTCTCTCTCTCTTTCTCTCTCCTTCTCTCTCTCTTTCTCTCCCTCTCTCTCTCTCTCCCCCCTCTCTCTCTATATATATATATCTTTCTCTCTTTGTGACACCTTTGGTGTTGTGTGTGGTACTGGTGATATAAGCAGGTGGTGGTGGTGGTGGTGGTGGTGATATAAGCAGGTGGTGGTATAAGCAGGGGGTGGTAGTGATGATATAAGCAGGTGGTGGTGGTGGTGGTGATGGTGATGATATAAGCAGGTGGTGGTGGTGGTCCATTGAAGAAAAGGTATGAAATAACAATAAAAACTTTCTTGAACAGATGACAGTAAAAAGTTAATGAGTGCTTACTTGGCAGACACAATTATACATAGACACACACACATATATACTGACACACATACACAGGTATACACTGACACACATATACATATATAGTATTGACACATACACACAAACTAGCCATACATTCATACAGATACATATATACATATATATATATGCCCTACATCTTTACAATACCTACACTCTATTTTCCCAAGTATGGAGTACTTTGTTGAACAATGGTTTTACTAGTCTAAACTGGTAACTTTCAGTCTACACACACACACACTTATATATATATGTGTGTGTGTGTGTGTATATATGGAGTCTTTTAAGAATATTTATTTACTTTACCGGTTTCACAGTTCTTATGATTTTCAAAAGTAAAATTGAGATGGAGGGTTTGTGTTTCTGTTGTGGTTTGACTCGCATATATATATATTTATAAAGGTACCTGGCTTTGTGGTTAAAGAGTCATGATCATAAAGTTATGGTATGTTCTGTTCTTGAGCAAAATAGTTTATTTCACATTGCTCCTTCTGCCAGGAGTTATGACCAATAGATAGTATCAATGATGGAAAGACCAATGGAAACATGAATTCCTCGGTCCAATCTCACCATCAGTACCTTTCCTCATTTTCCTTTACCAACAAACATGAAACAAAGACTTTGTGGAACTGTATCTCTGTGTTTATCTTTTTTAATCTTGTATATATAATCACATATATATAATCACATATGCCACCCACTTCAAAATGCCTTCATATTGACAACATTCCCAAAGCAAGTGGTTACATTTGTTTATGTCTACTATCAAAAAGTTATCCCTTTGTATCATCGACCATCAATGGTACATATCATACTGAGAATAAATTCTGAATCACTGCCAGGAAATGCATGCAGTCATACAATCCATGCTGGTATGGACAAAGTAGATGTAAAAATGATGATGATGATATAAAAGTTTTAGTTTGTATTGTTAATGTCTTTAGTCAAATACTGCAAATTTTCACAACAATCTGTCCACTAGTAAAGTAACTATAAACATTTGAATCAACAAACCTATTTTTAATAATTTTCTGCTAAGTCGTTGCTGAATGTTAAGAATTTACTTGAATAATTTTACATTTACATTATGTGTCCCTGATAAGCAGCTTACAACAACGGTAATGATAATGATAATTTATGATATTGATATTTAACATAGACCACAAGGTCTCAGATTCAGGGCAAAAGGGAACAGAATCAAATATATCAACCCCAGTGCATGTCTGGTATTTTATTTTATCAACACTGTAATAAATGAAAGGTGAAGTTGACATGAGGTCATATTGAAATAGAGAAAGTAATAATATTTGTAAAGTTTAGAAAGCAAAATACTGAGATGAAATTTGAGGAAGAGCAAATGTAGGTGTTGATGAGGAGCTTTAGAACAGGTATGGAGAACCCTTCAAATCCCTGGTGTAATACATTCAAATTTCAACCTGGTCACTGATAAAGTTTTGCTAAAACTTCCATGAAATAATGTTTTAAAATTTTAGACCCAAAACAGTAAAGTTCCATATCAATTGGTCAAATATTTAGAAAATTTAGCAGAGTTGTTAATACCTGGGAGTATTTGTTCCAGATTTCTATAATCTGAGTTCAAATCTTATCATGGTAAACTACCTTTCATCCTTTTGGGGTACCATTTCATGGTAGTGAAATGCATTCTTAGTTGGTCTGTGATGTGACCAGTGCAAACTGTACCAGTCTTTTCCCTTGGACAACAGAAGTGATATAAAGATGGGAGACTTGTATGAATGTGTGACCTCAGGTCTTCCACAAAAACCTGTCCAGGGCTGTGCCATGGACAAGAACATTCATGGTGCTGTCTCATGGAGTCATGAGACATACAGAGGGCCCCAAGAGATATTTTTCTCATCAATGACATATCCCCTACAGATTCTTGAAACTCACTCCTGTTTGCTCTGCTTTAAAGGGTCACATCTTGAAATCTATATCAGAGAGTAATGTTGAAAATGGGGGAATAATTTAATGATGTGGTAGTGGGGCGGGGGTCTGTCACTTCTGACAGCTGATGTTCTAGTTGTTTGATCAATGGAACAGCCTGCTTATAAAATTAAAGTTCAAGTGTCTGCTCATTCCATAGATATGTGCACACAATGTAGTTCTCAGGGAGATTCAGCTTGATACAGACTGTAGCCCTTTGAATTACAGATGCAATTCATTTTAGCCAGTTATGTTGACTGGAGCAATGAGAAATAAAGATCTTGCCCAAGAACACAATGCACCACTTGGAATTGAACTTTTGACCTTATGACAGTAAACTGAACTCCCTAAGCCATATATCTTCACACCTCCAAGAAGGAGCACTGTAAACTCAATACAAGCACAGTTATGTAAGGAATTGACTGTCTGCAAGTTTCTAATAAATATTGATTTTTGTTGATTTTGTAAGGGAATAATTGAAAAAATACGATAGATAATGAGTGGTTGCAAAAATGCTAGACACAAAATGACTATAAAAACGATCGTGACGAACGGTAGTGCCACATTTTTCATCAAAACCTATGCCAATAATATAGATTTCAACTCTCTATACTATAAATTGGTTCCCATATGTAATTGAAAATGTAAAAAAAAAATAAGGATTGCACGAACCACTTCTTCTTCTCCCCCTTCCCCCAATATATTAATCTATAATAGGATTTCAACATCCAGATGTAAGAATTCTCTATGACAAAGCTGTAGTAGTAGCAGCAGCAGCAGCAGCAGATATTGAAGTTCTCAGTGAATACTTTACAATTGATAGCTGGGGACTTGATTGTTTACTGAGTTCTTTAAAGAATTCTGGAAAAAAATAAAAATTTGGTAAATTACTTAGAACTTAGGTTAGTAGTTCACAAGTAGTAGTAGTAGTAGTAGTAGTAGTAGTAGTAGTAGTAGTAGCAGCAGCAGCAGGAGCAGCAGCACGAAATATTCAATTTGCTAGAAGCTTCTATTCTTTCCTCAAAATAGATAGAAAAAAAAAAAAGGAGCTGTAACAACAGCAGCAATAACAGCAGCGGCAACAACAACAACAGTAACAACAGCAGCAGTAACACAATAGAAATATCTGCATTCCTTAGAATTTGTTATACCCTAAGGATAGTACTTTTCTATGTGGAATCTTCTTCAGACCTTTTACCGTTTCCAGTACTCAACACTATTACCATCATGTGTGCACAATGGTAAAAGTATCTTCTACTTGAGTTTAATCAATGCTTTATGAGTGAAATTTGGTTGACAGGAACTATGTAGAAGCCCATTGTATATATAATATTAAGAAAGATTTTCTGGTCAGGAACAAAGAGAACCCCAATTAAATAAGGTACTCAATACAGTAGAGATTCAACCCTCCCTAATGTACCCTTATGTCTATAGTGTCTACCCCTCTACTAGTCATTGATTAGTATCAACTCCCTTTGTGCTATCCTCTCTACCTATATTAACAATGGTTCGATCCAGTCTGTTGTACCCCTTCTCCCATTGTGTGTATCTCCCTACCTATGTCATTAATGGGTTCATCTAATCACCTGTATAACCCACCCTTCTCTATACTCTCCCCCAAAAAATCTGGACACCTCTACCTGTGTTAGTCATTATTATTTATTTAATTGTCATATTGTCAGTGAAAGACAGCTGTTTTGTGTTTCATGTTTCTATGCACCATATGCTGTCCCTGTATGTAATACCCACGTGTGGTGGGTCAGCACCCTCTTAACTTTTAAGCTGAAAAGTGTGCAAAAGATTAAAAACAAAAGGCTGGACAGTTTTGTTGGCATTTTTACATGTTTGTTTATTGGAATAAAGGAAGAAGGAAATGGAAGATAGGGGAATGGGTTAAGTTAGAGTGATTAGGGTTCTGTTGGTAACATATATGTGTATGAGTGTATATAGAAGGATTAAGTAAATCTCTGTGGAGGAGGGGGAATTAATGTAGGTGTATAAGGGGATTATATAAATGTGTGTATATATATATATTATATTCAGGTGTTCTCATTTAGGTTGTATATATGCCTATATCAATATGTGTTAATGTGTTTGTTATGTGTGCATATATATGCAAGTATATACACAAACACATACATAGAAACAGACACAGGCACACATACATCTATACATAGATGCATATTTACACACACAAACATATATATACATACATGGATATATTAAAAGTATTTATTGTTATATACTCATATGTATATAGGATTACTTATATTTATCACAACTTTCTGAACAGCTGTTTACCTTGGGTGTTGTTTTTCTTGTTGGTGTAACCCCCAGGTAAGTTCTGAATAAGGCATTCCAGCCATGGCTATCTCTTCTTAATTTCATATATTTTATCATATACCTATATATATACACATATCATCATCATCATCATCATCATCATTTTATGTCTGCTTTTTCCTGCTTGCAAGGGTGGGACGGGAACTGATTCTGGCTTGATTTCTACAGCTGGATGCCCTTCCTAACACCAACCTCATTTACAGTGAGTGCTGGGTGCTTTTTTGCCGTGGCACCTCCACGACCACTTTACAGTGGAATGATAGGGACCACAGTCCTATCATCTCATTTCTACAGCTGAGTAAACTGGATCAATGTGAAATAAAGTGTCTTGCTCAAGGAAACAACACATCACTTGGTCTGAGAATTGAACTCACAACCTTTCGATTGCAAGGCCAATGCTCTAACCACTAAGCCATGTGCCTCCATGTGTGTATATATATATATATATATATATATGTGTGTGTGTAGGTATATGTATGTGTATGTATATGTGTGTATGTACGTATGTATATATATGTATGTATAGGTGTATGTACGAATATATATATGTGTGTGCGAGTGTATGCATGAGAGTGTGTGTGCATGTGCATGTATATGTATGTATGTGTGTGTATATATATATATATATATATATATATATATATATATATGTGTGTGTATATATATGTGTATATATATATATATATGTGTTTATGTATATGTATATATATATATATATATATATATATATATATATATATATATATATATATATAAATGAAAATATAGAAATTATTGTGAGCCAGAAGCCAACAGTATTTCATAATATATAAGTGATTATATCATCAAAATGGAAAATAATTAACGCAAGATATGGGAAAATAATTCAAACTCAATTAAAAAAAAAAAAAATATATATATTATTAGAAATGTAAGCTATCGCTGTATTTTGACTAAAGATATTAAAGAAATTATTTAGCCTGATAGTGGGGTTAAGAACCCTCAGAGAAATGGAAAAAGATGAGTATTGACGTACATATATGCGTATGTGTGTATGTAAATATTTGTATATATGTATGTGTGTATATACTATTATGTATGTTTGTTGTGTGTGTGCCTGCCTATGTGTGTGTACGTGTGTAAGTGGGCATGTGAATGTGTTTGTTGACACCTGGAATATATATTAAGAGAAACTTCACAATAAGGGGTCTCACCCCAACACTTGAATCTGTTGATGGAACCCTTTCTGCCTTTGTTCACCCTTACTTCAGCCATAAAGAATTAGCTTCTAAAGAATTTCCCTTTTCTTTAAACCATTGAACCCCACCCATCCTGTAGACACCTGTCTTACAGGCATTGTTAGTCTAAGTATTAAACATGGATTGGTATTCCAATTTTGAATTTGTTTACAGTATTCTTTCTGCCTTTGTTAATATTATAGCTTTTAAGAATTAGCTTTTAATGAACACCCTTTTCTTTAAATCCTTCAACCAATGTCCTACACCCATCCCAATCCCCACCCTCTCCTACCACCAGATAAGGAAAGATATAAATACTACCATTTACTTGGACAGCCAGCTTCCTGATGATTTCTCAGGAATGAAACAGTTCTAGTCCTGTAGAAGCTCTTCTATATTAAAACTTTTATACTCTGCTATGTTTATACTCTGCTATGTATATATATATATATATATACACATACACACACACTATATTATTATCATCATCATCATCATCATTTAACATCCATCTTCCATGCTAGCATGGGTTAGACGGTTTTGTTCCATTTGATGCGGAATAGTCGGGAGATAACTTTGATAGGCCATGTCGAACTTAATAGTATTGTCCGGCGAAGTCTTTCAGATTATGAATTCACAACCTAGTCATATTTTGGACGCTGCTGTCCACTCTAGTAAAGAGTTGTTGTTTTCAGAGACATATCCGGGTGTAAGGGATTTATCTGGGATTTCTTGGTGGAATTTATCCAAGAAATGTTTGAATATTAAATATATCATCATCATCGTTTAACGTCTATCTTCCACGCTAGCATGGGTTTAGACATATATATATATTTACATATGCACAAACTTACACACCTATATATATATATGTGTACACACACACACATATATATATATACTTGAACAAGATGATTTACCCGGCGTTGCCCGGGGTTTTGAATTATGCTAAGAATATGCAGCTAGGAAGTAAAAGAAGATTATTTGTCCCCAACCTGTCAAAATAAGCAGAAGTCTTCAATAATTAATGCAAACGAATATTTAGTGCAATCTTTGTACACATAAAACTATGCTGATAATGAAGGAAAACACTGAACAGGACACTTTAGAAAAAATAATTTTGCTATTGATTTTTTATTGCTCAACGTGGGTCGATTTGAAAATTTTTTGTCGTGTGACCATCTTAGCGACAGGTGTAACGTGCATAGAAAATTTGGTCAAATTCGGTTGGAAATTGTAAAAGCCTTAGCTGTCCACAGATACACACACACACATCCTCGCTTTGATATATATAGATATTTCATAAAGATATATTTTGAACTATTGAAACTAATGAGAAAATGTAACTTAGATAAAGGTTTACTCTATTTTCATATAAAAATAGATGACAGACTGCAAGAAATACCAACGAAAAGCATGTGTGTGTATATATATATAAATACACATATATCTACACATATATATATGTGTGTATGTATGTACATATATGTATATATATATATATATATATATATATTTATATATATACACACATATATATATAAATATACCATCAGTTAATATGTGAAATGATAAATTTTATTTGAAGTTGTAGATTTTAATGAAATATTTATTTATGAAATAGTTCATCTATTTTTATTGTTTTATTCACTGTTTGTGGCTGTTGTTATTGTTGTGATGGTAGTGGTGGTGGGGGTGGTAACTGTTGTTGTTACTGTGATGGTGGTGGGGATTGTAACTGCTGTTGTTGTTTTTGTGATGTTTACTATTAAGGAACACCGGGCAAGACTAATTCAGAAACTGGTACAAAAATACGTGAAATAATTAATACAACAATATAGACAAAACAGAGAGAGAGAGTGTGTATTTTGGGATCTGAAATTGGATTATATAGATACATGCGTGTGAGGGGAGTGATATGTGTGTGTGTATAGAGTGATATATATATATATATATATATATATTAAAGAAGGACTTATGTCGGAAATGATGGAACCTCTTCCATTTTCTCCAGCATCATCCTAATATAGCTAATTTTGCTTCCTGTGTCTTGTTTTGTTTCATTTATTAACTATATGAGTGTGTGTGTGTGTATGTATATATACATATATATATATATATATATATATATATATATATATATATGGGATAACAAGTTATCGTTATAGGTAATCCAGTTAGAGGTTGTGAGTGCTCTGCGTCGTGGATTAGCGAACTCTAGACCCACATGATCAACAAAACAATTGTCAGTACTTTAAATAAAGCCCTTATTGTACAGCCAACCATGTTAATCTTCATTCTTTAACTATATATATATATATATATATATATATTTATATATATATATATCTGTGTGTGAGTGTGTGTATGTATATATATCTGTGTGTGAGTGTGTGTATACACATATATATATATGTGCATTATGTGTGTGTGTATTTTCCATTTTCTTTGATTTCTGAGTATTTTTTCCAATTTTTCATTAATTTTTATGTTACTGTTGTTGTTGTTGTTTGTTTGTTTGTCCAATTCATCATCATCATCATTTTACATCCACTTTCCATGCTGCCTTGCATTTGATGAATTGTCACTACCCAAGTCAGTGTGACATCCATCCAAGATGGTTCACTGGAGATTATCTGTCATGATAGAAACGTCTTAGGCTCTCCTGCAGTGATTCAAAAAGAGAGATTGAAAAACTGCTGATCTTTGGAAACATTCTAGAGAATTAAAAAATTAAAAAATACAATAATTGAAGAAATTATATATATATTTTTATATTTATTTATTTATACAAATATATATTCATATACATGAATATATACATATATATACATATGTATGTGTATATGTGTATACATACACATTTGTATGTATAATGTGTGTGTATATATATATATATATATATACCCAGGGAGTGTAACGTGAAGTTACTGTAGGTTCACCTAGGTGAGCACTCGATGTTCAGGTTCACATCAGTAGCGAGGTGTAGAGCTATATATCAATATAAATATATATATATATATATTGATATATATATTGATATATATATATATATATGTATATTCTATATATATATATGTGTGTATGTATATATATATGTGAACACTGCCTGAATTGCATGCGCAAAAACTTTGCAACTTTCAAATATATATATATATAAAACAAAGAAAGTGTGGTAGGGAACTAGGTGGACCATAATGCACCAGATGACTCGAAAGTTAGAGTAGTAGAGTGGGTAATAGGAAAAAGTCTCTTTTCCTATTACCCACTCTTTTCCTATACATATATATATATATATATATAATTAAACATCTTTATTATATGATCTGTACAAATTATTGTTTAATTAATTGTGTAGGTCAAAAGATCAGGAAATAATGATGATAAATTAAATATATAAACTAATTAAATAAATAAATAATAGAATTCATTGTAACAAATAAATTGATAAACAGAAAATACAATTCTTCTTTGTTTTGCAACTTTATAAAAAATTTGACAGTCTGATTTAATGCTATATTGTTAAAAATATTTGTATATAACTTTAACCCTTGTCCCAGCACACAGCACAGTCTACTGTGTTTTAAAGCTACTTATGCTATATACAACATTAAAGATAGTGAAATCACAGAGTTCGAAAAGCATTGAAAAAAATACCTTGCCATATTTGTTCAAAAGTCTTTGTCTTTGGAGATTGAATACCCCTGAAGTCAATTTTGATTCTCATCCTTCGAACAGTTTGATACATAAAGTACCAGTTTAAGTCTGTGGATTGGTAAATTGGTTTGAGCATCAAAGAAAATATCTGGCTTTCTGAGTTTGAATACCATTGAAATCAATGTTGCCGTTCATAATTTCAGCTGTGTCAAAGACAATTTCCCTAGAGATGGTTGTATGATTGAAATACATTCTGTAAAGTGTAGGAATGTATGTAAGCAAGATGTAGTCAGTTATTTTAACTATGACTATCACATAATTTCAAGAGGATATCTAGAACTACATTATCTAATGCATGTATTTCTTTTTCTTTTTTAAGATGGTATAATGTGTAATATGTGAGTTAAGATGGTAGGGTGTGAAATTTGTGGGTTAAGATCGTGGAATGTAGGGGTTATTAGGGTAGAATGTATAATGTGGGAGTTAAGATGGTAAAATGTGAAATGTGTGTGCCAAGATAGTAGAATGTGAAATGTGTGGATAAAGATGGTAAATATGAAGTATATGAGTTAAGATGGCAGAATGTGAAATGTGAGGGTTGTTAAGATGGAATGTGAAATGTGTATGAGATTTAGCTGATATCTAGCATCTTAAATGATTTGTGTAAAGGTTCCATTATTGGCTCACTTTTGTCGTTCTTTTCTTTAAGGGAGATTTAGCTGCTGTTTCTAGCAAATAAAGCAACACATGTAGAAGATCCCTCATAGACTTGCTATTGTTGTTGCTATATTTAGTTGGGTTGATCAGAGATCAGAAATGAGATGTTTAACTCTATTATTTATGACCATGTAATCTTGTTTAACAATGTATTGTAATAGCAATCATCTGTTTTGATAGTAGAAGAGGGGGGGGAGGGGACTAGTCTTAAACCAACCAGCCAGTGTTTTGGTAGCAGAGGAGGTGGGCAGATTTATACCAACTAATCAACTGGCCAAATCAAATTATCTTCATTTGTTTTGCACTGGTTTTAAATTCAAGGCACGAGAAATAAATGATTAGCTGCAAATTCTGAACAACAACTGCTGTAACAACAATAATAACAATAATGGTTTCTGATTTAGACACAAGGCCAGTGTATTACTGGTATTTTATTTTATCAGCCCCGTAAGGATGAAAGGCAAAGCTAACCTTGGCAAGATCTGAACTCAGAACGTAAAAAAGAAAAAAAAAGGATCGATTGACTTTCGTCAAGGTAGAAGGGGCAACGTGAAATAAAGTCTCTTGCTCAAGGACATAACGCATCGTCCAGTCCAAGAATCGAACTCACAACCTGAAGATTGTGAATCCAATTCTCTAACCATTCAGCCACATGCCTTCACTTCAGAACGTAAAGAGCTGGATAATAATAATAATTTTTCTTATCTTTAATTTGCAACAAGAACTCAAGATGGTGGCATTACAGGTACCCCAAGGAGGGTACAATACAGATACAAAATACAAAAACCTGTGAGAGTGGAGTGTAATTTACATGAAGAAAAGGGGACATCAGAAAATAATGATATTAAAAAAGATAAAGATAAATAAGAAAAACAATAATATAATAATGAAAATGATTATTTCATTATTGATCAAGAAGGGATATAGAACATCATAGAGATGTGATAGGGAAGGGTTATAGAACATAATAGAGTGGTGATAGGGAAGGGTTATAGAACATGATAGAGATGTGATAGGGAAGGGTTATAGAACATATGATAGAGATGTGATAGGGAAGGGATATAGAATGTATGATAGAGATGTGATAGGGAAGGGTTATAGAACATATGATAGAGATGTGATAGGGAAGGGTTATAGAACATATGATAGAGATGTGATAGGGAAGGGTTAACTTTGCCTTTCATCCTTACGGGGTCGATAAAATAAAGTACCAGTAATGTACTGGGTAATTTTCTGGCCTTGTGCCAATAGTAGAAACAGTTATAGAACTATGATAGAGATGTGATAGGGAAGGGTTATAGAACATATGATAGAGATGTGATAGGGAAGGGTTATAGAACATATGATAGAGATGTGATAGGGAAGGGTTATAGAACGTATGATAGAGATGTGATAGGGAAGGGTTATAGAACATATGATAGAGATGTGATAGGGAAGGGTTATAGAACTATGATAGAGATGTGATAGGGAAGGGTTATAGAACTATGATAGAGATGTGATAGGGAAGGGTTATAGAACATATGATAGAGATGTGATAGGGAAGGGTTATAGAACGTATGATAGAGATGTGATAGGGAAGGGTTATAGAACGTATGATAGAGATGTGATAGGGAAGAGTTATAGAACTATGATAGGTGTAAATAACATTAAAGCCAATAGCAAGAAATCTTAATTCTTAAGTGGAATTTTTGTAATGTTTTAGAGCCTGTCCCTCTCCATCATAGGCCTACACATTCCGGACAGCCCAGGGCTTGTCCCTCTCCGCTACAGATGTAAACATTTGAGGCAGTCTAGGGCTTGTCCCTTTTGCACTGATTGTGTCACACTGATTCAGACTGAGTATTGTATTAGAGTTATTTTTGTCTGTGGAATACTCAAACACAGAACAGAAAATAAGTCACAGTTACTAAGGTACTCAATATGTTTGTAGAGCAGGTAGATATAACTTCTACAGGACTAGAACTACTTCGTTCATTTGAAATCATGAGGAAGGATAAATACAAAAAAATGAAACAGTCCTAGCCATGTAGAAGACATTTCTCTCTCTCTATATATATATATCATATAGAAATTACTTCATATATATATATAATCATAATCATCATCATCATTAATGGCTATTTTCCATGGTTGTGTATGCATACCAATCACACACACCCACTACTATGGGATGCTGATATATATATATACATATATATATAATATATATATATATATATATATATATATATATATATATACATATATATATATACATATATATATACTATATATATATATATATATATATATACATATATATATATATATATATATATATATATATATATATATATATATATATATACATATATATACATATATATATACATATATATACTCTGTCTGACACCTGATGTTCTCTACCTAAGACACCCAAAAGGTTTGTTGAAATGTCAGATAAGCTTAATATGGTCAGTGGCGGTGATGCTGAGGTTAGTGATGTTGATGATGATGGTGGAGGTGATGTATGTGTCTGTGTGTCTGTGTTTTACTAATCAAAATGGAGAGAGAGGGTGGAGGAGATAAATAATGAACAATAATCAATATTTATGAGATTTAGCTAAAGTGCACAACAAAACTAAAGTAACAACAACTACAACAACAACAGTAACAACATTAATTACAAAATCAACAACAATTTCTATTCATTAGATTTCAACAATAAAAGCAATATTTTTAACAAAATAATATTAATAATAAATATTTCTCACATAATAATGACTACAATGATTTTTAACGTAAAAATACTAATAATAATGATACCAATGAGAATAATAAAAATAATGGTAGTAATGATAATAATAATGATAATAATAATGATACCAATGAGAATAATAAAAATAATGGTAGTAATGATAATACTAATAATACTGATGATAATAATAGCATTTTTAGATAACAATTCTAAATTTTTGTACAAAAGAGAAAAAATAGAAAATTGGTAAATTGTAGTGGTAGCTTCATTGTGAAGAATGTTTGAATAGAATTGTTCCCAATGAAGAACTACTAGGTGGTCATAGCAGTCTTATTGCACACCAATGCTGGACTGTAATTGTTCTTAATAATAATTGTTTCTACTTTTGGCACAAGGCCAGCAATTATCCCAGTGTATTACTGGTACTTTATTTTATCGACCCCGTAAAGATGAAAGGCAAAGTTAACCTTGGCAGGATTTGAACTCAGAACGTAAAAGGCCATAACTCTGTGCTGTAAAGCATGGTGTCTGATGCTCTACCGATGCTGCCAATTCACCATAATAATAATAATGGTATCAATCCCCACAGATAATGATATGTCTGCCAAGGAAATGATGAAATTATCCAAATATAAAGATTTGGAGATAAAAATAACCTAAATGTGGATGATGAAAACATAAACAATACCTATAATAATAGGTGCTTTGGGAAGGATTATAAAACACACAGACAAATACATAACCCAAACCTGTAATGCAATGATGATACAATAAACTATGACTACTACTAATAATAATAATAACAATTTCCTTTATTGGCCTCAGGGGCCGAAGACATTAGAGGGAATACAAAAGCAATGCAGAGTTTACATCAAGTAAAGGAAAGAGGACGTGACTGAAGAGAAAACAGTAGGAATAACATTTATAGAAATTGTAATAAATATACATAACAATAGAAAAAAAAATGGTTTCTAATTTAGATACAAGGTCAACAATTTGAGGTATGGGAAAGTTGGTTATATCAACCCCAGTATTTAACTGGTACTTATATATATACAGGTAAAATTCCATTATAATAAATACCATTACAACGAATTTTTCAATATAACATTTTTTTCAATCCCCGGCTAAAGACTCGATATGTTAGGTCGATCTCGTAATAAAGAAATTTTCATTACAATGGATTTTTTTATACCCCGTAAATTTAGTTATAATGGAATTTCACTGTGTATATATATCATCATCATTCTCATCATCATCACAACACACCACTACAACACCTCACCCCACCACTACTTCAGCTCAAATACAAACTATACAAAGACTTATTGAAATTCATTTCTTGTTATTTCTAAATATTAACCTCTATTATTGTTGGTATTGTAGTTGTAATTGTTGTTGTTGTTGCTGTAATGGTTGTTGTTGTTGCCATTGTCAACAGAGAATTACAATTAAGTTGTTAATTAACAACCCACATTGTTTTAATTGACTTAGATAACTTGTCCACTTATAAGGAGGAGAGAAACCCTCTCTATGTATATGTGTATGTTTATACATGTTTGTGTTTATACGTGTGTGTGTATATGTGTGTGATGTTATGATGGACATCAAACTCAGTCAAGTCATTTATTGATCCACATTTTAATTAAACAATATTAAAATAATAATAACAACAACAGAAATTCATTGCCCCTCCTTACCCTTCACCCTAGTTATTATTGTTTCAAACGAAGGGAGGAGAGTATCTTTATTTTGTAATATATATATAATCATATATATATATATATACACACGCACACACACACACACATATATATATATATATATATATATATATATATATATATATAGTTTTTTCTGTGATTGGTTTAGTGTTTTCATCAGAGGTAAAAAATAAACTGAAAAACTCACTCCCAAACCATTTTACTTTGTACTACTGTTGTTCTTGATAGTTTTCTAGTGGAGATCAAATATTCTAGCAACAACAATAATTTCAACCCTTTCTTTGCTTTATTTCTAATATATGATAAATGTTTTATTCATAAAGGCAGGAATAGGGCCTACAGATCTTATGACAATCTTTGTACCAGTCATTGGGTCCTTTTTGAAGCAATATTTTACAGTCAGATACCCTTCTTTGTGTCAACCCTTTTTGTTGCCACTTCAAACACATAGGGTTATGGTGTACCTATTTTGAACAAGATACAAATGGCATATGACTCTATGATTTTAAAATAATTTTGAAAATAAACAAGATTTTTGAGGATTTAATAATATGACTAACTTTTTCATTATCAAGCCAGTGTTTAAAACATATTGTAAAATTTTCTTACATAAAATTATGATGGAAGCTTAACATTTATGGCTTCAGTGACCTTCTTTAATTATACTTTACAACTTGAATTGAGTACTTTTCTTCCTGTTTGTTTCTACCAAAGTATTTACAGTAACTTTATTCACTAGCCACAGTTTCTTAATTTTCCTAAAGAACTCTTCCATGGTGAAACTCTGAGTTGTAAAGATGCATTGCTAGGTTATATTTCTCAACTTGAAATATGTTTTATTAACTTAAATATTTAGGTACTCTCTTTGTTTCTAAAAACACCATACACTGGCTTGGCTGTTGCTGTTGATCCCGTTGCTGCTGTCTAACTTATTTCACTCTCCCTCCCATACACACACATATATACACACATGTAATATTCATTAAAATAATAATAAAAACTCACAAAATAAACACAGAATATTGAAATTAAATCAAATTATTCATAAAATGTGTTATCATCATCACCATTATCATCAACATCTCCACCACAATCATTATCATCATCATCATCCCAACCATGATCATCATCATAAAATTGCTTATCATATCACCATATTCATCATCATCATCATAAAGTTAACTCAGCTGTTAAGCTAATTGGAATGTTCTAGTCTAGACAATAAAACAGTGAAGAACTGATGTTTCTTACATCACACACTGGGGAAGGGGGTGGTTCTTGGAGAGCCATGCCTCCTAACAGTTATTTCAACAGGGATGCTGCTGCTGCTACTACTACTACTACTACATTGTGATAATTTAGGCTACATTGATCTCTTTACTTGCAGATTCTCATTTAGGTAAAAATCTTTAAGTGAAAGTAGAAAACCATTTTAATTAATTCAGTTTATAAAAACTGAATTTTTGGTTTGGAAACATTTTTGGCTGTTTTTACTTTTTCTTTTTTTTTTTTTTTTTTGTTCTAAAGAATTTGTGTTTCTGAATTCATGTTTTTGTTTTTATTTTATTTTTAATTTAAATCTTAAATTTGATATTAGTTGAAATCTTAAATTAAATATTTCATTAAAGGTGTCAAATGTTATGCAATTAGGTTAATACCTCATAATTTGTTGGTGTCTTTCTTATGTGTTTAGCATATTTATGTTGTTGTTTATTTATAATTGTGTTTATGAGTCATAATTATTTAAAATGGAAGGTTTTATATATATATATATGAACAGTTTAAGCATTGAATCGTTAGAAACTGGGATAGTGTGAAATCTGTGAATGCAAATATAAACATTGTAAAATGAGAGTGTCAAGTAGAACTTTGGCTGCAAGAGATAGATTAGAAAGAATAACATTTATCTCATTTGACAAGGTGAAAGAACTAATACATATTAACAGTGTGTATAGCTTATTAAGTGTACAGAAGATGTGAATAAATTATAACTGTCCTCCAAGCAACCCAGTTATTTGAACTCATCCAGAATATCAAATTCAGAAAGAGCAGTAATCCCTTCCAGCAGGATTTAAAGAAAAGCATTAGAAAGATAAAGGGTTCTAATGCCGTGCATGTCCACTCTGATAAGTCTGATAATCTGTATCAGGCTGAAAGGAGTTCTTACCATCGATTTTTATCTAATGCCATCACCAAAAGATTCCAAGGAAACTGGTCATACTGAGTGTGTTTGTATGTGTGTGTTGTTGTTGTTGTAAGATATGGTGATGGAGATGGGGAGATTAGAGTCTCAGAAATTTAATTATTCAGCTAAATAATTTACCACCAAATTAGAATTTATTTCATTTATCTGTGTTGTTGTTATATGATCACTATCATCACCATTACTATCATCATCATTATCAATAGCACTATTATCACCATAACAATCACCATAACCATTACTATCATCATACTCTCTCCTTGTTTTCTCCTCTTCACTGCCATCATGTGTTTATGTATTTTAGCTCTGATAGTAATAATTATACAAATAATATTCTCAGTTCAAATTATGTCTAAAACTCCATAATTCTTATTCTCTTTCTCATTATTATTTTCCACGTTGATGTTCTATAAAGATTTAGTTGAGGATAAATGTGATGACATTCTTGGAGAGAATCTGGGGATCACTGAAAGTCAGCTAGTCACATTTTTCCAGAGGACTGATTGCAGATCCCACAGATAATTTCCAGAAATCCTGGCCTAGCAGTGCTACCAGGGAGCATTGCCAGTCCAAGACAAACTCTAAAGACATCGAAGTGCCATCAGCCAAGCCTGTCTAAGATGCATGTTGGGTAATTAAACTGTCCTGTGTGCACTCATCAAGTGCTGACTTGTGGGTTTATTATTATTATTATTATTAAGTGTGTTGGATTGGCAACAGAGTTAGTAGAGTGGCAGACAACATGCTTTGTGACATACAGTTACAGCCCTTTATGTTTTGGGTTCAAATCCCACCGAGGTTAGCTTTGCCTTTCATCTTTACGTGGTCGATGAAATAAAGCACCAGCAATGCACTGGGATCAATTTAATTGACTTTCCCCTCCCCCATATTTGTTGGCCTTGTGCCTAAATTAGAAACCATTATTATTAGTAAAGTGAAATGACATGAGAGGCAGCACTGAGTCACCTTGTGTTGTGTTTATTGATTGGTAAATGTGTTCCAAATGAGGTCAGCCTCACCTTATATCGTCATCAGTCTTACAATCATCATCATCATCACTACCAACACCATCACCACCACCACCACTATCATCACTACTACCATCATCACCTCTTCATCATCATCATCTAAACCATTACCATCATCACCGTCATCAGAATCAGCAGCCAGCAGCGTCAGCAGTTAACATCATTTTCTGTAAGTCACATACTATTAAGTCACATAAATCATCATCACCATCACCATCATCATCATCATCCACACCATCATCACCATCATCATCATCCACACCATCATCAACATCATCATCAACACCATCATCACTATCATCATCATCATCATCATCATCATCAACATCATCATCAACACCACCATCATCATCATCATCATCATCATCACCATCATCAATATCATCAACACCATCAACATCATCACCACCATCATCACTATCATCAACACCATCACCACCATCATCATCATCATCATCATCATCATCATCATCATCATCATCATTAGCATGATTAACATTATTACAATCAATATTACCACTACCATCACCAACATCAACAGTATTGTCAACACCATTACTACCATCACTACTACTACTACTGCTGCTACTACTACTACTGCTGCTACTTCTACTACTACTACAGCTGCTACTGCTGCTACAACTACTATTACTGTAAATATCAGTCAGTCGGCAATACAATACAATTAACCACCACCACCACTATCACCACCACCACCACCACTATCACCACCACCACCACCATCATAATAATCGTCATCGATCTCCAATGACCTTGTTTTTATAATGTATTATTTATTTATTTATTCCTCCGCCTCCTTCAGATATAGTCTCCTTTCTAACTCAGATCACAGTTAACATGTTGTCATGGTAACATTCACCCGTTGTCCAAAGTTTGACCATTTTCTCAAGGGCCCTGCCAGAAGCATTTCACAATTATCAGCAAATTCCTTGCGTAAATATACTCTCGTGTTTGTCTATTGATCTCTATATGTGTATATGTATATGTGTGTATGGATGGATGTATGTGCATGTCTGTATATATATATATATATATATATATATATATATATATATATAGATATATGTATGTATGTATATATATATATATATATATATATATATATACATACATCTCTCTCTCTCTATATATATATATATATATATATATATAGAGAGAGAGAGAGAGAGAGAGAGAGAGATGTATGTATATATAATGTGTTTGTGTGCTTGTATATATGTATATGTGTGTATGTGTGTGTGTGTGTGTGTGTGTATAGAGAAAGGGAGAGGGGGAAAACAGATGCGTATGTATGCATTTTTGTGTGTGTGTATATATATTAAAAGTTTGCGTGCGCAGTAAATTCTCTTTTATATTTTATTTCATTAAACTACAACTTTACATTTCTATATCCATAACAATTTGATAGGACTAACTTGTTGTAATGTGAACATTTTTCCATGTTATGCATTTTGTACATTTCATACACTATATATATACACACATACACACACATACATATATGTGTGTGTGTGTGTATTGTTGCCTGAATATGGGATTATAATCATTAAAGTTCCCTCAATATGTAAATAGTAAATAAAGGTAAACATACTATATTATATAAAATACATAGCAAACTGGCGTGTGTCTTCTTCTGTACTCAATAAGATCAGCTTGCTTCAGGAAACTGAGTACCTACAGTAATAACACCATTAGAAAATCTGGTAAACTACCCTTAGAGACAGAAAACTAAGTGGAGAGATCCAAGATTTGGCTTCTGCTGTTCAGCGATCATTTTGGGTTCTGTTCAACAGACTTTCAGACCATGTCAATAACTTCCTGTGTACAATTCTTGGGTCATGTAGAGTGGATAGGAAGGTCTTCAGACATTGTATTCAGGTTCTCTACTGTCCTATTGATCTCAAACCTTTTCATCTAGTTTTTTATTTTGGCTTTGAAAAGAAATTTGTCCATTCCAAACAGTACATGAAATTGCTCCTGGTCCTTCTTATATGAGCCACATTTATAGTAGGGTTTCACGCTGGTGCTGGGACTCACATAGGTATCATATTGTCTTCTCAGACGTATCTGCTATGTCCTGAAATTTAAGGTTGACTGGTTAGAAAATGAATATATAGTAACACAAAACATGCGTGGGGACCAGTGTTTTTAGTCACCCTGCATACACACACACACATGCATTTTAAGGGGAGTTAAATAACTTCGATTAGGAAGCAAACCACAACTAGGTAATTCAGGGAGCTAAATGTAAATCTCTGCATAACCCTCAAAATGAATAACCTCTAGTTATTGTATGTATGTAAATATGTATGTGTATATAATGTATATGTATATATATATATATATAACGAAGGAAATGTGGTAAGGAACCAGATGGACCATAACGCACCAAAGTACTCAATACTTAGGGTAGTAGAGTGGGTAATAGGAACGAGTAGGACCCCGATGGCTGAGCTCAAGCCGTTTCGACGGCTAATTCTGGACTCAGAATTAGCCATCAAAATGGCTTGAGCTCAGCCGTCGGGGTCCTACTCGTTCCTATATATATATATATATGTATATATATATATATATATATATATATATATACACATCTCTACATAATGATCATAGTTAATGACATTCTATTTTCTAAGCCATTTAATCTAACCAGCTGCTTAACTTATTTCTTCCTTCACCTCATCCCCCTCATACTCTCCCCCACCTTACCCCTCTCATACTCCCCCACCTCATCCTCTCATGCTCCCTCTCCACCTTCTTGCCCTTCCTCTTCTCTATATATCCCCATATCACACACATGCTGCACACCCACATCCTTCTACTCTCTCTCTCTCTCTCCTATGTATCTATCTATCTATCTGGATCTTTCTTCACTACTTACCCCCTTCTTCATCCCTCTCACCTTCTCTTACCCACCACCACCTTCTCCACCCATCTACATAAACAACACCTCACCACCTTCATCTCGGTTTTATTCTGTTTGCCATCACTACCACCATACACACATGTATAACTGGTATCTCTCTCTCTCTGTATAGTAAAATAATATTTAGTTTAATAATTCCTTCATTACAAAATGTGAAGACATTTGAATTTTCTTAACTTTTGTAATCTTCTTTGGTCCTTGTGGCTAATAAAAGAAGCCATTATTATTGGCTTACGGAGTTCATATTCTACTGAGATCAACTTTTTCTTTCATCCTTCTGTGATCAATAACAGAAAATACTAGCCATGTACCAGGGTTAATTCAATTGACTGACTCACAGCCCCAAAGGGTGCCTAAATTAGACACAATATATCATACAGAGTGGGGAAGAGAGAGATTTAGCATATGGGTTGAAAGTGGAGTATATATACTGAGGTGAGTGGCATGTAATGAGTGTAATAAAAGGGCAATGGATACTTACACACACACATACACATATGTATATAGTGACAAATAACTTTATATATGTGTATGTGTGTGTGTGTGTAATGAGTGTTTGTGCTGTTTGTTTGATAAATAAGGAAAAAATTAAAGTAATTCATAAGGTCAATGATGATGATATGTTTCAACCACTCCCTTTTATTCTCTCCCTGCTGCTAATGTAAGATAAAATAATAAGGAAGGTATGAGAAAAGGTGAGAGGGTGGAGAGAGGATAAATCTAGTAAAGGAATAACATCTATGAACATTGTAAGAAATAAGGAATGCCATGGAAACAAAAAAGACAAAAAAGACATTAATTGATAAAATGCAAAAAATAAGAAATGAATTAAAATATATAAACAGAAAAATAATAAATGCAATAAAATGCAAAAATAAATGATACAACGAAAAAATTAAGAAAATATAAATATATTAATAAACAACATATTTTTTTGATAGGAATCAGAATTGTGGCCTAAATTAATCTCAAAGAATTTTGTTTGTTTTTACAACCTTCAGCTTTAAATAGTAATGATGATGATGATGATGATGATGATAATAATAATAAATTGTTTTTGTTGTTAAATATTTTTTCTTTACTTCCCCTGGCAACATTTTTCACATCATTTGTTCCTGTTAGCCTTATTAATGTTGCTTTTATTTTTCTTGTTAATGGTGGTGGTGTTGATGATGGCAGTGGTGGTGGGATGTTTTTTTAAGTCTGAGAATTATTATGTAGGAGTTGAAAGGAGGTGGAGGTGAGAAAGGAGAGCTATGTATGTATATAGGGCAAAGATTTTTTAAAATACCATAATGTAAATAATTTGGTTGATTCCTGGCAGAATTATTAATAATAATAATGTGTTGTTAAGGGGTTTACTTTGAAGTCAAGTGGTTCTAGGTTCTTTTTTCTTGAGTGGCATCTTGGACAAATATTTTCTACTATAGCCTCAGGTTGTGAGTGGAATTTGGTAGAGTGTTGAATAGTTACCAAAAGGGAGATAAGTATCAAAGGAGGCAGAAAAAAATGTGTTATGTGTTTGTACAAAGTTATCAGAATATGAAAGTCATGGTGTGCATTGGATCATGACTACATATCCATACTTGCATAAGATTAAATGGTTTCCAAGTTGATTAAAGCCCACATTTCATTCAATGTATATATTATAAATAGAAATCTTTTAGATGGTACTATATATATACCTGGAGCAAGACCACAACACAAACCAAAACTGCATTTCAAGGATTTTGTGAAAGATTCCTTAACACAGTGCAAACTTGACCCATCTTGTTGTGAGGTCATGACTTTAGATAGAAATGGTGAACTATTATATCTAATGGTATAAGACTTTTTCAGGTTTATAATTTGGAATGGGTTAGCATCAATTGAGCAGCTCAGAAAGGCCAATATAGGGAGACGTCTGTACCTCAGTTTGTATGCAATGTATGTGACCGAATATGCCTGTCGAAAGCTGGCATTACAAGTCATCTATGTAAACCTGTAGAAATGCCAAAGGTCAAATATAACCAATTCCTTGCAGCCACTCTGACATGTGGTACATGTGTCAGAGAATTTTTGGAATAAGTCAGGACAAACAAAGCATTCAAAAATACATAATCGTGGTCTGAATCAGAATGAAGAACTGATGGAAGAAGTCAATTCCAATTCATTTCATATGACAAAACATGCAAGTACCTAGCAGACTTTAAAAGCAACTACAGGGCTCACAACCACTGATAGAGATATATCATTTGTCAGTAATAATCTTACTAGTCTAATGAGTTGACAGCCATTGGGCATGAGAAAAAAGAGAGCGAGATTTAAATGGTGGCAGTAATGGTGGTTATGTATACATATAACATGCGATGGGCAACAACTGCAGAGGATATGTGACGACTGGAGAGAAATGAGGCAAGCATGCTTCATTGGATGTGCAATGTCAATGTGCGTGAACGACCGAGCATGGATGTGTTGAGAGCGAAACTGTGTCTGGGAGGGATAAATTGTAGTGTGCGAGAGAGGAGACTGCGATGGTATGGACATGTGATGTGCATGGAGGATGACCGGTGGGTAAAGAAATGTCAAAAAATCCCAGTAGAAGGAAGACGCATTAGAGGAAGACCATGAAAAAACATGGGCAGAGGTGGTGAGAGCAGACCTCAGATCGCTGAAGCTCACAGAGGAGACGATGAAGGACCGTGACAAGTGAAGAGATGCTGTGCTGAATAGGACCCGTCCCACCCTTGCAAGCAGGGAAAAGCAGACGTATGATGATGATGATGATGATGATGATGATGATGATATATATATATATATATATATATATATATATATATAATGTGTGTGTGTGCATGTTAGACTAAATGACAACTTCAGCAACAGCCGTTTCTGCCCCAAATGGACTTCTCTTCATTTAAAAATCTTATTAGGACATTATAATTTAGTGTAGTAGTGTGGATAGGAAACGATGAAGTAGTGACATTTATGGGTTTCTATAACAACACATCATTCTTTGTCTATTTCTCTCTGGCATTTCTTATTCACTTTTAAGATTTCTTCATCATCTTAAATTTGGTTCTTCATGAATTCTGATTAGTTTACTACACAGATAAATAAACCACCATGAGACCAGATTTATATATGAAAGTTTGGTTTGTAACCTTTTAGGAATTGGCTCAAGACAGCAAGAATTATTTCTAAACAGTCTTTGAGTGTTTATTGAGGTATAGATACACATCTTTTGGTATTTCCAAAAGATGCTCTGAGCCATCTTAAGAGAAAGAAAGGAAATAAAATAGAAAAAGAAAGGAGAAAGGAAAATGAGAGAGGAAAAGTAGGAAGAGAAAGTTGCAAAAGAGAGGGAGAGAGGGGAAGAGAGAGAGATAGGTAGGATGAAAATGAGAATTTATTAACAGGAGACTGCTTCCGTAATGAAATGTCAGTATGGTACAGTGGCATCGTTGAATCTAAATATCAATGTTTAGGAAACAAAGGAATTTCTCTTGTATTACTATTAAGGAGAGAGTGCCTGGGGAGCATGAGAGGAAGGTAGAGGAAGAGTGATAGAAGGAAATAAGAAAAATGAAGGCATTCATTAAGTAAGATCTATGTATAGTGTAGTATAGGTATGTGTTGTCTGCTGGCACTTGACTGTACATGTCGTTTTGACATGTCCGCACTCTCCAAGATGGCTAGGTTCCTGCTAGACATATCTTTTAACCTTATTTATGTTTTAGTAATGGAGATAATAAAACAATCAGAAAACTTTTAATCACAAATACATATTTCAATCTTAAATTGGGTTTCATCAGTGTAATATGAAATTTTAGATTATTTATGAAATAATTGTTTCTAATTTTGGCATAAGGCCAGCAATTACCCAGTTCATTACTGGTACTTTATTTTATCAACCCCGTAAGGATGAAAGGCAAAGTTAACCTCGACGGGATTTGAACTCAGACCGTAAAGGGACGTAACTATGTTGGAAAGCATGACGTCCGACCCTCTAATGGTTTCTAATTCAAGCACAAGACCAGTAAACTGCTGGAAGGAAAACATTGATTAATTTGACCCTGAAATTTATTTATGAAAATATTGACCACGGCTTTTCAATTCATGCAGAAAGAGAGAGAGAAAGTGAGTGTGTGTGTCTTCACTTTACATTTGACAGTGTTAGTTGTGAAAGTATCACAGCTCCATGGTTTGGTGTGTGGAAGTCAGAATCTTACTTTAGAAATAAATATGGACTGGTATTAGGAAAGGCATCTGAGTAAAGAACACTGCTTCAAGTAAGTCCTGTCGAACCTAAACATAAAAAAAGAAACGAACATAAGACTGATGGTGATGATCATGGAGTTGGCTTCATCAATCCTGGTTAAATAGTGACACAAATATAAGAGGATGATAGTATCAGTTCTAAACATGAGATAATGTTTGTGAAAAAGACATATTTCATTAGAGTTGGAATTGGTTTAATACAGAGAGATTGCTGATCGAGTTACAGACTCTTAGTAATTTCTATCATTGATTCATTTTATTTGCATATTCTCAATGTATATTTTTATGTATGAGAGTGTATATACATACACATATATATGCATGTATATGTTTGTGAAAGCACATATATATATATATATATATACATGTGTATGAGTAAGTTGTTTTATAAGAAATTTTATGTTTTAGTTTGTATAAATATGTGTGTGATTGCTTATACATACATATTGTGTATATTTACATATATATACATAAATGCATGAATAGATATATTCATCTCTCTCGCTCTCTCTCTCTATATATATATATATATGAGTGTGTGTATATATATATGAAAGAGAGAAGTGAGCTTTTCCATATCATCTATTAATAATGCATACTTATGTAATCTAAAAAAAATAGAGAAAAACAAAAAGAAAAGGACAACAAAAAGTGAATAAATACTCATACACAGTCTTTCACATATACACACACTTACATCCCATCCCCACCCCACACACAGACAAGCACCCATCCACAGAAGCTGCAACACAAAAGCCATATCAAAATCAATTGATTTTTACCTAATTATTAGTATTAATTACTTAAAGAGAATTGCTATGTAGAACTGGCAAATGAGCCACTAATCATGTATTATCTAAGCTTTCTTCAGAAGACTTCTGCTATTTTGTTTCAACATTTTGGCAACCACAATATTTCACCAGAAGATGCAGCTATAAATACATCATCATCATCACCTGATAAAGTCTGTTTCTCCTGCTAGCAAGACATAGGTCATCACAGATCTCTGATCTCTCTCTACAGAGTGTACTGTGTATGTGGAATGCTCAGACACTAGTGAAGTAATTTTACAAGGTTCCATTAATGAAACAACTGGAATACTTGTTGTGAGAAGCAATGGATGTCCAACACACACTTTACTAATAATATATAGTTTTATATTTATAAAACATACTCACACATAGTTGAATGTTGTTCACTTTAGAATCACGAAGTTCTAAGTTTGGTCCAATTGCTTGACATTGGGTACAAATGTCTTTTACCATAGCTTCGGTTCAACCACAGAAATTAGGTAGACAGAAACTATATAAAAGCCAAAGTCAACTTTTCTTTTCATATTTCTGGGGTCGATAAAATAAAGTACAAGTAATGCACTGGGGTCGATTTAGTCGACTTTCCCCTTTCGTTCAAATTGCTGGCCTTGTGCCTAAAGTAGAAACACTTATTATTATTAACTCACCGAGGTTAACTTTGCCTTTCATCTTTGCCTTTCATCCTTACGGGGCCGATAAAATAAAGTACCAGTAACATACTGGATAATTGCTGGCCTTGTGCCAAAAGTAGAAACAGTTATTATTAGTCTTATGTATATTGTGTGTCACCACTGCATGACTGAGCACAACTCTGTGTTCCTTGGTTATGTGCAGTGTTGTTTTTAGTGCTATTGTTTCTATTGTATTGAGAGTACTCTTTGTAATACGTGTACAGTGTGTAGTAGAGCTATTTTCTGTATGCTGTGAGTGCTGGGTTTTGGTTATATATTTGTCTGTGTGTTTTATAATCCTTCCCAGAGCACCTAACATTATAAGTATTGTTTCAGTTTTCATCATCCACATTCGAGTTATTTCTATCTAGATCTTTATATTTGGATAGTTTCTCCATTTTCTTTGTAGATATATTATCGTCTGTGTGGGTTGATATGTCAATTAGAAGGCGTTTTTCTGGTCAGCTGGCTTTGATCTCCCTCTCTATGTGTATTGGTATATCATCATTATTATTATTATTATTATGGTCTTTTATTCTGTCAATTAATAATTCTTTCATCTTTGTTTTGTTATCTCTTTACAGAAGACAGAAAGTTGTTTGTCGGCATGCTCAATAAACAGCAAACAGAAGATGACATACGTCAGTTATTTCAGCCTTATGGAACGATTGAAGAATGCACAATACTGCGAGATCAAAATGGAAATAGCAAGGGTAAGATATTATGTTGTTCTTCATTTTTATTATTATCATTTTACCTCTATTTTTTTTTTCTTGGGCTCAAGTCTGGCACCTATTTTATTAGTCTTTTTTAAAGTTGTGGGATATAAGCCCATACACACACACACACAGGTATATATATTTATGATAGATCTCTGCAGTTTCTGCCTAATAAATGTCAGTCACAAGGCATTGGTCAGCCCATGGTTATTGTAGATAACATTTGCCTGAGGGGCTATGCAATATGACTGAACCCTAAAGACCATATGGTTGTGAGATGAACACATTAACCACACAGCCATTCCCGCACTTAGATAATGGGGAAAAAAATGAAAAAGTAAGATGAATTGGAAAGACCAACATTTGTGTCAAATTATAATTTGTGAGGGATGTGAATTGAAGTAGAACCTAAAACATTTTGAACGAAATGTTAATCTCTACTTTATCACAAACTCCACCACTTATATACACTTCTTCTTCTTCTTCTTCTTCTTCTTCTTCTTCTTCTTCTTCTTCTTCTTCTTCTTCTTCTTCTTCTTCTTCTTCTTCTTCTTCTTCTTCTTCTTCCATCAATAAGCCTTATAGTTCTAGTGAAACTATCATGTTGTTTTTATTTTCTCTTTTCTTACAATGTTTACTTATTTCAGTGGGGTTTTTTCTTTGTTTTATTTTATTGACTTTTTTAAAAATCTATTGTCATTGATTGATTGATTTCATTGATTTTTCTTTATTTATTATTTCTGTTTTTTTTTTTAAATGCTTCTCTCTTGTTTTCTCAATCTCTCCCTCCCTATCTTTCTCTTTGTATTTCCCTATTTCTCTATCTATCTCTCAACGTCTCTCTCTCTCTCTGTATCTCTCTCTCTCTCTATATATATATATATATATATCACATACACTCTCTCTCTATATATATATATATCACACACACTCTTTCTCTCTCTCTCTCTCTCTCTCTCTCTCTCTCTCTCTCTCTCTCTCTCTCTCTCTCTCTCTCTCTCTCTCTCTCTCTCTCTATCTATCTATCTATCTCCCATCCAAATATAGTTGACATTTCTCCAATATATTCTAAATACACTCTTCGTCTCTCTCTCTCCCTTTCTCCTTGCAGGTTGTGCGTTTGTCAAGTTCTCTACTCATGCTGAGGCACAGGCAGCAATTAATGCTCTCCATGGTAGTCAAACAATGCCAGTAAGTAGCAAATGATAGAATCATCTGCCGAAAACTAATTTCCTTTTTCTTTTGTTCTATATATTTATTGGATTATTATTATCATTATTAGTAATATTATTATTAATAATAACATTAATAATATTGTTATTTTTGGGGATGGTCATGTTGCCAAAATTTCCAATAAAAACACACGCACTATTTGATTTTTCACTTCAGCTTTATTATTATCTATTCGTTAGTTCATCAAAATATTTTCATCACACATTCTGTGACCTCCTCAATGACTATTTCTTTTCCTCTGTGCCTCCACTTCTTTCTTATTTTGTTTACTCCATCTTGTCTTTCTGTGTTATTTTTTCTCGTCTGTGCATGCATTTGTATCTGTACCTGTGTGTGTGTCTATGTGTTTGGCATGTGTATGTGCGTCTTGTCTGCGTGTATGGGTTTGTATGTTCCTCTGTTTGTGGGTTCCTATGTTTTTTTTATGTTTTTATGTGTCCTATTCTATTGTCAGTCATTAGGTTGTGGGGTAGGGGTCTTACTATTCCATTCATGTTTTCCTTTAAGGTTCAGTCTTCTCTATTATATGGATGGCCTCAGTAATTTGTCTGAGCATTGGGCTGATTCTATGTGTGGATAGAATTTTTACTTTAATGTTATCTAATGAGCCACCATGTTCTAGTTTCGTTTGTTGGTATAGCACAGATGAGCTTTTCTTCTATTTGAATTCTCACCAGTGTTCCTTCATCCTCTCTCCTATACTACAAACTGTCTCGCCTATATATGTTGTTGACATGTTTCTACACCAACCTCTGTAGACCTTATCCTATAGATTACATTCCTAGTTTTGCAGTTAACCTTTGGGCTTACCTTATATACTATACAGTTACTATCAGTACAGGGGATTTTCTTAAAATGGTATGTCCTCCTGATTAAACTACCTGTGTTAGCTATAAAACCCTGGTTGGAAACTAAGACTGACAAAGCCCATATCCTCCATTCCCATTATGCTAAACCCATGGCCTCCAAATACCTTGGAGCTAGTAATTTCATATAGTGTTAAGTTCAATATCTAAGTCCGCTTTCGCTAAGAAAAATGTGTCCCTCATGTGCAATCCAACATGCAGTTCTCTGGATACAACCAAAGAGACAAGATCAGGATAAATTAAAAACCATTATGAAGAATGATGTGAATGGGATTTTCCTGTTATACAAGAGCAAATCATGGAATAGTATAGAAAGAACTAAGATAGAGGAGGTGTGACAACCAAAAATGTCAGTCATGTTCGTCAATGCTACCCCAAAAGGTGAACTAGCACATCGATTTAGGAGAGCTCGAGATAGACTGGACCTTAGGATTAAAGTGGTAGAAAAGACAGGTTAAGAGGAAGAGGAAGAAGCAGGATGTGGTCTGTGATGACCCATCCAACCCTTGCTAGCAGAAAAAAACAGATGTTAACTGATGATGATGAGAGGGGTGTGATAATGATGATGAGAGGGGTTGTGATGCTGATGATGAGAGTGGTTGTATTGGTGATGATGATGATGATAAAAATATTGATGATGTCACCAGATGGAAACCACATTCCAGTTTTTTGCATTGTATTGTTTGCCAATATATTTCCATTCTTCATTGCTGTTGCCAAAATAACATTTACAGTCTAAAATTTCCTGAAATTCATTTAAACAATTTTCCATTAGGTAAACATGAGTGAGTATGTACACCTGATAAGCTAAGTCTATGATATATATATATATAGCACAAGTAGAAATAGCTACTGTACATACTCGAATATAAGCCAACCCTCTATTCTGTCTGAGAAATGGGCAAAAAGTGCAACCCTGTGTATAAGTTGAGGCAGTTAATCAAAACATTATGTTTAGATGGTGTAGTTTTGAAATTCTCATGACTGGAGAATATATTTACGAAGTTTTAATATTTTGAACAATCAATGAGTTCTTCCCTAACTAGTATAAGTGTCTGGATTATGCATGAATGGAACAGTCAAAGGAGCTACTTTGCTCCATGCAGCCCTAATCTATTGTTTGTTTGTGGCTTTTGCATGTTGGTGATTAAAGCCTCTTTGATACTAGAGGCAACAGAAAGGAGTGAGGGAAATTTAAATATCAAAGAGGCTCTAATCAGCAACACGCAAAAGCCTCAAATAAACAATAGATTAGAGTTACATGAAGAAGAGTGGCTCCTATGACTGCTCCATGCATGTGTAATTCAGACTGTGCTTAAAAAGACCTGTTCAACCCATGCAAGCATGGAAAAATGGATGTAAAAAGGATGATAATAGTGACGTCACATATACATATACCCCATACTGTGTTGTTATACCTGTTTATGTGAATGTCTGTGTGTGTCTGTGAATGTGTGTGTATGCCTGTGAATGTCTGTATGTGTGAAGTTGTATAAAATTTGATGGGGAGGGAGTTCATAGTAAGTAATGGCTTAGACAAAAGCCAAAGTTAATCTAGCCATAGTTACAATAAGGTCTGTTAATCACTTGTTAATCACTCATTAATCTCCCACATAATAATTATAATTAAACTAATCCAACAACATTTTAATGAGATTTTTCAGTGTTTTTTTTTGTTTTGTTTTTGTTGCTTTTCACATTCCCCTTCCCCACCTCATCATTTATTTCATAAAATTGGACAGCTTAATGATTTTGGGGTGGTTTGTTTTAATTCTTTTCTCCGTGTGTTTGTGTGTAGGTCTGTTTGTGTATGGGGGTGGTGCACATGTGTGTGTCTCAGTGTCAATGTGTGCACATGCATGTGTGAGTGTTTGCACATATGTGTGTGTCTGTATCTGCCTGTGTACACATTTGTATATGTACATTTGTCTGTATACACATGTGTATGTGTATCTGTTTGTGACACATCTGTGTGTATCTGTCTGTGTACACATCTGTGTGTATCTGTCTGTGTTTGTGTGTGTTTATGTATACATGTGTACATGTATCTATCTGTGTACACGTGTGTGTGTGTGTGTGTGTTTTAGAATTAAATTGTATCAAATACAAGGGAACAAAGCATAACAATAATGATTGCTTTTAACATAGGTACAAGACCAGAGATTTCAATGTTTTGGGGATAGACAAAAATACTGACACCAGTGTTTCACTGGTACTTTGTTTTATTGACACCTATAAGATGAAAGGTAAATGATAATGATAATAATTAATAATAATAATAATAATTGATGTAAGCATACCATCAGATCGTAATATCTCCTCGAAAGGGTTCTGATAATTAAGATCTGATAATTAAAATTGAGAAAATGGGGCATCTTAAAACCTGTACAATACCAGTGATAGTCGGTGCACTTGAAATGATAGAAAAGGGAACTGAAAAATATTTGACCAGATACCTAAAAAACCATCTGTGCAAGAGATACAGAAAATAGTGCTGACTGGCACTGCCCTTGTCCTGTCAATTTAATTACCTTGCAAAAACATTTACTGTTATTTGTGACCTTCTGGCATCATCTATATGACAAGTGATTGTAAAATGTGTGTATTAAGCAAATTTTGCCTCAGGTGTATGGTTGACTCTCAGCAAGATATGGAAGAGAAGCAGAATTCAAAGGAAGTTTCAAATAATAATAATAGTAATTCATTTTATTTGCCACAAGGGCACTGAATGAAGAAGATATTACCAAGACAAATTACATAAAGTATGGTTAGTTTACATAAAAATCAGATTACAAAAATTATAATTAAAGTATATACAGTATACATGATGGTAAACAGTCCCCTTTTTACAGGAGAACCCCCAATAGGGATGATTGAGGGGCACCACAAACTCACAATCACCCTGATCACCACGGGCAAATGTTCTCTTCCAATTTTCCTTCTGTGACCTACAAGCCCATGTTGAGATTAGAACCATTCAATCTTGCTATTTTCGCCACAGTCACCTACCTTTTATAAAATGGAGGAGAGAAAGCCCTTCTCTACTCACATGTTTTATTTTAAATGGAACTTGACATATTCAATAAAAGTGTCAGTCCCAGTTCTTTGAACCTTCTCCACCACATGACCTCTTTTGCTCTAGCCCTCACACAAAGAAAAACTGCCAACCCTTCCCAGTTATGGGAAGCCAGTGGGATGCTCTTCACAATGAACTCAGCCAATAGCCAAATCTGTCCTACTTGTAACAGCAATCATTTGACATAGCTCCATAGGTCAGTAATGCCTGGACATTGAACAGAGCTCCACAGGTCAGTAATGCCTGGACATGTGATATTATATAATAAAGGAATGCTTGATAAGAGAAATCAACTCATTCTTAATTGTAGTCATAAGATACTGAAAATGTTTAGCAAACTTAAAAAAGCAATAATGTAGATACTAATACCTATATGAGAGAGGAATGGTATATGCTTTGGGATTTACTTCTTCTCCATATCGGAATGTCGATATGATGCGTAAACATAGATTATGTGTAAAAAAATTGTAATTATAGGAAAGCTGTAACAACCATAGTCTAAATAGGATTGTGATCCCTGATATAAGTAAACAATAACATGTATTACCAAGTGGAAACAGAAACCAGGGAATAGTTGGGATGCATGGTTGTACAATGATATTGATAATCTTTACATTCCTAAATCAATGTCTGCTATCTCTCCTGCCCATAAAATATCCCTTTTGTTTTGTTAGTCAGAATATATAGGTAATGTTGATTTAATCATTTTATATCTCTCATTTATTATTTTAATTAATATTAATCCAGCTAATTTTATTAGTATAATTGTTGCAACTTAAACGGCCAGTGAAATATTATTTGCATTATATATATTTTTAATCATTATTTTTATATTATTAGAAATACGTGTTTTATTATGGTCTGAGTTCCTAAGCACATAACATATTGTATCACATGAAACCACATAGCAAGACATTCTTGAAAATTACAAAATAGAACTATGACTGTATTACATTAAAAATTAAAATCTTTATTTTAATACTACAAATTTTCACAATGATCTGCCCATCAGTAAAGATAATATAAACATCTCAATGAACGAACTTTTAAAATATTTTCTGCTAAGTCATTAATATTATGAGTTAATCTGTAAACATTTTATAGTTATATTAAATAGTCCCTTTTTATTATACACTTCTGAGGGGATTTATTGCTCTTAGGTTGCCTTATTCATCATCTTGGTGCCTTAGTTTATGTTCCTTTTATTCCCTTCTGATGAGGGACAAAGGGGGAAGCTATAAGTATTTCACCACAACAAAAACAATGAAAAGATACATTTATGCCACAAAAATGTTTGACCAACCAATGAAATGAATCTTAAACGATATTGTTGCACCAAGGGAATAATGTGGTATGGCCTGCAGAAGGGACTGAGTTTACTTACATCTTTTCTGTGTTCTCAGTTCAAATCCTGTTTATAGTTAACTCTGCTATTTATTCATTTGAGGTCAATAAAAATACCAACCAGTAATATGCTGGAGAATCAGTTAAACACACAATACTTCCTCCTTCTTCTACTTGCATCTGAGAAATGTCAACATCACCATTATTGTCATCATCATCATCATTATCATTAATATTATCATTAGTATTATTATTATCATTGTTGTTATTATTATTATTATTCCATTAAGTCTTTGAATGTCTTGTTTTCATCACATACCACTGGGTCCACACCATAGTCCTGATGTTATACAAGGTATATATGTTGAGGACAGCACCTTCCTCTGTACTATGTGCTCTTTTTAGCAGGTTTGTTTTTTGAAGTTCTTATAAGGTGATGTTTTCTGAGATGCTGTATTCTTCCGGTTCCTTTTTTATTAATGCAACTCCTCTAATCCCTACTAGTATGGTTTAGGTGGCCATGACCCACAATCTGGAGATCTCAGTCTCAAGGTCTTTATATTTAGATGGTTTTTCTGTGAACTTATGTGATATGGTCTACTGTTCTTGCCATATCAATCACAACTTTTATCTTTGTAGCTTTTAATTATGATGGCTGGCCTGTTTGCTTTGATTTCCATATCTGTATGTACTTGTAAGTCCCATAGGATAGTATCATTATCCTTCTTAACAACTATTTCTGGTTTTTGGTCATACCATTTTTCCGAGATTTTGATGTTATACTCCCTGCTGATTTTCCATTGTTGGTTTACTGCTGTCTTGTGGTAGATATATTTATTTTGGTGGCAGCCAGAGATAATGTGGTCAGTAGTTTCTTCAAAGGATCCAAATATCCTACACATTTTGTCCATGCCATGTTTGATGAGGCAATGGTGATATGACCTGGTGCTAAAACTTTGATGTTCATCAACAATGATAAAACCATTTTGTCTGTTACTGGCTACCATCTGTCTCTTTAAACCTTTCTCATTATTTTCCATGGATAATGTTTTTCTTCGTAGTTTTTCCTTATTTGTTTTTTTTTTTGTTTTATTCTGCAGGCAAAAATGTTGTTGCTTCATTTTCATTCATGTTAATTCAGAGAAATTGAATTCTTGTGAGAATGTTTGTATTCTTTCATTATTGAATATAAATTCCTCTTGCTTTCCTGATAAATAAATGATTAAAGAAATCATTATTATTATTATGGCTCATTTTTGTAAATCTCAGTCACTTAGATGTTAAATGATCTGGATATTTCAGTTAGGGAACAGTCAACAAGTTGACAAAGGTCACTCACTACATATTCTCCTGTGCATTACATAGACAAGACTTTCCTTAAAATCCTTGCTGTACCCAGAAGTGCTGTCTTCTGCATGACCTGTAACCTTGCATCGGTTCCAATTTTATTCACACAGTCATCAAAATGTCTGATATATATCCCAATATTCTGATCACCACCGGAATCACTAAAACCTTCTTCACCCCCCCACCCCTCATAACTTTCCAACCTCCTCCTCCAGTGGCTCCTCCTTTTCCATCTTTTCATGCTCTTCTGAAGGATTCTTGCCATTCCCAGAATGCATTTCTGCAACAGTCTATCCCAATCATCCAGGTCTCAATCCTTTCTCTTACTCTGCCAAGTCAATCAATAACAATTGCTATGATTATGACTTTCTTCAGGTTCCACTGTTCAGCTATTTCCTACTTCAATGGGTTGTAGTTGGTCAATTTTTGTTCCTTTGCTCAATTCTTATGTCAAATGGACATGATGGGTCTATGATAAGAATTTTCTTGACATTATCCTCAACTATAAACGGGAAAACCTGGGGTGGGTCTGCAGCTTTGAACCTGGAGAGGCAGATCCATGCCATCTAACAACATCGTGGGGCACTAGTTAAATTGCTCAGGGTCTAGTTTGGTCCAGATATCCATTTGAACATAAACTAGGATGAGGTGATGAGCAGAATGGCTAGTCTCAGGTTGAGAGGAAGTTGTTCCTGAGAGTGGTGAAAGTCTACATCACTGCCATCATTTATTATTGCCTAATCACTATGGCTTACCGGAGTTCATGTCTCATTAGACTGGGATATCTGCTCTTTCACTTTTTGTGAAAGTGATATGTTCCACAGGTCAAACAGTCTACTGTCAACACCTGCTGCACGTGCTATGGTTGATGAGAAGCAGACATGCTGAGGCTCAAACATCTCCAGTGTTTCCTTGATAGTTAATATCTGTTGTCACTGTCAAATGTGTCTTTCTTCAGCTCAGCTTTATAACAGAGTTGCAATAGTGAGACAAGCAAAGACAGGGCACTTGACAACTGAAATGTTATCAAATGCTCACCTTTGCCAGGTAAGCAATGATGTTAGTGAAAGTTCCACTTTGATAGTCTGTAGACTATTTGTTTGTTTTTGTTTTCATTATTTCTGTTTTACAAGTTTTCCTGTAAACCCACTCTCTATTGACCTATACCTCCCTTCATCTTGATGTAAACCCTTGTGTTTGATAAAGAAATTATTATTATTATTATGTCTGTAGGTCAATTGACAAATGGAAGAGGGCATTCGCCCTTGGTGGTTAAGATGATTATATATCCCTGGGGTTCATCAATTAGCCTTAAGTATCCAGCTTTCTATACCAGGAGGACTCAATACCTTATATAATTGTATACTATGTACAACTAACTTGTATACTTGTTACTAATTTTATAATTTTATAATTTCTATGTAAACCTTAATTTGTCTAACTTGTCTTTGTAAAGTCTCCTTCATTTGATGCCTTTGTGGCAAGTAAAAAAAATTATAAGGGCAATGGATTTACAGTATCAGTAGAGCATCAAACAAAATGCTTTCTGGCATATAGTTATGGCCCTTTATCTTCTGAATTCCAATTCTGCTGAGGTCAGTTTTGCCTATCATCCTTATGGGGTCGATAAAATAAAGTACCAGTAATGCACCGGGATTAATATAATCAACATTCCTCTCCCATTCAAATTGCTGGCCTTGTGCCAAATATAGAAACAATTATTATCACTATTACATGGTCTTGTGCCTATGTAGAAAATTATCTTTATTACTACTACTTCTATTTATTACTATTACTACTAATATACATAAACAGGTTTAACATGACATATAAAAGACAGGTACACCAACATTTTTCTGGCAATTAATGGTCCAGCGCCTCTGTATAGTATCTGGATGTAATTATGAGTGGACACATGAATTTCCCATAACCCATCAGAGTAGCTAATTCACATTAGAAGGTTTCCACAAGATAATTGAGTTAACGCTTTTGATACCAAACTGCCTGAAACTGCCCCCGGTTCTATTATACAATATTGTTTGTTTTAAATCATGTTTCAATTTAAACTTTCCATTATCATTTTTTGTAAGAACTTAAAAATAAGAAAGTTATTTAGATTACTAAATCCCTCCACATTTTTTGATATTTTAAAAATTAATTGAAAAACATTAAAAATATAGTAATCAGTTAAGAGATCTACTTGTATTATAGCTGAGGGGTACAAAGAGATTTTCTGGCATCATATGTTTCTAGGAAATTATCTAGTCTGGCAAAATGGATAATCTGACATAGAATAAACCTGCTGGAAAATTGGTGGTGTACCTGTAGTGTGTTTCATTCAATTCTTCAGATCTTGAGACTCTGCTCGTGTCACTTATTAAATGCCAATTCTTCACACACACACACACACACACACACACACACACACACACACACACACACACATATATATATATATATAGAAGTGGTTACACAACAGTTAGTTCACCATACCGAGAACAATTGTTTCACCTTAGCGGATCTTCAGCTCGTAATGGACATGGTTATACTGTTCCGTATAACCATGTCCATTACGAGCTGAAGATCCGCTAAGGTAAAACAATTGTTCTTGGTATGGTGAACTAACTGTTGTGTAACCACTTCTACCTAACTCGTCCCATGGACTGAGTGCTCTACCACTACGGATATTACCTTCCAGTGTTCTACCACTATATATATATATATACTGAAGTAAAAGTTAAGTGGAAATATCCAAGAGTAAGAGCACTCAGTCCATAGGACGAGTGTAGTATAAATAATTACAACAGTGACATAAAAAGGTACTCAAGTTTCGTTGGGTTCTGGGCCCTAATTCATTCAGCCTGTCATGAGAAAAATAAAAACGAAGATGGCCGCCATAGGCGTCCCCATGGCGGCCATCTTCGTTTTTATTTTTCTCATGACAGGCTGAAGGAATTAGGGCCCAGAACCCAACGAAACTTGAGTACCTGTTTATGTCACTGTTGTAATTATTTATATATTTATATATATATATATATACACACTCACACACATACACACATTTCCTTCCCTCTCCCCCTTTATTTTATTGATTTTATGTATATTTTGCTTTTTTGTTTGTATGGGTATTTCTTTTAATTTTGGAAATGTTTTTCAAATGTATTTATATTTTTTCATTGTTCTATTTATTATTTATATATTTATTTATTTGTTTTATTTATTACATTTATTCACTGCCTCCTTCTTTGGAGTGTAAAGAATTTGGAGTAACCATGAATTAAATGATAGAGAAACATGCAAAGAGAGTGTTGGGGTGAGAGAAAAATGAGAGAGATTAATAGAAGGGAAAGAGTAAAAAGAGGTGGGAAGAAACTAGTATTGATGTAAAATTAAACCATAGGTACAAACAGACAGACAACTAGAGAGAGAGAAGGAAGGAGAGAGACAAGAACTTCAACTATATAGAATGGATAAGAAATAGTGAGAGAAAAATATGTGAAGAAAATTAAGAGAAAGTTTAGTAGTTGAAAGATATAAAATTTTTTGTGGCAGTTGTTTTTTTCTTCCGAGGATTCTAAAATGATTTGAGTTGTGTGTGTGTGTTTACATATCTGTATACGTTTGTATAAATGAAGTGTAAATACATTCAACTATTCCTCCATACACAGAAAAATATGCACACACATGTTGCATCTAAGAAACCTTAGATATTAGCATAATGTATTAACTTTAACTCAATAAGTTATCTATACTCTACTTTGCATTCTTTTATTCATCACCATAAATGCATATATATATATATATATACATATAATATATATATATATATATATATATATATATATATATATATATATATATATATATATATATATTAAAGTCTTCCAACAAAATATCTATATATATCTATATTATTATCTATAGTTCAGAAAAAAATATTTTTCAGAGAAAGAAAAGACTCAATATTTGAGGTCAAGAGTGAATATTAATTTATTTTGTGATATTTAATTACATTTGTACAAGTGTTTCATCATCATCATCATCGTCGCCGTGATCATCATCATCGTCGTCGCCATCATCATTTTTATTTTACATCTGCCATCCATGATTGCATGGTATATTTTGAAAAGTTCTGCCTTTTCAACCTTTGAAAATAGCACCTATTCATAGAAACACTTGCAGAAATGTAAAAGAAACATCACACAGTAAATCATATACGTATGTGTGTGAGTATGTGAATGTGTCTCCGTGTGTGTGTTTGCATGTCTTTGTGTGTGTGCGCGCACATGTGTGTGTGTGCGCATGTGTATTAAAATCCTTCCTGCCAAAAAATAATGCAACAAAAAATACGCCTCATCTATACTCCGACTTCTAATCCTCTGGTCACTCGCCCCCCACCACCACCACCATTACCTCCAGGCTGAACGGTGGGGACGTGGGTGACTGGATCAGTGAATTTTTTGTTTTATTTTTCCTTTTATCTGTTCCAGGAGATGCTGAGATTTGAAGTGGCCGAAATAGCCCACCAGGTACATCTTCTAGTACTAGGCACTACTACTACTACTACTACTACTACTACTACTACTACTACTACTGCTGCTGCTGCTGCTGCTGTTACTACTACTACTAACACAAATCAGCGTGTGTGGGTGAGGGTGGATGGTTGAAGAGGTGGTGGGTGGGCGGCTGTCACCAATAAGAGTGAAGGGCAAAGGGATAAAGGGGTAAAAAAAATGAGGGCTACAATAGTTGGACAGTCCAGATTGCTGGTATTTGTGGTGGTGGTGGTGGTCGTCGTTGTTGTAGTGGTGGTGGTGGTGGTGGTGGAGGTGGTGGTTTGTTGTTGTTGTTGTCAGTGGTGGTGGTGGTGGTGGTGGTGGTGGTGGTGGCTGTTCTTGCTGTTTTCTTTAAAACAATGACGGTGGTGGTGGTGCTGGTGGTGGTGGTAGTAATTGGTGATGGTGGTGGTGGTGGTGGTGGTGGTGGTGGTGGTAGTAATTGGTGGGCTGGTTTGTTGTTCTTGTTGTTGTTGTTGTTGCTATGGTGGTGGTTGGGATTGTGCTGAGGGTGGTGGGGGAGCAGTGGTTGTAGTGGTATTCATTTAGTTTGTTGTTGTTGTTTATGTTGCAGTGGTGGTGGTGACCGTACCAGTTGTGGCAGTGGTGCTTGTGGCAGTGGTGCTTGTGGTAGTGGGGGTAGGGGTAGTAGTGGTGGTGGTGGAGGTAATATTGGGGAGGGTATAAGTTTAGTTCTAGATAATATGGTGGTGTTGGTTATGGCTACAGGTTTGGCAATGGGTGGTGATGGTGGTGGTGGTGGTGGTGGACCTCCACCCCTCTAGCTGTTCTTCCCCACTCCCTTTCTATCACCTCTCTGCTTTCTTGTTTTCCTGTTGTGTAAATGATTATTTTATGTGTAAAATTATTTAATATTTAATTAACCAACTAGTTTGTAATTAATTCTGTTGTCATGAGTTTTGTTTATCATTAAAAAGGTCCTTTAGTAAAAGAGACCCTCTTCATAAATATACATGTTTGAAATTGTTAATCCTATAATGATGGGTTTTCATTGATTTTGGTGATGAGCATTCATTTGTTTGATTAACTGAATGTCCAGCTTGTGAATTAATATATAAGTGGTTGAATATTCCACAGACACATGTACCCATAACATTCTCATATTAAATCAGCCTCACACAATATGAATTACAGGTACAATTCTTCTGATTAGCTTCCATACATTTATTTAATTTCACACACAAGGCTTTGATTGATCTGTGGCTGTAGTATATACATTTTTCTAAGATGCCACACAGATAGATTGAACTTGGCACTTCATGGTTGTGAAGTAAACCTCACATCAACTTAGCCATGCTTACATTCAATACCATGATACTATGACCTTAAACACTGTCACATTACACCTCTCTACAAAATGAAATGATTACAAAACTAAAATAAAGTTATGTCATGTCTTTAGTCATTGGTTTCTCCCCCCCCCCCCAAAAAAAAATGGGTGATCTCTGGGTATTAACTGACAACCTCCAAACTCTAGATAAAAACTGATTTAGACCTTAACAACTTATCCAACCCATGCCAGCACAGAAAAGCAGGTGTAAAATGATAATGTTACTATAGAAATAACAAAATTCTCTAAGATTAATTGAAGAAACTCAATAATGTTTTGGGAATAGTAAATTGTAACCAGTCTAAGATTTTGTTCTTTTTAATTTTGGAGTTGTATTTGTTTGGCAAGTGCCATGATTTCAGACTGTGTTGAAACTGAAATAATTACATTATGAGAACAAAATTAAACAAAATGTGCAGAAGGTCTATTATATATATTAACTCTTCATTTATTTCACAGTGCCAATATTTTCATTGCTCTGAAATTGTCAGTGACTAGGTCGCAAGGAGTGTGACAAAAATACTGACACCATAAAATATAAGAGAAGTAATGTAATGTAATTAAGATTTTCAATGTTCTAGCTTATTTATTTCTGATCGCTCCTCATAAAACTCTGATGAAGACAAAAAAATGTAACATCAACAACAACAGTAATAATGATGATGATGATGATAATAATAATAATATTTCATTTATTGGCCACAAGGTCCGACATATATAATAATAATAATAATAATAATAATAATAATAATAATAATAATAAGATAGTACTAATGGGAACTGCCCATATACTAAGGAAGATTCTGTCAATATAAGTACATCACAAGTCTAAACACCTAAAGATGCATGTGTGTGTATGTATGTTCTTTCTTGAACATGGCAGACCTTGCTGTCTCTTGAGGTCACTGGTTGTGACTTGGTGATAACTCATATGAACATAAAGCAAGATAAATGCAACTGTAATAATAATAATAATAATAGTAATAACAGTAGAAGAAAAACTACTACAATGACCTCAAATATAACATTTTGAAAGTAAGGATTGAAGTAAATATGGTAATTACTAGTACCAGTAATTATAGAAGCACTAAAATGTGTAGCAGATAATCTTGCAAAATATTTGCCACAAATAGGATTTGACCTTGTTATTGAACCTGTACAAAAAGCTTGTCTCCTTGGACAACAATACCAGCAGCAGCAGTAGTAGTAGTAGTAGTAGTAGTAGTAGTAATTTGCAGATAGGGAATGTGTCCATTGTTTCATTTGAATTGGTACCACTGGAATGATACAAAAGCAAGTAATTCTGTAAAGGTATAGGATAATTACCTATAAGAATGCAACATTTTAATTTGCACATTCCAAATATGGCAATACACGGGTGTGTAAATAGTGTTAGTGATATTCCCACGCATGCATTTGTTAACAACATTGTTTTGTGCATGTTTCTTTTTCTTCAAGATACACCTTCTAATTCTTTTTGTTAAAAAGGAAGCACTTGATGTCTTTCTCAAACTGTTAATAATAATAACAATATTAATAATAATAACAATAATAATTATAACAATAATAACAATAAAATTGCATGAAAATAACAAAATTGTCCGTAGTAATTGAAAAAAATTACACAAGTGTGATCACTGAATATGCATACACATACACAAAATACACAACGTACACATACACTTACATACGTGTATCAATCTATCCATATAAATGGTGATGTATGATTGTTAAAACATGCACTATATATATATATATATATATATACACATGCACACACACCATTATCGCCATCCTTTTAGGTCCGTTTTCCATGCTGGCGTCGGTTGGATGTGTTGTCACATTCTGGTTTGGGGACTAAATAAGTTAGATGACCATGTCCAATTCTATAGCTGGATGCCCTTCCTAAAACTACTTTACAGAGAGGGATGGGTGTATTTTCTCAAGTCACCAGCAAAAACATTATAACGAGTAGACTAGGTGCATTTTATCATGGAACCAGTGCCATCAACTGCTGAGTGTACTTGATGCATTCACCTGTAGCATTAACACTAGGGGAATCCTTGTGATCCTACCCAGATGGGGAGAGGCATATATGTACAAATATTAATAAACAGAGTCCTAATACAGCACCAGATATGAACAAATATATATATGGTAAACAAATTTATGTTTGATAAATATATATTGAGATTTAATGTGAAAATAGGCAGATGTGAACATAAAAAGTAAAATTATTAGTTCAATCCTCAGTCCATTGAAACCTTCAAACCTTATTTAATCCCAAGAATGAATTATACAGTGAGAATGTGTTTATTAAATCTGGATATAATGGTGTATACATATTCACATACATATTTATATATATATATATCATTACAATCAACAGATATCAAACAATGATGATGATATATAAACTTTTATTTATGTATGTATATATTTATACATGTAAAGTTATATATGTATCTATGTGTATTATAAACATATTGATATTGTCTATACCCACCTGTAATTCTACCTTCATATATGTATATACACTCTCTCTTTAATGTTATTGATTTAGAATGTTTTTCTCTTCTTTCTCTAACACCCTCTCTCTTTCTCCTTCTCTCTCTCTCACTATTCTGCCCTCTCTCCCTTCATTATTATATTCCTATTTTCTCCTCCTTCTTTCCTCTAGCCCTTTCACCCTGCTCTTATCACAACATCTCTAAAATGTATTGTGCCAAGACATTCTAAGACTGCTGCACACTATGATTCCAATAAATTAACCCATAAAACACAAATGTAAAGGAAACAAGGACCCAAATAGTAGCCCGAAACCTGTATAAATCTTCTAATTTAATTTCAATATACTCTAATGATTGTGTTTGTCTTTATTGCTGTTTCTCTTCAGTCTCAGTCTTTCCAGCATTTATTTAGAAATCTATTAACTTCGGAGAGTGAGAAAATATAAAATAATTAGAACAGCAGAGAAAAAAATGCAATAAAATGATGTTTGCTGTATAGAAGAAAGTTCTAAGGTTAAATTACTGAGATACTTAACACACCATTGTGTGTGTAGACATTTCTAGCAGCCATTCTGTTGGGTAGATATAGACAAAACAAGGGAACTCTACTTAACTATCAGGTTTTAAAAAAAATTTACCAGTTTCCATTCTTATGTGTGTGTGTGTGTGTATATATATATACATACAAATGCATATATATATATATATATATATATATATATATATATATATAAAGGAAGGTATTAACCCGACAGAACACCTAACAGTTTCAGCTTGTATGTGGCAAGCCTTCTCGAGGGTATACGAATTTGCTACACATAAACCAAAACTGCTATGCATTGCATTTATATCTTCTTTTAAACCTACTCTGCTTCTTCCCATGCATAGAGTTCTCCTCTGATTTATAGTCTCACCGATTTCGGCACCACAGACATATATACATATTTCTTTCTTCAGCTAACCCACCGTGTACCATTTATTGCATCATCCAGCTTGAATAGTTTCTGTCAAGTGAACTATTTTCTCCTTCTTTCACTAATATTATTATCAATGCCATCTGGCACTCCTCTGGATTACTTTAGTTATACAAACAATCTCATTAGCCATCATCATCCAAAATCCTTTTATTAACTCTTGTCTCACAATGTGTCACACTGAATCTCCCTGAGAATTACATTAAGAGTACACGTGTCTCTGGAATACTTAGAGCCATGTCACATATTCTGTTAAGCTGATCCTGCTGAAGGAGTATGTTAAGGGAATATGTCTCTAAGGAATACTCAACTACTCACTAATTTAAGGACTAAGCTGCTCCATTAACCAAACAAATGCTTATCCTCATATCGTTCCCTCTCTCTCTCTCTCTCTCTCTCTCTCTCTCTCTCTCCCTATCTCTCGCCCTCTACTTCCCCATCTCTCACCCTCTACTTCCCCATCTCTCTCTCTCTCTTTCATCTCTCTCCCTCCCTCTTTCTCTTCCCCCCTCTCTATCTCTTCCCCCCTGTCTCTCCCCATCTCCCATCCCTTCCCCCCACCCCATCTCTCTCTCTCTCTCTCATGGTGAATCTTTATCCCCGATCAGTGCTAGATATTTCTTACATCTGTCCCCAAGGAATTTCTTACAAGAGTAAGTTAAGGGGTTCAGGGGGTTGTGGAGGATAAATTAAAGGTTAACATTGAAGAATATTAATTAACATGGACCTCGTTAATAAAAATATTGTGGGCTTGTCTAATTATTAATTATTGCTCAATTTGTCGCTGTCACTTGGCATTGTTTCACATTTGCTCTGGCTGCAGTCTTGTACATTTGTGGTAAATCTTTTTTTGTGATGCAAATATATTTTTTTAATGTTCTTATTTGTTTATTTTTCCTTTATTTATTCTCTGTTGTCCAGTGGTTGGTGGAAAAAATATAGTTTTAATATTAATGATGTTTTTGTTTTTTGTCGTTTTCACCCCAGTCCCTTAAAACACTCAGACTAATCCTTTGAATATTGCATATACATGTATACATGCACAATAACCTAAATAATATACATACATACTTCTATACACACACACACACACACACACATATATATATATAGAGAGAAATTTATGTGATTATGTCTATATATATATTTATGTGTATACATATATATATATATATACATACACACATATATATATATATGTGTGTGTGTGTGTGTGTGTGTATGTATTTATCTATTTGTGTGTGCGTGTGTCTTCTAACTACTGTTTGATGAGTTTCAATGTTTTGCGAATAATTTCATTGTTGCACTTGACGCTTTATTAACATTTATTAACAGTTCCTCTATATATCATTGTGTGTGATTTCGTATTACAAAAGAATGAGCTCTCAGTTTCTAAATATAGAGGTAATTTATATATATTTAATACAGAGCATTAGTAGCACACTAAAAATATTATTCCTTACATGGATACATGTACAAATTCTGATAATGAAGAATACATGCTTTTTCCTGTAATGTCTATGAAACTAGCAGTCTTTTTAGTGTATTACTTATACCATGCATTAAAATATATATGTATGTGTGTGTGTATATATATATATATATATATATATATATATATATATATATATATATTCTTTTACAGGTTTCAGTCATTAGACTGCAACCATACTGTGACACCACTTTGATTTAGTTAACCATATCAACTCCAGTATTTATTTTATTGATGTCTTTTTGTCTAACTGCTAAGTTATGGGACATAAACACTTTTATAGACATAATCATAGTCAAGGACAGACAGATACACACACACACACACTCACACACACATATATATATGTCATTTTATCATCGTCATTTTAACGTCCACTTATATATATATTAGTGAGATAGTGATTTGATCATGACCTCATGTGGTTTCAGCTTGTAACCTTTTCAAGCTTAAAAGAAGTTACAAGCTGAAACTGCTCAAGTTCCCAGTCAAATCTGAACCTCGCTAGTATACCCACTCTGCACCACTCTATTCATCAAGTACTTCTCTGATTTGTAGTTTTCCCAGTCCTCATAACACAAACACTCAATTAATATACAAAACCATCCCTCTGGGACTTACAAATATGTACAACATCCAAAATATAGCAATACTGGACACTACATACATATTATGAAGAATTCTTTCAATACAATAGAAACAAGAGCACCACAACATAACACTGCACAAATCCAAATCATACAGGACTCCATTCAGTATGCTGTGAAAGCACGCAATTACATTAAGACTACTGAAGAATTCACATATAATAATTTGCTATGTGTTTTTATTTGCTGTCACACAAATGAGATACTGTGGGAGTAGGAGGCTGTTAAATGACATACAAAGTAATTATTGACTGTAGGAGAATGAAAATGAAAGTGAGTTGTAGTATTTTGAGACTGGTTGTAGTAGGAGATATCACATGAATAAATGCAAAGGGTGGAAGGTAGAGTTAATATCAAGTGTTTTAAAAGATATTTTCAAAAAGTGTTCTAAAGAAAAGAATTTGATATTTGATTTCATATAAACTTCAGTTTATACCTAATATATATATATATATATATATATATATATATATATATATATATATATATATCCTATTTATTTTATGAAAGGTAAATTATCTCTTAACATTTTCTTATAAAGCATATTCTTTAATATAATTTTGTAAAAATATGTTGCAGATTATTATTGTTCATATTGAAAATGTTTTTATTTTTCTATGTATCAACCTTATATCTTTCTATGCCACTTTGTTCTTCTGTTCATTTTTCTTCCTATCTATCTAAAGATATTAGAAATTCTGTATTGCAAACAACTTACACTTAAGAAAATGTCTATTTACAACACAATTCTATATTCGTCAACAACATATATAAATGTATATATATATATATATATATATATATATATATATATATATATATATATATATATATATATATGTGTGTGTGTGTGTGTGTGTGAGTGTGTGTTTTTACTTTGAGTGGGTCATGCTGCCAATATGTACATACTTGTATTAATAGCTATAAGGATTAGATCATTGGCATGAGACTTCCCACAGGCAGCCAATTTTAAACTCCTCTGTTATGGCCTGAAGGACAATAATAAATTGGAGGGGGCTAAGGGCAGGGCCCTGGTGGACGCCCACCAGCACACTAAATTTATCCCTATAATCATTGTATGTACCACCCTTACCAGCCATTTCTTTACCCCTAGTTTCCTAAGAGCCCACCAGATTATGAAGCAAGGAACTCTGCCAAAAGCTTTTTCCAGATCAACAACTGCTATGTAGAGAGACTTACTTCTCCTGCAGCTGTCTCACAAGAAAGAGGGCATATGTGGTACCTTTACCTGGCATAAAGCTAAACTGCACCTTGTCTATGTTAATTCTATCCCAAATTAGTTGTGTAATAACTCTTTCAGTAGCTTTCATAACCTGAAATCTTTCATATTGATGCTTCTGTAATTTTTTGTCTTCTGCGTCTCCATTGCCTTTGTTGCAGTTGATGAAGGTGCTATTCTGATTCTAAAGTCACTTATCACTAAATTATGTTGGCTTGTACACTCCTCACAAGGAAGAGACTTTGTGTTTATATATATTTAATGTATAATGTATGTATGTATGTTTATATGTATATATATATATAGGAAAATGTTTAACCCCGACGGCAGAGCTCAAGCCGTTTCGACGGCTATTTCAACATTTTCCTATTACCCACTCTACAACCCTAAGTATTGAGTACTCTGGTGCGTTATGGTCCATCTGGTTCCTTACCACACCTCCTTCGTTATATATATATATATATATATACGTACACATATGTAAACATTGTGATTACAAAGTCGTGGAGAAATTTGAAAATTGAATTAGTAGCTTTGTTGTATTTTTTTACTATTTAGTATAATAATGATTTCTTTATCATTATTATACTAAATAGTAAAAAATACAACAAAGCTACTAATTCAATTTTCAATTTAGTATAATAATAACAGAACATATAATCCCAACAACCATTATTTCCATCCTAGGGACTTATAAACTCTCTTATTATTAGACTAATTTCTGTAAAATCAAAATAGAGTTAGTAATACAATACAATATATATATATACACTGACTCAGACACACACATATACACAGCTAGATAGATAGATATATAGATAGATAGATAAAGTATAATGTAAAATAAAAGATTTTTTTCTCTCTAATTAATAAGTCTCATAATTTTTTTATAACAAAGACACTCTATTAATAATAAGAATTACCAAGATATAAATTCCTGATAAAGAAAATCTAAGGTACATCTATGATGTACATAAGAAATTATAATTAAAAACCAGTAATATTTCCAAGCAAATTAAATTTTAATAATTATTCATTTCTTGGATTATTATTAAAATATAATAAACATTTGAATTTATCATGAAAATGTAATATAAGAATATTACTTTTCTTTTTAATTTGTATAAGTATTTTTAAAATTTGCAATATATATGAAAATAATTCAAAATTTCATTTGAGAAAATATGGAAATATTTTTAAAATAATTATTATAAAATATATTATTAAAAATATTATTAAGAATTTATTAAAGTATTGAAAAATTAAAAACAAAATTTTGAGAATATCATTTCTATAAATATTGTTAAAAAGATTAACATATATTTATATTATTTATATATTTTCTCATTTAAATATTCAAATTTATTTCACTCTGTATTTTAATTTACCATCATATTTGTTTATGAAATACACAAAAATGTATTTAAGTATTTAAATATTTTATTTCATCTTAGTTTATTAATTTCTAAAAATTAGTTTATGATGTTAATTCTATATTTTATTTAGTTGCAGTTTGTTTATACCATTTATTGAAAATTCCATTTTCATTTTAGCCTTAACAGAAATAATTTATTTTTATTTATTTATCTTTTATTTTCTAATTCAGTTATAACTCATTCACTTAGATCAAAATTGTTATGAATAGACAATTTAGTTATTTGTTTCATATTCATTAAAATATTTGAGGTACATTTAAGAAATACACAGTTCCTCACTGCATAAATATTTCTAGTTAATTTTTCAATGCTCCATACAAGTAATATATTAACATTGACTTAACTATTGTGCAGATGGTGTATCTGTGTTAAGTATTTTCTAACCAAACCTACCTAGAATCTTATTTACTTAGTAATTATCTCATCACTATATCAACATGTATGGTGAAGTCTATGATTCACTGATGAGGTTGGGATAAGACTAAAACATGTCCAAAGTTGCCTCTCATACTTACCAAATTAATTCAATTAACTAAGTATATTTTATATAAAGCATTGTGAATTTGCAAGTTAGAAATATAGGAGTGAAAACAAAAGTAAAATAATACAAAAAAAACATCAGTTTACACTTTTACATTATATTTCATGCAGTGAATCTGGTACTCAGGCTACTTGGAGTAAGCCTGAGTATGGCAACTGTCTGCTCTTATCTTTCAAACCAGAAATATCTCAGACACTACATTCAATACTTAAAGACATAACTTGGGCTGACAAGTTTCCACCTGAACAATTAAGAATTTAAAATATTCCATCATGTTTTAATTTACTATATTTAAAGCAAATATAGCTTTCTTTTAACTTTATAACTTAAAATATTGACTTAAATTAATTTCACTGTTCATAATGGTATTAAGGTAAGTTGGGCTCATGAATATAAGTACAACCTATTTACTTCCAATGAATATAATTTTGTTAAGATTTTCATAACATAAAATGTAAATATATTTTGCTGTTCATAATACTGCTTATATGAAGAAAATTTTGTGAAGTAGGTCAGACTGATTCAATTTGGCCCGAGTCAGACTGAAGGGCTGCATAAAATTCTGGCTAGAAAGTTCCAAAGTGACAACTTTTGAAAAGCCACCTTTAATCTGTCACTGCTTATCACAAGTAACAGTAAGATAAAAATAAAAGTCACAGCTTTAACCTATGCAGGTTTAGCTAACCTTCTAATCTTATAGAAGGTTTCTTTAGTGTTTTAATGATTGAGTCTTCAGTCCTATAATGAAAAGTATTGTGACATGAAGTGTCTTGGTTCAAGAATTGAACCCACGTCTTTATGATTGTGAATCCAACACCCTAACCACTTGGCCAGGTACCTTTGCAGTAAGATAAAGGGTACACACAAAAAAAAATCAGTGTTAGTAACTAACTTATTGTGTTTGGTTACATAATTAAATCATTATCCAGCTTTGTGTAAAGACTTTTAAAAGTATCAGTCAAATAAGCTAAGCAATGCCATTTTAGTGTTAATTCATAAACTGGGTTTCTTGTGTGCTAAGTCTGAAACTGTTAGACTAATTCAACTTTGCCTGGCCATCCCTGCAACATCTGTTGCAATCAAAAGAAGTTTCTCAGTCTTTGACAGAATTCAGCCTTTCTCAATGGTGGTTGTCTTCATGGGCTGGTATTTCCATTGACAAACAGACATTCGTCAATTTAGAACAACAAAAAGAATTACATGACAAGATATTAGAGGAATTTGCTATAGACCAAGGCACTTGGAATATATTTCTAAATGAAGTAAGTGTTCATTTCTCATAAAAATGTATGCCTTTTTACTTTTAAATGTACTAATGCAGTACGTGTTTCATGTAAATACATTGCTGATTCTACTTGAGGAAAGCCTTTCAAATGTTTTTACTATAGAAATGCATTGAAGATCTTGTCTTTTCTCTTAGTTCCTACCATACTAAATAATTGTAGCTATAGCTCACTGTATTGTTGTACTTACAGCATACATAAAATAGCTCTACTTCACACTGGACACATATTACAAAGAGTATTCTCAAAACAATAGAAACAATACCATCAAAAACAACACTGCAAATATCCAATTTGTACAGAGTTGTGATCAGTCATGCAGTGATGACACAAAAACATAAGACTAATAATAATAACAATAATAATAACAATAATAATAACAACAGCAACAACAATGATAATAATAATAATAATAATTGTTTCTACTTTTGGCACAAGGCCAGAAATTACCGAGTACATTACTGGTACTTTATTTTATCAACCCCATAATGATGAAAGGCAAAGTTAACCTCGATGGGATTTGAACTCAGACCATAAAGGGACATAACTATGCTAGAAAGCATGGCGTCGAACCCTCTACCGATACTGCCAATATAATACTAATAATAATACTAACAAAAGCATCAACAATCACTGTCTTGGAATGTGGTAGTAGTTTGATAAAAACTAACATTTTAGTAGTTACTAACATCAGATTTGGTTGATTGTTTGGTTGGTCATATTTACTAAGTGACCAACCTAGCACTGCTACCATACAATTCAAAATTCACCAGAAGGTAGGTGAGATTTTTCTCTTTACATAATCCTTCTATTACTTACTTTACAATATAACCATATATAGACTTGATATAAACCTAATATAGACTTGATATAAACCTAATATAGACTTGGTATAAACCTAATATAGACTTGATATAAACCTATATAGACTTGGTATAAACCTATATAGACTTGGTATAAACCTATATAGACTTGATAGAAACTTGGCAATATAAAACAATATATACCAACATAAACTTGACAATATAAGCCAATAAAAAAAGTGTAAAAGTATAGTGACTAGGAGTTGTAATCGGCTCCCAGCAATACCTCACATGTCTTTGGTATGTTGAAACTACTCGGATCTATATCCAGCCATTTAGATAAGAAACTTTACATCATCAATACAGAAGAAATCATTAATAATGGAAGCTCTGCTGCTCTGTTTGGGATGATAGATGTAATTGATGATGGTTTACTGTCAGATTCTGAGACTGTGAGGCATTCTAATGATTTAATGGTCTCACGATATTTTTAGAAAGATTTCCATCTTGTAATCAAAACAACGAGAGAAATTATTTTGCTAGAAATAATATTTATTAGAAATCAACAAACAATCATGGTGAGACAGCTATGGATGAAGCTGTTCATTCTTTGGTAATGACCTTCACCATTCCATATATATATATATAGTAATAATAATAAATTTGAAGACTAAAATCCAAAGAGGGCTCGATAAGGATAAATATATATCAAATATATAAGAACCGTAGAGCAAATATTTATTAAAATAACAGATTAAAGTTTAAGCAAAGAATCGCTGCTTAAACTTTAATCTGTTATTTTAATAAATATATATATATATATACATACAATGGAGACCTTGGGCAGCAACCTGATCATATAAAAATAATAGCCTTATATCTGTGAGAGTGTGTGTATGTGTGTTAGGGTTGTTAACTAATAATCTGAGTTTATTCGATTTGAGGTTTTACAGTTAGACACATGTAGCTTTATTATATAGGCAACAGCCAGAACAACTGGCAGAAGCCATTTTGTCTAATGTTTTAATGATCCTGTTAATCCCTCATGACATAACTGGTACTTTTATGAATGCCAGAAGGATGAAAGAACAGAATTAACCTCAATAGGGTTGGAACTCAGAGAGTTGGCATAAATACCACAAGGCATTCTATTCAATGCCATAATCAATAATGATTTCAATTTAGACACAAGACTATATATATGTGTATGTATAAATACATATGTATAAATAAATCTGTGTGTGCGTGTGTATATATAAATATATGTGAATGATAAAAACGTTTATTTCCGCAAATGTTTCTCTGTTGTTATCACTTGGGCACCACATTTAACATGATTAATTATGGCAAAGTGTTTTACACCTGATCATGTGCTTTATTATATATCATCATCATCATTTAACATTTATTTTCCCTGCTAGCAAGGGTTGGATGGGTTGTTACCCTCTAAGTCAATACTTCAGCAGAGCTACTGACCTCTTAGATGGGCTGGAGAATGGTATTTACATTCTACTGAGTGTATTTTATCATGGCATTAGCACTACAGAGGTTGTTGTGCATTTGACACAGTTCAACTGTCATCCTGACACTTTACACACATACACACACTCAAACACACATACTTGCATGAAATATATCTTTATGTGTATATATTTCTATACAAATGATTGTGCTGCCAATCTAACATATATATATATATGTTAGATTGGCAGCATATATATATATATATATATATATATATATATACATACATTTGTGTTGCTGTATATATGTGTGTATGTACACATATATGTGTATCTGTACATATGTATATATGTTCAGTGTATACCTCCATTGCTCCAGGAACAACAATAACAAAGGTGTTATATGTCTGCAGAAGCCATAAATTAGCATTAACTCAAAACTCTAATTACAGTACCATTGGCACTTTTGAAGCAACAACAACAATAATAGCAATATTAAATCTAATGATGAATATGATAACAATGAGTATGATGATCAGGTTGATGATGATGATAGCACTATAACATGAATTATATTGATGGTGGGGGTGGTTAGGTAATTATGGTGATGATGATGGTGATTGAATAAATGAATGAAAATTAATTATTTCTCTATTTTAGTCTAAATCAAATACATCCAGCCTTCACCTCTCTGTGTCAACGTCTCAAAGAAAATTATTCACTTCTTTATTCTATTACCTGCTTTGTTTGTATTAATGATTGTGTGTGTAGTATTAATGTGTATATGTGTATGTGTTGTCTTAATGCTTGTTGTGTGTGTACATGTGGGAATATCTGTATGCATGTGCATTTAGTGTGAAAATGTGTTTGTTTGTTTGGTTTTCATATTTGCGTGTGTTGTGCCTGTCTCCATGTATCAGTGTCTTTATACATATGTACGTGTACATGTGTACATACATGTGTACGTGTATATGTGTACATGTATATATACATGTGTACTTGTACATGTATATATGCATGTGTGCGTGTACATGTATATATGCACGTGTGAGGCATCTGAGATATGACTTTAAAATAATTACTGATCTGTTTTCTTGAAGTAATAATAAATGTTTCTTGTTGAATTTACTTTAAATATAAAGAAAAGAAACTATTTTATGTATAAGGCAAAGAATCTAGCTTATGTATAAGGCAAAGAATATTAAACCAAAGACCAGAACTAAAAACTAATAAAATAATAAACTAGAAACCTGTTTACATCTGTTTGTTTTGGTGGACATGTCTCTAAGTGTGAACTAATAACATGTAACAGCTTCTCAATGTTCCACTGTGAGACCCCCTCCCTTACTTTGGCCAATCAAATGTATACCTATGAGACCACTCCCCCCTTTCACTTTGGCCAATCAAATGTTCCACTGTGAAATCCTTTCATTCTAACCATTGCAAATCTTTGTTCTATTGTGTAGGGTGCCTCTTCAAGTCTAGTTGTGAAATTTGCTGATACAGAAAAAGAACGACAATTGCGTCGAATGCAACAGATGGCTGGTCCCCTCAGCCTTTTAAACCCATTTGCTCTCACACAATTTGGTGGTTATGGAGGTTACACCCAAGTTAGTACACAGGTAAGGTACTTAACTTCCTTTATTACTTAAGTTTTATCACTTAAGTTTTAACAGAATTTATAGTCTTTTTACATTATCTTTTATGTTTTAGTGAATATTTTTCCTGGTGTTGTTGTAGCTGTTGTCATTTAACCCCAGACCAACCCCTATGGAGCAGACGCATAGTGTTACTGTTTAACCCCAGGGCAGCCTGATCTAGTTGACATATAGTATTGTTTAACCCTAGGGGAGCCTGATCCAGCAGAGCCATACTGTTACTGTGTAACCCCAGGTCAGCTCTGATCCAGAAGACCTATAGTGTTACTGTTTAGCCCTAGGTCAGCCATGATCCAGAAAACCTATAGTGTTACTATTTAGCCCTAGGTCAGCCGTGATCCAGAAGACCTATAGTGTTACTGTTTAGCCCTAGGTCAGCCGTGATCCAGAAGACAATAATATGTTGACCAGTAGCTGTTTTATTGATCTTTGAGAGCTGTTGAATGATAAGATGAAGTCAGAGGATAATTTAAATGTTAGCTATAAGCTCATTAATCATTACAAACTGAATAAGTAGCTTTATTTTCAATCCATATAATAATTCTTTCTGTCTTTCTAATATTGGCATAAGGCCAGCAATTTGAAGGGAAAGCACAATTGATTATGTTGACCACAGTACTTTACTGGTACTTTATTTATTGGCTCCAGAAGGATGAAAGGCAAAGTTGACCTCTGTGAGATTTTAAACCAAAACATTGAGGTCTGTAATAAAATATTGCAATGTATTTTTATTTGATGAACTAGTGATTCTGCCAAGCCACCACCCTTAATAATGTTTTAGCAATTTGTGGGAAGGTAAAGTTGATTATATCAACCCCAGTACCTAATTAGTAATTTATTTTATCACACTCGGAAGGATGCTAAGTAAAGTTGACCTCAGAAAGATTTGAACTCAGAATGAAAAGAGTCAGAAAAATATTGCTAAGAATTTATCCAATGTTCTAACAACTTTGCCTCGGCCCTAGGGCTACCTCCCTACTCACCACCATAGGCGCTGAGCTGGCCAGATGTAGGTGTGAGCCCCGCGAGTTGGGGTGACTTTTCCAGCGCGTCTCCCTGGCCGTTCTCAAGGGAAACGCCTTCTCCATTCTGACCGCCGGGGCTGTGGGGGGCCCCATCGTGTATCATTCCATATTTAAGTATGGTCGTATATACTTCCCTCACAGTGCATGAATAGGATGAATGTGCTTGCTTGGCCATCCATCCATTCAGTCCAACAATTGGATATACAGTTTGTTAATTATATAACATGGTTTAAGCAATTAGAAGTAATAAAATACTTTGCCAGTCCACTGCCCTTTCGTTCATATAATAATTGTTTCTACTATTGGCACAAGGCCAGCAATTACCAGTGCATTACTGGTACTTTATTTTATCGACCCCGTAAGGATGAAAGGCAAAGTTAACCTCGGTGGGATTTGAACTCAGAATGGCAAGGGCCGTAACTCTATGCATCAAAGCATGCTCTCCGACCTCTACTGATACTGTTAATATATAATAATAACAATGAATTTCATTTGAAATATTGGATTTGGTGGAAAACTAATTATCTACTCAGCTTTTTAGTGTAGGTTTGTAGCGAGATCTGTCCACGCCTTGAACTTTGGGTGACACCTAAAGGTCAAATTCTAGGTCACCACCCTTTTGGTGTGAACAGGTTGATACGTTGGCTATCCCCTCAAGGTGGGAGACAGGAAGCAACAGGTATATAAAGCCTGTATCATCCCACGTTTATACAGAAAGATCGGAGCATTACGCTAGCAACTAACTATGTAAAGCTTCACCGCTACCTTCAGGCCCTTGAGGTCTACAGAAACACAGAGACATCGGAACATTACGATACACAACAAGCTATGTAAAGATTCACCACTAACTTAACAATACCCTTTGTTAAAGGTTTTAGATATAACTGGATGGTTTACATGTGTGGTACCTGTCTAGGTATTGTATTTAACAGAGTGATATACAACTGTATCAGCTGAACTAAATATATGGGGTCTGAAAGCAAAACAAAGGAGTTCTATTTTCCTTATGTAAACTGATAATATAATTGCAGTAAGTCTGAAACATATGTCCATAACTATCAACTTCCCTGCAGACAAAGATCAGATCCCCAACCTGCATCATGGAAAATTAATTTAGTGGAAATATTTTTAAATGCCTTGAAATTATCTCCCCTGCTATTCGGGAAACACTCTCACCCACATATTCTTTTACTTTTACCATTTTCCTATAGCTATGCTGGGGCACAGACTTTATTTAGTCAGCCATATCAACCAAGTACAAATTTTTCAAAAATCTTTTTATTGAACCGCTAAGTTACAGGATATAAACAAAGACACAAACGTAAACATAGACAAGAGGACACACACACATATCATCATCGTTTTACGTCCATTCTTCCACGCTAGCATATATTTATATATGTTGTTTCTTATATAATGTGATTCCCTAATTATAACCCAAATTACATTCTTCATTACAATTTGTCATATTTGTTTCCTGTCCTTATGTTATAACTGTTTTCTTTACACACACACCTTCATTACATACCTAGTTGATGTGTAAATTCCAATGAGAGAGTATTGTATCTATGTTAGAAACTGACTCTCTCTCTATTGGCAAAAATTTGTGAAATTATAAAACCAGAAGAACACACACATACATCTATACATACATATTCTTCTGGTGTCATCTGGTGTACCACAGGGATCTGTTCTTGGTCCCCTTTTGTTTGTTGCATACATTAATGACATAGATGCCAACTTAAAGAATGCCACAGTACTGAAATATGCAGATGACATCAAGCTGTACCTTGAAATCAAAAGGACAGATCCTGAAATCTATAACTCTTTCCTACAATCAGACCTGGACACAATGCAGCAATGGATCACAGACTGGCAACTGAAGCTGGCTGTGGACAAGTCTACCACCATGTATTTTGGGAGGAAAAATCCAGCGTCCCCATACTCCCTCCACAACACTGATATCAAGAAGTCCTCTTGTGAACGTGACCTGGGCATTACTGTCAGCAGCGATTTGCGTTGGATAAAGCACATCTCTAAAATTGTCAAGAAGGCCGAGGGTGTCTTGGCATCACTCAGCAAGACCTTTGTTAGCCGCTCTCCAGTCATCTATTTAAAGCTGTATACAGCTATGGTACGACCAAACTTGGAATTCACATCGTCAGTCTGGAACCCCTATCTTGCTCAGAACATTGACCTCCTGGAAACTGTTCAGGGACGTGCAACAAAGCGCATACCCTCCATCAGACACCTACCATACTCCGAATGCCTTGTTTCCCTGGGCATGGATTCATTGAAGCTCCGACGTCTGGCAATGGACTTGGTAAACACCCACAAAGCTATTAACCATCTCGCCAACAACAACCCCAAGCACCTTTTTGATCTCCATGTGTCTAACACACGTGGACATGCCTACAAAGTCAGAAAACAGCACAGCTCCCATGACTTTCAGAAACATTTTTTCACGCTTAGAGTTGCTGAAGCATGGAACAAACTGCCTGTGTCAGTTGTTAGCTGCCGAGACACTGCATCCTTTAAAACTCTCATGCTTCCCGAAATTCGCCAAAACTACACCTGATGTCCCCCTTCCATATACATGCACACATGTGTATATATGTTCATTTTCCTGACGTTTGTACATTACCCTATGTACTATACATACACTTTTGATGAGTTGTAGTGCACCTGAGCACTGTACACAATATTTTCATTATTATTATTATTATCATTTATATGGCGGTGGATTGGCAGTATTGGTAGAGAGTCGGACGCCATGCTTTGCAACACAGTTACGTCCCTTTATGGACTGAGTTCAAATCCGCCGAGGTTAACTTTGCCTTTCATCTTACGGGGTCGATAAAATAAAGTACCAGTAATACACTGGGATAATTGCTGGCCTTGTGCCAAAAGTAGAAACAATTATTATCATTTATATGTGTATGTGTGGTATGTGTATAAAATACATTTATTTAAGTATATATATATATTTATATATATAAATATATATATACATATGTATATATATATAAATATATATATACATATGTATATATATATTTATATATATATATACATATGTATAACCTTATTTTTCAATTCCTATTATTTTCTGGTTTACTTACAGCAATTAATGCAACAGCAGGCTGCAATAATGGCTGCTGCAGCTACACAAGGGACATACTTGGCGAGCCCTATTGCCTCCCTTGCAGCACACGTTCAGTCTATGAATGCACTAGGAGCTCCAAACGGTATAAGCACAGCAGCCATCACACCTACAACTGGATCGCTAGCAAATGGTAAATATACTCAGTGGCATTTCTTTTTCGTTTTTTTTATTTCTTATATTCCAAGCTAGGCACATACATGGATGTGTGGTAAAGAAATTTCTTCACAATCATTCCCACCCTATGGCACATTGGAAAAGTGTCGTCTATGATAACCTTGGGCTAACCAATGCCATGTGAGTATATGTGGTAGACGGAAACTATAAGAAAGTCCACCAAATGTATATGTGTGTGTGTGTCTAAGGACGTTAAACGATGATGATGATATCATCATCATCATCACCGTTTTACGTCCGTTCTTCCACGCTAGCATGGGTTAGACGGGTTGTCCTGTTGTGGGCAGTGTCCGGTCGGCTGACCTTGTCTTGCTCATACGGGAACTGATTCTGGCTTGATTTCTACAGCTGGAAGCCCTTCCTAACACCAACCTCATTTACAGTGAGTGCTGGGTGCTTTCTTCCGTGGTGCCTACAGGTCCACTTTACAGTATGGGCTGGGTGCTTTTTTGTTGTGGCACCTCCACAACCACTTTGCAGTGGGAGGGTGTGGGGACATATTGTCTATATGCTTCAGCTTCGGCTTGTACCTGTGGGGGGTCAGGTATTCTGTATTACTGCATGACGCCAGTCCATCATTATTCAACGTTCATCTTCCCTGTGAGCAAGGTTGGGATGGGTCTTCAGACCAAATGAATACTCAGATGGAGCTACTGACCTTTCAGGTGAGTTGGTGGACTGGATATTGCTTACCAGTTCCTACGCTCTACTCAGTGCATTTTATCATGGCACTAACGCAAAGTAGGATTCCATGTATTTGGCATGACTAAAGAATCCTCTTGACTCTTTGTTTTATATATATATATATATATATATATATATATATACACACATGTAAAGAGAGAGAAGATAAAGGGCGTTTAACTCCCAATGGAATCATAGGGTTGCCATACTGACAAACAGTGCACCTTCAGAATTTTAAACCTGGCGGAACCCATCCAACTCCAAATGGGAACACCGCCAGTGATATTTCTTTAGGCCCTAACTCTCCACCACAAAATTGTTCACCTGTCTGCCTAAATCAGAAACCATTATTATGGAATGATTTTTAATCAATTTTCACCTATTTTCACCTGTTGATATTCCATTTTATTTAGGTACAGCAACTTCACCAGCTATCAATGGTGCTCCTAACATGCTCTCACCCACCGTAACAAGTTTCCCAGTCCCTCAGGCTAACAGCCAAGCACCAGAAGTGTACGCCAATGGAATTCCACATTACCCAGGTATGTCATTTCAATGGGTTCAATATTACTTTCATTTCATCATTTAGCATCTGTTTTCCTCTACTAACAAAGGTTGGGTGGGTCTTCATAGACTGATTCAGTACTCAAGCAGAGCCACTGACCTCCCGGTAAACTTGGGGACTGACATACAATTCTGTGCTGCACCAAGTGCATTATATTGTGGCAGCAACGCCAAGAAAGTTGTCATATCTTTGACACAGCAGAAGAGTCGTCCAAACACTTTGATTGACAGGTTTTTCTATAGCTGGATGCCCATCGTATTGCCACCTACTATACAGAGTGTGTGTATGTATATATATATATATATATATATATATATATATATATACACACACATATATATACATATATATACATATATATAACATCAATGATCTCAGTAAACAGGTGGGGTAGTTGGCCTTGATAAGCTTCAACCAAAGCGAAACAAGTCTTGTCGGCTTATATCCCCTGTTTGCTGAGATCAAAGTGAGTGAATTTGTCACTACTTTAAAACAATAGCTTACGGTCTTCAAAATGCTTTTAATTAAGCATAAAGTGTATTGCAAAATACATTATATATACATCCATATATATATTGCTATTTCAGAGCTCCAATTCTAATATATATATATGTATATATATATGTATGTATGTTTTGAAACAGTGAGCAAGTTTGAAATTAGAAATAGAATAGCTTTCACCGTATTTGTGACTAAAGAAATTTTAGCCTGATAATGGGGTTTATCTGAGGGTTCTAAACCCCATTATCAGGCTAAAATTTCTTTAGTCAAAAATACGGTGAAAGCTATTCTAAGTATATATATATATATTTTATAGTTGAGATAGTAAATAAAAAACAAAAAAAACAACGTGGAAGTGAAGAGGCAGTACAAAATGTTAATATTAGTTTCATGCTTGATATATATATAGTGTATATATATATATAGTGTGTATATACATATATATATATATATACAATTTAAATTGAAGAATTAGAAATAGAAGCCAGGACTATCCATCATCAGTGATCTACTAGCCATCATAGGTATTTCTTCGCATTAAAGACCAGATATATATATTTATACATATATGTATATATATATATATATACAGGAAAAAGTATGACCCCAACGGCAGAGCTCAAGGCGTTTCGACGGCTATTTCTGGACTCAGAAATAGTTCAGAAATAGCTGTCAAAACGGCTTGAGCTCTGCCGTCAGGGTCATACTTTTTCCTATTACCCACTCTACTACCCTAAGTATTGAGTACTCTGGTGCGTTATGGTCCATCTGATTCCTTACCACATCTCCTTCATTATGTATGTATATATATATATATATATATATATATATATATATATATATATATATATATATATAAGTTTTAATATAGATGAGATTCTACAGGACTATATATATATGGGGGGGGGGTGTATACGTTACAGAGATTTCTCTATTACACAAATCAATGAAGTCATCCAAATCCAGTGAGTTTGGGGATACTTAATGATACTGTAATATTTCTATGTGATACTACCAAAATGTCTGACTTGTCTATACCAACAAACATTCATAACTATAAACGTGTGTTCTTTAATATATTGTCTTAATATCTATGAATGTGGTTTATTTACAGCCCAAGCAGTTGCTAATGGAGATCCACTTCAAGCCTACGCAGTACAGCCTTATGCCGGAATCGGTCAGTATTTACAGTTAACCTTCAGACATTGATTTCTCTAGTCTCTTATCCATTATTGCTACTTGCTTCTCTATTAATGCGAGATAATGGTATTTTTCTTAATATTTTCTTTTTCTAATTATTAGTATGGTGGTGGTTGGTGTTAGATAACAGTATTTTGATTTCCTAGTTTTTTTCTCTACTTATTATTTTAGTGGTGGAAGTGGATGATGGATTGGCAAAATTGTTAGAGTGTCATGGCTTAGTGGTTAGAGCATTGGCCTTGCAATCGAAAGGTTGTGAGTTCAAATCTCAGATCGGGTGATGTGTTGTTTCCTTGAACAAGACACTTTATTTCACATTGCTCCAGTTTACTCAGCTGTAGAAATGAGATGATAGGGACTGGGGTCCCTATCATTCCACTGCAAAGTGGTCGTGGAGGTGCCACGGCAAAAAAGCACCCAGCACTCACTGTAAATGAGGTTGGTGTTAGGAAGGGCATCCAGCTGTAGAAATCAAGCCAGAATCAGTTCCTGTCCCGCCCTTGCAAGCAGGGAAAAGCGGACGTAAAATGAAATGATGATGATGATGTCAGACAAAATGCTTTTCAGCATTTAATTACAGCTTTTTACATTCAGATGTTCGGATTGTGAATACAAGTGGCCAAAAATGGGGTTCTTCCGAAGGGTCTTTGGAGTAATGTTACATAATTAAGTACATAGCATGGAGATCAGAGAGTTGCTCCTCGTAGAGCCACTACTTCTCCGAATTGAGAGATCACCGATACTACTTCAGAAAAGAATCGCTGGACAGATTTTATAGGCAAAATCAACCAATAGGAGACCCATGGGTAGACATGAAGCAAGATGGTTTGATAACATCCATGGGCTTGGTTGGTCTTGCTTGGGGATCCAACAGAATTAATTTGAGATAGTTGTTTCTGACAGGACCCACTGGAAGACATACATGAGGACTCTGGGCCTGCAATTCCTCCCAGGAATAAGTGGGCAAAGAAGATTGGCAGAATTTGTAGCATGCCAAAAAAAATGCCTTGTCATATTTAGGCACAGTCCTTTATGTTCTGAGCTTAAATCCCTCTGAGGTCGACTTTATCTTTCATCCTTTTTGGTTTGTTAAAGTAAAGTACAAGCTGAACGTAGTGGACTAGCATAATGATTAAATAACTCGGTGGTTTTAAGGGGAGATAAGTGTGATGACAGAAGAGTTATGTGCCAGGGGAGGTAAGCAACGTAGATACATACATATACAGTTCAGTGTCTGTAAACACATGAAGCAAATAGAGTGTGTGTGTGTGCCAATCCAACTAATGCTAATCCACCGACCTATATGTATAATAACAACAACAACAATACTAATAATAACAAAGGTAGGTAATAATAATAATTAATGTAAATATTTTCAAAGAAAGAAGTAATACTAGGATATTCATTGTCATACATAGGTATGTGTAAATATATATATATATATATATATGTATAGCGAGGAATTTAGCGTACAGGTTGGGGTCCACCAGGGCTCTGTTCTTAGCCCCTCCTGTTTATCATAGTCCTGCAGGTAATAACGGAGGAGTTTAAGACCGGATGCCCATGGGAACTCCTGTATGCTGATGACCTCGCACTTATAGCTGAATCTATGGTAGAACTAGAGAAGAAATTCCAAACTTGGAAGCAGGGACTAGAAAGAAAGGGTCTCAAAGTCAACATGACAAAGACTAAGATCCTTGTAAGTAGACGAGAAAACAGAACCCAGATCCCCTCAGGGAAATGGCCTTGCTCAGTATGTAGGAAAGGTGTAGGTAGGAACTCCATTCTCTGCCCCAAATGCAAACATTGGGTACACAAGAGATGTAGCGGGATCTCAGGAAGCTTAATTAGGAATGTAGGCTTCACATGCAGCAACTGTGCTGGGACAGCAAGCAGCAAACAGCCACAGGAAACAAGTACCACCAATCTCTGGGAGGGCTCTGTAGAAACAGTAGACAGCTTCTGCTACCTAGGTGACCGAATAAGCAACGGAGGTGGGTGTTCAGAAAGTGCAATAACTAGGATAAGAACGGGATGGAAGAAGTTTAGGGAACTACTACCACTGCTAGCTGCAAAAGGCTTCTCCCTCAAAATGAAAGGCAGACTGTATGATGCGTGTATCCGAACAACGATGTTGCATGGTAGTGAGACCTGGGCGCTGAAGGTGGAAGACTTACGTAGATTAGAGAGAAACGAAGCCTGCATGCTCCGATGGATGTGTAATAGTAATATACGCGAACGACAAAGCATAAATGAATTGAGAGAGAGACTGAGCATAAGAGGAATCAAATGCTGTGTGCAGGAGAGGCGGTTGCGCTGGTATGGACATGTGATTCGTATGAAGGATGACAGCTGCATAAAAAGGTGCAGAGCACTAGAAGTCGATGGAAACCGCGGAGTGGGGAGACCCAAGATGACCTGGGATGAGGTGATAAAAGCCGACCTTAGCCAATTACACCTCTCAAAGGCGATGACACACGACCGTGACCTCTGGCGTCACGCAGTAATACAGAGTACCCGACCTCCCATGGGTACAGGCTGAAATATATAGACAATATGCCCCCATACCCCCCACTGCAAGGTGGTCGTGGAGGTGCCACGGCAAAAAAGCACCCAGCCCACACTGTAAAGTGGACGTGTAGGCGCCACGAAAAAGCACCCAGCACTCATTGTAAATGAGGTTGGTGTTAGGAAGGGCATCCAGCTGTAGAAATCAAGCCAAATCAGTTTTTGTATGAGCAAGGCATGGTCAGCCAACTAGACACTGCCCACAACAGGACAACCCGTCTAACCCATGCTAGCGTGGAAGAACGGACGTAAAACGGTGATGATGATGATGATATAAATGAAAAGTATAGAAATTATTGTAGCAAGAAGCCAACAGTATTCCATAATATATAAGTGACTATAGCGTCAAAATGGAAAAATAGTTAATGTAAGATGTGGGAAAATAATTCAAACTCAACTCAAAAAGAATCAGGATATAGATTCATCCACAGAATGTGGTGAAATCCAGGGAAAAATCAATAGAGCCTTTATTTATTTATATATATATATATATATATATATATATATATATTACCACAATAATATCAGCTTACGCACCCCAATCGGGGCTGCCAGACGAACTTAAGGACAGGTTTTACGAGTCCCTAATACACACTACTGCTCTAACAGACGACAAGGACTTCCTAATCATTGCAGGAGATTTTAACGGACACGTAGGTAAACACTGCGACGGCTTCAATAGAGTACATGGAGGCCATGGAGTTGGCACAAGGAATGAGGAAGGATTCAGACTTCTAGAATTCTGCGACGCCAATGACATGTCGATATGTAACACAAACTTTAAAAAACCCGACAACCACCTGATCACCTATAGATCAGGGGAGCACTCTAGTCAGTTAGATTTTATCCTCATCAGAGGACGTGACAGATGGACGGTCGTAAACACAAAAGCCTTCCCTAGTGAGGAATGTACATCCCAACATAGCTTAGTTGTCAGCGACCTCACGGTCAGAACTAGACGAGCCCTGAAACAGAGGCCAACCTGGAGAAGAAAGATCTGGAAGCTGAAAGTCCCCTCAACCAGTAACAGATTTAAAGATATTTTACTCAACGCCTACGACAGTAAAGAAGAACAGATAGAGACATTTAACGTAGAAGAGAACTGGGAGTTCCTAAAAAATAACTTACTAGAGGCGACGGATGAGGTTTGTGGCTGGAGTAAGACCTCAAGCAGGAGGAGAGTGACTTGGTGGTGGAACAATAAGGTAGATGAAGCAGTCAAGGCCAAGAGACAGGCATGGAAAGAATGGAAGAACGGGGGGAGCAGGGTACATTACATAGAGACCAAGAGGGAAGCTAGGCGACAAGTATACTTAGCTAGGAGGGAAGCAGAGGATAGAAAATTCAAGCATGTTTTACAACGTGAGGACCAGAAACAGGAGGTATTCAAGATTGCGAGGCAGTGTGTCAGAGATAGTTGTGATGTCATTGGAGAGAAGTGTATCCGGAATGATAAAGGTGAGCTTGCCCTCACAAGTGCTGAGAAGAAAGATGCATGGAAGAGTCATTATGATAGATTACTAAATGAGGAGAATGCATGGGAAGAAGAGACCCTACCCCACGTAGACCCTATAGAGGGACCAGCAGTACAAGTCAGCGGCAGCGTAGTAAGTAAGGCAATCAGAGATATGAAGATAGGGAAGGCAACCGGTCCATCGGGTATAGCTGCCGAGATGCTGAAGGCATCTGGGTCTGTAGGTCACACTATAACCACACGTATCGTTAACCAGGTAATACTAGAGGGGGCCATACCAAAAGATTGGTGCAGTAGCATCATTGTCAACTGCTACAAAGGTAAAGGCGATGCACTAGATAGAGGAAACTATAGAGGTATAAAGTTGATGGACCAGGTCATGAAAGTAACAGAAAGAGTTATAGCACAGCTGATTAGGGACCGGGTGAATATAGACGAGATGCAATTTGGGTTTGTTCCAGGGAAAGGCACCACTGATGCGCTCTTCCTTGTGAGGCAATTACAGGAAAAGTACCTAGCTAAAAGTAAGCCACTCTACTTGGCATTTGTCGACCTTGAGAAAGCCTTTGACAGAGTTCCACGTGCAGTAATCTGGTGGGCTCTTAGAAAACTAGGAGTAGATGAATGGCTTGTGAAAGCGGTACAAGCCATGTATAGGGGAGCAGTCAGCAAAGTTAGGATTGGCAATGAGTATAGCGAGGAATTTAGCGTACAGGTTGGGGTCCACCAGGGCTCTGTTCTTAGCCCTCTCCTGTTCATCATAGTCCTGCAGGCAATAACGGAGGAGTTTAAGACCGGATGCCCATGGGAACTCCTGTATGCTGATGACCTCGCACTCATAGCTGAATCTATGGTAGAACTAGAGAATAAATTCCAAACCTGGAAGCAGGGACTAGAGAGAAAGGGCCTCAAAGTCAACATGACAAAGACTAAGGTCCTTATAAGTAGACGAGAAAACAGAACCCAGATCCCCTCAGGGAAATGGCCTTGCTCAGTATGTAGGAAAGGTGTAGGTAGGAACTCCATTCTTTGCCCCAAATGCAAACAATGGGTACACAAGAGATGTAGCGGGATCTCAGGAAGCTTAATTAAGAATGTAGGATTCACATGCAGCAGCTGTGCTGAAACAGCAAGCAAACAGCCACAGGAAACAAGTACCACCAATCTCTGGGAGGGCCCTGTAGAAACAGTAGACAGCTTCTGCTACCTAGGTGACCGAATTAGCAACGGAGGTGGGTGCTCAGAAAGTACAATAACTAGGGTAAGAACGGGATGGAAGAAGTTTAGGGAACTACTACCACTGCTAGCTGCAAAAGGCTTCTCCCTCAGAATGAAAGGCAGACTGTATGATGCGTGTATCCGAACAGCGATGTTGCATGGTAGTGAGACCTGGGCGCTGAAGGTGGAAGACTTACGTAGATTAGAGAGAAACGAAGCCTGCATGCTCCGATGGATGTGTAACAGTAATATACGTGAACGACAAAGCATAAATGAATTGAGAGAGAGACTGAGCATAAGAGGAATCAAATGCTGCGTGCAGGAGAGGCGGTTACGCTGGTATGGACATGTGATGCGTATGAAGGATGACAGCTGCATAAAAAGGTGCAGAGCACTAGAAGTTGATGGAAACCGCGGAGTGGGGAGACCCAAGATGACTTGGGATGAGGTGATAAAAGCCGACCTTACCCAACTACACCTCTCAAAGTCAATGACACACGACCGTGACTTCTGGCGTCACGCAGTAATACAGGGTACCCGACCTCCCATGGGTACATGCTGAAGCATATAAACAATATGCCCCCCCCCCCCCCACCGCAAGGTGGTCGTGGAGGTGCCACGGCAAAAAAGCACCCAGCCCACACTGTAAAGTGGACGTGTAGGCGCCACGAAAAAGCACCCAGCACTCACTGTAAATGAGGTTGGTGTTAGGAAGGGCATCCAGCTGTAGAAATCAAGCCAGATCAGTTCCTGTATGAGCAAGGCATGGTCAGCCGACCAGACACTGCCCACAACAGGACAACCCGTCTAACCCATGCTAGCGTGGAAGAACGGACGTAAAACGGTGATGATGATGATGATGATGATATATATATATATACTAAGAATAATGAGCTCTAAACTCAAGCAGTCCTTTAAATCCAGGGAAAAATCAATAGAGCCTTTATTTATTTTTATATATATATATATATATAAATGAGAAAACTCATCGCAAGAACTGACATTAAAACAGCTAAATGCTGTTACTTCTCCTTGTCCTCCTCTTTCAGTCTTTTCTATGTTTCATCTGCCTGTCAGCCACCTTGTGAATTGTGTCTCTATTGACTACTAGCCACTGTTCTCTGAGACATTTTTGCCCATAGCTGTCTTTGACAGCATTTAGCTGTTTTAACGGCTGTTCTAGCGATCAGTTTTCTCATTTTTATATATATTCAAATACACTCATAATTCATCTCAATCAGAGACAACATTGTTTTTTCATATATATATATATATATATATATATATATATATATATATATATATATATATGTGTGTGTACATATATGTATGTCTGTATGTATATCTCAGTATAATTTGCCATCTGAATAATAGGTTTTGTCTTTGATATTCCAGCCTACCCGGCTGCGTACGGTCAATTCCAACAGGCATTAGCTCAACACGCCACTATTCTTCCCACAGCACAAAAAGAGGGTAAGTAGTGTTACCTTATGTTTTTATATGTTGATGTAGTTTAGCCGTAGATCAATCATCACCTAACCCTACGTATAGTTAAAGGTGTTCTAGTCATGAGAATTCTGTCTTTAATTCAGACCTATTGTATTTAGGACTACTTTATCCAATAGGTAATAGCCATAATGTTATAGTTTAATCCTGGGTCAGTCATGATCCAAAAGACCTACACTCGAAGATGTTCTAGCCATAACCATCCAATGTATATATATTAATAGATACATTTGTGTGCATATATATATATATACCTATACATATGTATCTATTTACCATATATACTCATGTATAAGTCAGACTGGTAGATAATTCACCACCATTTTACATACAACATTTACACTGAACCATATATTTTGAATTAAGGTTTTGTAAGTCCAGTATATAAGTAACTTGTATTTTTGTGGACAAAGGTGCAACTTATACATAAATATGTACAATATATTTATGGCAAGGAATTGGCAGAATCATAAGTTTAAATACTTCAGTATATGTTCTGCCTTTCCACACTTCATGTTCTGCTATAGTCAACTTTTCCTTTCATCCTTTCAGGGTTGATAAATAAAGTAACAATCCAAAAGTGGTGGATTAGTGGAATTGTTAGAGAATCAGACTGGATATTTTGCAGTGTCTGATCTGGCTATATGCATTCTGAGTTCAAATCCTGCCTCCTTTTGCCAGTAGTTGTGATCTGCAGATAATATCAGCCATGAATACACCTATGGAAACATAGTTTTCCTCATCCAATTTGACAATCAGATCCTTTGCTTTCCTTTCCTTTTATATATATTTTTTATATAATTACCTGCCAATGTATATTCATGTATGTATATTTATGTATGTATATATATTTATTTCTGCACATCTCCTATTTCTGTAAGTATAATGATGTATATATATATATATATTTATATACAGCCATGCCTATGTTTCTGCTATCTCCAGGGCCGGAAGGTTGTAATCTATTTATATATCACTTGCCCCAAGAATTTGGCGATGCTGAATTAGCACAGATGTTCATGCCTTTCGGCAATGTTATTAGTGCCAAAGTTTATGTTGATCGCGCCACCAATCAAAGTAAATGCTTTGGTAAGTAAAAACATTTCACCATTTCTATCCAAATTCATTTTCTCTTCTTGTCTTATATTATTTATTTTTGTTTTGATTATTTCTGTATTGTTTATATTATTTTTTGGTATATTTTTATCAATTTAAAAATTTGAAACTGAAAAAATATTTAAAATTTCATTTAAATATACATATATTAAATATACATATACATTAAATATACATATATATATACATATAGATATAGATATATATGCATATATATATATATATATATATATATATATATATATATATATATATACATATATATATATATATATATATATATATATATATATATATATATATATACATATATACATATATATATATATATATATATATACATATATATATATATATATATATATATATATATATATATATATACATATATACATATATATATACATGTATAGATATATACATGTATATATTATATATATATATATATATATATATATATATATATATATATATATATACAGACACTCTCACACACCCACACATATATATACACATACAGATATTGTGTATTCTTTGTTAATTCCATTTGAATTTTTTTAAATAGATTTAGAAAAATGTAAAGATGTAAAAAAGAGACAAAGTCCCCCCTCTGCCTGCCAATAATATATTAGTCATAACATTGATATAGTTTTTTCTTTTACCTATTCCAGCTGACTCTCAGATTTCCACCCGCATCTCAGATACTTTACACACACAATGAAAACCACCACAACATTCCCATCACCATCATCCCTACCACCACCACCATTGTCAGTCTCTGGAATATTTCAGCTGTTCCAAGCAATACTGTTTTCTGCTAGTGTTCCACCTGTATTGCAACCCCTATTTCTTTAATGTACTTCTCAAGATTTTTACTTACTGTTCCTAACATTCCAACTATCATTGGTATTACTACCACTTTTTTCAATGACCACAACTGCTTAACCTCCTAAACTAATCTGTCATATCTATCCACTTTTTTCATTCCTTATCTCATAACGTATTATTATTATTATCATTGTGTGGTGGATTGGCAGTATCAGTAGAGGGTTGGATGCTATGCTTTGATGCACAGAGTTACGGCCCTTGCCATTCTGAGTTCGAATCCCGCCGAGGTTAACTTTGCCTTTCATCCTTACGGGGTCGATAAAACAAAGTACCAGTAATGCACTGGGTATGTGCTGGCCTTGTGCCAAAAAGTAGAAACAATTATTATTATCATTATTATTATTATTATGGTAATCTACATTATTTAGTGAAGAAACAATTATTTAGTGAATATTAAACAACATTTTAAAATTTAGTTTGAACATTTAAAATAGAAAAAAGGATTTTCTATCTAAACTTATTCTAAATTATTTGTATTTTATTTTATTGTATTAATTTATTTAAATTATTGATTAATTATAATCTGCAGAAGAATCTATGTTTCCTCCCCTTCCTTTTCATCCTCCCACTTTTTAAAATATTGCTCAAAGAAAAACAGAAAAGAAGAGAGAGAAAGTGTGGGGGAGAAGGAGGAGGGACTGAGAGTGAGAATATTTTCAGTTTACAAAGACTTCTTCAACAAAAGATATGAGGGCAAAATTGATTCTAGATGCGGAATAAATTTACACGATTGTTAATAGAGGCTTTATAGAATAACGGGGCTGGTGAATTTTAAAGAAACATAAAATTATTCCCAATCTAATAACTAATAACTAAAGACGTTATAATGGTACAATATAAAATAATTTTAAGAAGAAGAAAAATATATATATATAAATTTAATAATAATTAATAAATAAATATATAAAGATAATAGACTGGAAGTGAAGAATGTCTGTAATGTGAACTATATTTAGTGGTATTAATTCAACCGGTAATTTTAACCTTAATAAATGATAGATGAATTAAAATTTGGAAAAATCTAGATTGTTTGAAAGTGTTTTACAATGAATTCATTGAACATTTATATAGCATAGATGCAAGCATGGTTGTGTGATTAAGGAGTTTGTAATTATACTTCAGGTTTAGTTTTGAATTCACATTTGCTACATTGCACCTTGGGCAAGTGACTTTTATAGCCTGAGATTCAGCAATAATTTGTGAGTGGAATTTGGTAGATGGAAACTACAGAAGCCCACTGCATATATATATATATGAAATAGGAAAAGAGTTAGAACCCCGACGGCTGAGCTCCGGCCGTTTCAACAGCTAAATCCGAAGTAAGCTAGCAGTATTAGAACGGCGGGAATCTAACTGAACTTATCAAGGGGTACAGTCCATATATGGACATGCAGTCAAAACAAACAAAAAAACAAATATCAAAGCAAATAATCCTAAAATATATACACATTCAGTTTCTATCTATCAAATGTTTTTCATAAGACTGGTTTCTTCAAGGCTATTGTAGCTGACATCTGCACAATGTGCTGCACAGTGTGATTGATCCTGAAACCATGTGGTTGTGAAGTGATCTTGTTAACCACCCAGCCTGCATATAATGTCAATAGAGTTAATTTGGAATTAATGAACATTGTTAATTACAATCAGAAATTATAGTTAGCTTAATTTCATTTGTAAAATAAAATAATTAATTAGTTGTTTTTTAATCTTTTGTAATTCATTTTCATTAAGAATTTTTAATAAATGAAATATTAGAAATTAATTTTAAAGTTTTCTGTCTGCAATCGGTGATTACAATAAATATAAATATAGTTTTTTTGAAAGTCAATCAATTTGTGTGGACAATGTCACATAACATTTACTTCAAGTATCATCAGACCAATTCTCACAATTACATTTAGTTTCAGAGGGAGCATTTACATAGTTATTCCCTATGCTAGAAATATCAGCCAAATTACATTCTACCATCAACACCATTATCATCCTCACACTTGCTTGGATTAGATAGGTGCTATCTAGTACAACATTCTTCTACTTGTATCTTTACTATGGCATATGCCTTGCAATGTTCACTATCTTGAGATTGACATTCACCACTTCTATCCAAGTATTCCATGGACACATCTACCACAGTCCCAAGCCTACCTCAGTCCCAAGCCTACTTCTACCACAGTCCCAAGCCTACTTCTACCACAGTCCCAAGCCTACCACTACCACAATCCCAAGTCTTCTTTGTCTTACTTCTACTACAGCTCCAAGTCTTCCTTAGCCTTCCTCAATCTCAGCTTCCTTTCACTTTCAATTCCTGGCACTTCTCTATGCAACAATCATCATCCATATTTATTTTGAGGACATTTACTTACCTTAAATTCTAGTTCTGTTATACTCTTCTGTTACTTATAAAGTACATCATGTATTCTATATTTACACCTATACTCCCATATACCATACATCTTTTCATTTTTCTAAATATTTAGTTGCACATAAATATATTAAATTTTCTATTTGAATTCTATGAATGATAAAATTATTGGTTTTGCTACAAAAACAAAGAATATATATATATGTACATATACATATATATATATATATATATATATATATATATATATATAAATCAGGAAAGAAGAGTGACACGGTTTGCTATATAACTATTATTTGTTACCCCGTATATATATATATATATATATATATATATATTGTCTAAGGTTGTGATAATATATATATGGTATAACACTTTATATACATAGATTGGATATTTAACAGTTTGAGGTGAAAACAATAAAAAAAATAATTCTTCTTTCATTTTTAAGGTAGAGGGAAAAAATTTACTATTTCAAAGAAACAATAAAAAAAGAAAGGGAAAAGAAAAACATATCAAATTTAGGTTATTCTATATGCTAGCTTATATGTATGTATTTATATATATATATATATATATATATATATATATATGTATATATATATAGCCCAACCCATGTAACCGTGGAACAACGGGTGTAAAATATGATTATATATATAACAGAGATGAATTTATTTTGTAATGTTTTGATATGAAATCGTGTATTGAAACAATTATTGTTATATCTGGGAGGATCATATTGTTATAATATTGCCAGAAATAATAATAAAATACAGTCACTGTTTGGTTTGGCTTGGTTTTCGCTTCTGTATCTTTTATATCCCAATAGTTAATTTAGCTGGCAATGTTTATCATTGATTGACCAACGGTTGAAAATATGGATATAAAGGTATATATATATATATATAGTCTATCAAAGTTCTTTCATCACACACCTGTAATGTTAACTGTAGGGATATATAATATACAGAAGCAAAAATCAATCCAAACCAAACAGTGAGTGTGTTTTATTATTATTTCTGGCAATGTTATAACAATATGACCCTCCCCTATATATATGACAATTATGTTCAAATGCTTTATTTCAGGGTTGACCTCTTCTCACCCTCCTACCAGAAATTTATGCTCACTTTTTCTTCCCATACATGGCATACATCTGTTTGTACTTGTGTACACTCTCTCATGCACGCACACCAACACACACACATACATGTGTGTGTGTGTGTGTATAGGCACACATATACAGACAACCATATACTTATAAAAGTATACACAGTGAGACACATGCATACACTTAGTTTCCTCTCTCCTCTTCCGACTACATGAACTTAAAAAAAAAAGAAAAACAAAAAAATTAAAAACCAAGTATGTTTTTTTGTGGAATTACCAAGTCTAATGAGCAGATTGGTGCTTCAGTCAGGACCTTCATAGGTGGCCTTGAGCCAATCATCTATGAAACGTATGTAGCAGGTCTATAATCAATAAAAAATGTCATAATTTATTTCTTATTATATGAACTCTGCCTCTACATCGACTTCTCATATTGGCACCAGTAATTCATCAAATCATCTATACTATATAAATATTACATATGTATGTGTGGGTGTATATATATAAACACCCACTCACACACTCATGCATGCACAACTACAATACCAAAAATACTTTACCCATGAAAACAACCCCTCCTCCCCATCCATATACCTCCACCCACAACAGAACCCTACCCTCCAACATGGCTGCCGGCTGCATTTTTAACTAAAAAGCGTGTTTGTTTGCTTGCTTTTTAGTTTTTTTCTTTGTTGTGGATATTATATATTGTTGAGTGACATAATTTCTATATTATTCTTCTGTCTGTGGCGTATATGCACATTATTTCATCATTGTTTGCTTGTGTTTATATTGCCCGGTGTTGTTTAGAAACAAAAGAATAATCATTTTCAATGCTTTTGTGTGTATATATATAGATAAATAAACATTCATTTCATCTATATATCTATCAACATATATCTGAAGAAAAGAAAATATGTGTATGCATACGTATTGTATGTATGCTGTGTACATACTGTATATGTTACTTGTATTATATAAACATATATCAATATGTTATACTAGAACATATGTTACATGTTGTGGAAACATTCATCGATAGGATATTTTTTTATCAACAAGAATGGCAATAAAAGCAAATAATGATAGTTATCAATGATAACAATAATTATTATTATAATTGTTTCTTTATTATCCACAAGATCTTCCACATATAATACAATGAACATTATAAACAGAGAGGAGATGATGAAACAGTTATATAAAAACTAGGGTATCAGCAGGTACATGCACATTACAGGGATAAAATTTACTAAAACATGAAATAAGTATAAAAGTTTTGTAAAACACTAATTAATGCAGAATATAATGTAAAAAAGAGGCAGCAAATTGACAGTCATTAAAACATCAGATAAAATGCTTTGTAGTATTCATTCCGAGTCACTGTGCTCAACTTTGCCTTTCATCTTTTCAAGGTCGATAAATAAAGTACCAGACCAGTACTGGCATTGATTCTTTCTCTATATTTCTTTCTCACTTCATTTCTATCACTCTCTCTTTCTCTGGAAGAAATCAGCTGTGTTTAGAACTGGAGAGTGGATAATCTTTGTCTTGTTTAAATACCCAAGACATATCATGTCAC